>WOVY01002001.1:0-276366 GCA_013436015.1 Rhipicephalus annulatus
AGCCGACCATGCGGGCGTTAGAACATCGGCTTCCGCTATCTTCAATGATTGTGTGCGGTTGCCGCCTACAATCACCGTGATTTGCACACCAACGTACGCACCAAGTTACGAGAATTCCGTGGACACCGTATTTATTCGGTGGGTGGACTCTTTCTCTACATTTGGCCTTCTGAATGCTTACGCCGCCGCCCTGCCTCGCTACCCCTAACGGGCTAAGCCTTGCTCGTGAGCCAAGGTGGGTAGGCTTGGGCCTATCCCGCAAGTTTACCCCGTTCATCATGGAAATCGTCGAAGGCGAAGCAATATCGCCTGAAGAAGCGAATGGCCAGGTGGATTACGGCGTACAACCGTAAGCCAAGCAAGAGCAAAGCTAACCAATCCCAAGACGCAAGACCACAACAATTACGCGAGGGAGACGTAGGGACGGCGGCCGCACCGCCGGACCGAGAAGCGCGTACCACGCCTCGTCGCTACCTCAAGAGACTCCCTCAACTACCGAGGGACACATATCGCATAATCGTAAGGCCCCGAGATGGCCTCAACGTGGCTAAAATCACGCCGGTGCAGTTTGAGCAAGCCCTGGCGATGGCCGCCGCCCCCTGGCTCCTCAAGACCTCATGGAAGACTCTATATGCCCAAATGTCACCCAGAACATTTTTGTAGTGTGTACCCCTATCGAACGAAACGCACGAGCTTATACCATGGTACAGCAACTACGGCTGCGAGACACTCTGTACCGAGTTGCTGTATATCCGGCTCCACCCGATAACACGTGCAAAGGCGTCATCCGAGGCATTGACATTGACCTCACCGATACCCAGCTCCGAGAACTGATCGTCACAAAGCGCAACCCGAGTGCCCTGGAGGTGAAACGCATCAAGAACACCACAGCCGCCGTCACCATCCTGTTCCAAGGAATGCAAGTTCCCAATTATGTATACTGCGGGGCGAGCATAGTTCGATGCACGCTTTTCCGCAGACACACGGAAGTTTGTTACAGCTGCGGCAGCCTCGGCCACCGTGCAGACGTTTGCCCTAATCCTAACACAACGTGGTGCCGAAAGTGCGGACTCAAAACCCCACCCGAGAACCACCAATGTAAGCCCCACTGCACCCTCTGCGGTGGACCACACCCCACTGCCGATAAGGACTGCAAACGTAAATTTCAAGTTCCGTACATCGTACGCCAACGACGACGCCGACGCCGTCGACGCGGTCGTAGCCGCTCCCGAGGATCGAGTGGAGCCAGCTCCCGCGATTCCAGCGCCACCTCGAGCACCTATGCGACATCCAGGCGAAGCGCGCCCTCACACCGACAGCGAGACGTCGCAGTGCCCAGCGCAGCCACTCCCGCTCCAGGAGACACTCCCCATCTCGCCAGGCTGAGCTGACATGGGCGGACCGACTCCAAGGGAAGAAACCACCGCTACGGAGCACGCCGCCAGTCACAAAGGTAACGCGGCCCTCATTGCCAGAGCATGAAAGCGAGGTAGTTACAACTCTACGAGCAGAACTAGCAGGTCTTCGGGCAACCATACAACAGCTCACCACACAACTAAATGAGGCGAGGCAACAAATACAAACTCTCACAGCTCCTAAAGATCCCCCCTCATCCACTGTAGATGTTAGCAAACCTAAACGCAGAGCCCCACCACTCTGCGAAGCGGACACGAATGACAGCGACTCACCAGAAGACACTCTAAACGAAATCTTACGTCTCACGCGAGAAAACCACGATAACATCGACACGCTGTCACGCGCCGGGTGGAAGCACTAGAGCAAAAGCCACCATAAAAGCTAAAACCAAAGCCAGAACAGTAGTTTCTGTGGATCCTACGGCAAACCTGCCTGGGCCACCAAATTCAATGTAATCATCATGGCTTCCACAACCCAAACACGTTAGAAATTTGGCAGTGGAATTGCGCTAGCTTCGCGAACCGTAAAACCCCACTGCTGCAGTACATTAAAGCGCAACCCAAGAAGCCTCACGTAATATTACTGCAGGAGACCCTTTGTGATACTCTCACATTATCGGGTTACCACCCCATCTCACAACGAGGGGATACCAAGAGAGGTATAGCCACGCTGATTAGCAAGAAATTTGCTCACATAGTACATGAGGTATTACCCACCCGCAGCCGCCTGGAAGCGATACTCGTCGAACTCGTACCAAACCGTTTTTTAAAACAAAGCGTTTTTATCCTTAACGTTTACAGCTCCCCGTCAGACTACAGACAGTCCTTCCATGCGCTCTTAACTAAAGCCACAACGCTCGCGCGAAACTCTCCGCTTGTTATAGCAGGCGACTTCAATGCCCCCCACCCGTCATGGGGTTACCCCCAGGCAACGGCTAAAGCACTAACCTCACGCGAGCAATTGACGACTTGTCCCTCACACTCATCACAGATCACCGATTCCCTACGAGACTTGGAACATCGGTACAACGCGACACTACGCCGGACTTGGTATTTACCCGTAACGTCACAGGCCACACCTGGACCAATACGCAGGAAAACCTGGGCAGCGATCACTTCATCATACGAACCGAACTACCCAACGCATCAGCCCCCCCCCGTACATTCACGCTAACGGACTGGGATGCCTTCCGCACCCTCCGCAAAAACAACACAAAGGAATACAACACATTCACCGAACTACTCACCTCACTTCAGGAAGACATAGCCAAAACAACGAAAACAATACAAACAGAACTCGAGGTCCCGAGAATGGACCCACACCTCGCACATTTGCTCGAGGCAAAAGCGTCAATACTCGCGCGCTGGAAAACACAACGACTAAACAGACGCTTACGAAAACGTCTATCAATACTGAACCAAGACATCGCCAAATATTGCACGGAGCTCACACGACTCCAATGGCATGAACTCTGCTCGGCGGTCGACGGCCGCATGCGAACTGGGGGTAAATGGAACCTCCTAAAATACATGCTGGACGACTGCGAAACAAAAAACAACCAGAGCCATGCCATAGACCGGCTCCTACACTCGCACAAAAAGATGGGAGGAACAAACTCATCCTTTCTTGAAGAAATCTCCAACGTCACCTCCCCTTAAACACAGCACAACCCACCGACTACCCAGAAATAGAATGCGAAACGATACCCGAACTCGACGAACCCTTCACGGAGTCAGAAATTCGGGAGGCATTACACAACCTCAACAGCAGATCAGCCCCCCCGTCCTGACAAGGTAACCAACCGCCTGTTGCGAAATTTAGACGACCAAGCCATCACACTACTCACAAAAGTTAATTACATGTGGGAAACTGGCCAGTACCTGAACAATGGCGCACGGCCACGGTAATCCTTCTCTCAAAGCCAGGTAAACCACTCAACTTCGACAATCTACGCCCGATTTCCCTAACCTCATGCATAGGAAAAGCAGCTGAACATGTCATCCTAAATCGTGTATCGCGCTACATAGAGGATCACGAACTCTTTCCGTTCAACATGGTCGGGTTCCGTCCGCACCTTTCAACACAAGACGTCATGCTATCTAAAGAAACAGATCTTCGACTCAAAACGAGAGATGTTCGTGGCATTCTCGCCCTAGACCTCACTAAAGCATTCGACAGCGTCTCACACCGCTTTATACTGGAATCCATTGCCAGCCTTGGTCTCGGTAAAAGATTCAGGCGTACATTCGTTCTTTTCTGCAAAATCGAAAAGCTCAGCTGCATTTATCGCAACTTACATCCGATACTTACACATTAGGTTCCAACGGGACACCACAAGGGGCAGTCATTTCTCCACTCCTTTTTAACATAGTAATGAAGGGACTATCTGACAAACTCCGCGACATCCCAAACATAAACCATGCTATATACGCAGATGACATCACCATCTGGTGCCCGGGAGGCTCATTGGCGGAGTTGGAGCAAGCCCTTCAACTGCTCTCGATACCACAGAAGCCTACTTAAAAAACACTGGACTTCGTTTGTCGCCCACAAAAATCAGAGTTGCTACTGTACCGGCAATCTCGCCAAGGCGTTCGTAACTTAACACCCTTATTGATCTACCCATAGAGCTACACGCCAAAGATGAGCAGCGAATACCCCGCGTGGACTCCATACGCATCTCCGGCCTCCTCGTCGAGGCCACTGGCTGTCATGCAAGAACAATTAAACATATCACAGCTAAAACCGAGAAACATGCTCCGACTCATTCAGCGAGTCTCGGGTCGTAGACGAGGCCTTGGAGAGGCCAACCTTCTGCGCATATACCACGCGTTCCTAATGAGTCACATCAATTACCGTCGCCTCTGCCCACAACTGGACGAAGGTAGAAAGACGAAACTAAACCACCTCATGCGCAAAAGCAATTAAACAAGTCCTTGGTTTGCCACAAAACACGAGCACTTCCCGTCTCGACCAACTAGGCATGCACAACGGCATCGATGAAGTGATCGAGGCCCAGAACCACGGCCCAAGTGATCCGCCTCTCCTCCTCCAAGGCAGGCCGCCGACTTCTAAGCGAGGCCGGCATGTCCCCACACCCCTGCCTTGAACGCGCAGTAACCCTCCCCAGGGTTGTCCGCGCTACTTACATGGTAACCCCATTTTCCGCGAAATGTCCACCCACAACACAACGAAGGCAGACGGCTGGCCGGCGCTTCGCGCGATCCTAAACCGTACCGCCGCGAATCGCAACTCTACCGCATTCGTCGACGCCGGCGCAATACGGTAACTCCTCCTCTTTCGCACTCGCGGTAGTAGATGGCCGACGGAGCCCTACGCTCAGCCGCCTCGGTTAGGCTACTCAACAAGCGCCATAGCCGAAACAAGTTGCTATAGCTTTAGCGATGACCGACCCCTCACTCACTAATGTCTTCACAGACTCTCGCGCCGCCATTCGGGCTTACGAAACCGGCAACATCGCTCCGAAGCAGCCCCGCATTTACAAACCACGGAAAATATACGGGCTCGCACTACCTCTCTTGGTTCCCTGCCCACCTGGGCAAAGACGTTCACCCACAACCAACCCAACCTCAACGAAATGGCTCATGATCGAGCACGAGAACTGACCCGCCGTGACGATCAATCAGCCACCGAAGAGCTGGGCCCAGACGTGCAGTTTAATGACCCACTACTCACCTTCCATGAAATTACCTCCCACTACCGACACAACAGAAGCCGATACCCTTTACCCCATTCAAAACTCGAACGCGCGCAAGAAGTAGCCTTTAGAATGTTACAAACGAGATCGTACCCATCACGGGGCCGACTCAGCCATTACAACTCAGACATAAATTCACAGTGCCCAGATTGCACAGAAGTGTACTGTTCACTCGCGCACATGCTCTGGCAATGTCCCGCGTTACCTCAGGGACCTCTCACCAGTGAGTCCGACTGGGAGGAGGCACTCAGGAGCCCCAATCTCCGAAACCAACTTAAGGCAGTCCAGAGGGCCCAAGAACTGGCGGAACGCCACCACGTTCCCGCCCCGACTCGGGCGTCGCCTACGGTAGCGGCTGCTAGGATGTCCCACGTGGGCACCCTGGTGGCTAAACTCCTCAGGACCATATATTAAAGTTCTTGACTGAGGCTCACACACACGAAAAAAGAAGAATAGCCAATTACCCGTTTTGTGGCAGAAAGCCAAGAGGAAATCCGTGCGGATTTCGCAGAAAGAAAAGTTTTTAGCAGCCAAAAAACTGGTGCTGGTCCGGGGATCAAGACAAATTACTGATTTGCTCGTTTATTAATTTGCATTGCTGATTTGTATAGCTTGTAAGCTCAGACAGGGTGAACGCGAATTAAAGACCTTCAGCGAAGCATGAGTGCGGCCCGTACGCGTCAAAGAGAAGCGGCTCAAGCTGGGTTTTTCCGTGCCCGCCACCCCTATAGGCCCCCACCAGAGTATACCATGCGTTCACATTTAGTTCACAAGTAGTGTGTGCGCCGTCTTGTAGCAAAATATGTTGACTTTTTTGTTTTAGTATGTAGGCAAAGGACTGTAGACATTTTTGCCATCATCTTGTAGGCCTGTTTTTGTTCACCGCCTGCTGTTTGAAGGCTTCTTTCGAGTCTCAATCATCTAGAGTTTATCCTTTTAGTGCGAGCTGAATAAATTGTACTTCAGCAAGCTTCTTATTTGCAAGATTTCATCCGCGTGGTCTTTCTCTGCCGGATGTCATTTGGCAGCCATCTGTTGCTCTCACTGCTGCTCCGGTTGTCTGTTCGACGCATCACTGGACCATGCGAGGTCTAGTTCTCCGACTTGACGTAAACCAATACGCGAAACACCCCCGCTAGCCGTCAGACCAATCTGCCAATCCTCAGATCTTTAACTGTTACTCTTTTACGTTCTATTCCAATATTTTTCCTCTTGTTTTGGTTTTTATTGTCTTTCATTTAACCCCAAATGTTAGAACTGACAACATGCCAGTACTTGCAGTCAGCGTGTATAAACTACAATCTTTTTGAATCAGTGATCTTATCTGCCAGGAAAGAAAGGAGAAACATGACATGACACATTTGGTGCACATTTTTCGGCACTGGTAAATGGTTTTATATCTCAAGATTGTAATATAATTATTTCATTATGACAAGCAAAAATCGCATATAATACGCAAGAACTTCTAGACTGGTATGTGTTCCTAAACGCGGGCTCCGCGTATGAACAGCGTGTTCAACCAGGTGTGCTGGTGCTTGAGAAAGTCACAAACCATGGCGAGAAAACGTGGTTAGTTACACATTGCTTCGCCATACAGGGCTTGCGCTGTGGCTGCGCGGTAAATATTGTTCAGGAGAGACGAACGAAGAAAGTTGTAATTACAATATTTGCACAGTAAGAGTAATTGGGGTAGAAACAACTAAAATCCTCCACTTTGTCCTCTATGTTACCGGCACATAACATTACCCTCCGGCGGCGAAGGCACCGATTTGACGCAGCCGGAGAAAGAGGGTATTGGAAATGTCCACTATACACGTTCGTTGGTGAAGTGCGGTGTACGATAAGGCTTCAGACGGACAACGTTAATGATGTCGGTGCGTGGTTGAGTGGATGAGGTCGAAAACAGTTTTAAAGACGATAGTCTTTCTTGAATACCTTCGACGCAAATATTTTTGTCTTCTTGTCTGTCTGTCTGTCTGTGTCTGTACATTTGCCTCTTTGTTCATGCTTAACGGTATCCTAAACGGCACCGAAGTGACCAGTCAACACTCCTAACGGCCAAACCCATCCGCAGCGCCCACCAATATTGATCAAGGATCAGCATTCATACTTGTGAGATTGTCAATTAAAAAGCAATTATTGCGCATAGCGGAGACATCATAGCAACACGCCAATCATATGTATGTGTATATTTTACTAGAAAAGGCACAGAAGCAATTTTAAGGATCGTAGCCTTGATAACGCTGCGCTGGCAATGCAACGCTTGCACGAAATGGCAAGTGTTTTCAACGCTTTGCTAAGACGACAGGTGGTAGCACCTACCCGTCGCTTTGCGTTCTACACCTTATGCCCTCAGACAGGCGCGCCGGCGCGTGCCCCGTTTTTCCAGGATAACTGCCAAATAGCGCTCATGTCTCACGTGTGATGTGGCTTGGTTGCGCTCGTTCGCCTCCACTGCATGCTCGAGGCACTAACGCAGCACCTCCAGAATACCATTCCCCGATTTTTTTTTTGCGCAGAACATCAAATAAACGTTTTGTTCACTGTCTCCAGACTCAACGTCATTTGCGGTGTATTATAATATGCTGATACGGGGCCAATTTTGTTCAATTTCATACGTGACGTCGGTCACTTAGTGGCACACGTGGTATAGTCCTATATACGGGGACAGTAACTTCTCAGAAAGCCGAACACGGCGTGCTGGAGATCACAGGGGGACATGAGATCCCGAGAGAAAGTGAGCGTTTCAATGACGGCTTGCCGTAATGAGATTGTGTTCTCGCTTGAGAGTCAGTCCACCGAACGCGCGCACATTGATGTGCATGGTCGGTGCAGGCTTTAGATTCTTGAGAGTATACAGTAGGTGGATACGACGAAGGAGGCATCGTGTCACTGGTCAGCATTGTATTTCAGCCAAATAAAAAAAAGCGTATAGCTGGCCTGCTCCTGCAGTGGTATGTTATAGGCGAAAGTAAAAAAAAACGCAATGCTGCACCCAACTCCGGTGGTCGGCGTACTTTTATATTGCCTGCATTTCTAATGCTTCAGTTTGTCCGCTCCGTGCAGATGGTAGGCCGTAGTTAGCTTATGCTTGGTCAACCCTGGAAAATCTACCTGGCACAGCCCATCAGGAGCTCCCGAGGTGGTCCGTGCTGCAGGATGACGTTGAGGAGCAATAAGTCCGCAGCGTCAGTCACGCAACTGCTGGGAATTTTCTTAGCCAGACGTAGGGAACTGACCAAGCGAGTCCAGGCTGGCCTAATGAAATCGTGCATATAAGACGTCCAGGGCTCAAAGAAGACCAGAAGGCGGTAGTGTTGACGTATTCCGGCGCTACAAAGGTCACACGAGGTCAGGTAACGGGGTACCGACCGATACAATGCTGACCAGTAGAACCGATGGCGCGTACGAGCATGGGTGCAGAAAACGTCGACGTGACCCGCCGTCAGCCCGTCGTGAAGCTGGGAAAGAACAGTCGAACGGAGGTGTACCAGTATCGCAAGTAAAAGACCAAAGACGATCAGGTACCGAATCGCAACAAAGAAAGGTGCAGTCGATTGATTTGTGGAGTTTAACGCCCCAAAACTACAATACGATTATGAGAGACGCCGTAGTGGAGGGTTCTGGAAATTTTGACCACCTGGGGTTCTAACGTGCACCCAAATCTGAGCACACGGGCCTACAACAAGAAAGGTGCAGTCGCGTAGCACAACGAGAAATCAGGAGCGAGAAATCAGGAGCCAGGGAGTTGACGCTGTCAATTATCTTTCGAAGAACCTGGTCACGGCGTTGCTCAGCAGAAATGTTGAAAATGTCATTTATAATGAGCGCAGACGGAAAGGTATTGTTCACTGAAGGGTCTGGCGGGTCTACATGATAGCCGACAGGCAGCCGGCACCTATATGCAAGCGGCCAGACTTGTAGCCAACCGTGAACGTCAACTCTTGAAGTCTTAGTGCCCAACAACCAAGGCGACCAGAGAATTATTTATTATTTAGTTAGAAAATACTGCAGGCTAAGAATAGCCCAGGCAGGAGTGGGGGTGGTACAGTATGCTGATATGACAAAAGAAGCAACAATACAGGAGGCACTCACTAACAGGTAAATATACAATACTATATGGTACAAGATCTTAGTAACTTCAAAAAATTTTTCAATACACCTTAACACGTTTCCAGATTCAAAAATGTGACGTTTTAGTTCGTTCCATTCTTTTAATGTGGAAGGAAAGAAAGAGTATTTGAAATTGTTTGTTCGAGCAAAGATAGGAGTGATTTTTTGTGAATGATGTCTGGCTGGACGCAAAGATAACGGAGAAAGAATATTTGATAGCTCAAGTACACAGAGAAGACCGCCAGCAGAGGGCGTGGTGATCACTTCCAACATTGAAGGGCCTGCCATACGGATATGAATGGAATTTTCCGATCAGCCAAGCAAGAGCGGGATACTCGCTGCTATTGAATAGTGCCGTTCAGCTGCGAAGGGAAGGCGGCTGGCATACGCAAGTAATGGCTCAATCTTGAACACGTCAGTTTTGGCCGAGGACCACTGGCAGTTTTGGCCGAGGACCATTACCACTGGCATCGGTACCGACTTCGGCAAGGTGTAGAGTCGTCGAAATGAGCCAACACAGAAGCGGCATGAGCAGGACGACGAGATCAGAAAAAGTGGATGCTTGCTGATGACCCCAAGAAAAGGGAACATCCTTTTACAAAGGCTTGTTAGCCCGGGCTGTGAAGTACCTGCGAAATCTTCAACAAGACGGCCAAAAAAAAACGAATGAACATCCTTGGAAAAACGTGCTATAGGGAAGTTGGTGTCAGCACGTATTTTTGTTGAATGGGGTTACAGGGTACTAGAACAGGACAGTGGGTTCATTCTTTGCTGAAGGCTATGTGGTACAGTGTCTCCATAAACATTGCCAATTTCGTTTGTTTCCGGCACCGTTTGCGGGGTGCAGCACGTAAGACATTGACATGCCTCTTGGATCCTGAGCCATGCTGCGGCATCGGAAAAACCACTGCTTCGCGTCTCTGTACCAAACACGCTGCGTGTTCCTAAAAGTGAGCCGAAGCTGTCGTTGTTCAGCGTCCCGAAGGATGGTAACCGGCGTGAAGAATGTGAGAACATTGAAAGAGCGGACAAGCTCCTGGGAAACTCCACTGCCTGTGTCATCAATCGATATGTCGGGGTCCGAAAACCACCATATGATTATGAGAGACTCCGCAGTGGAGGGCTCTAGAAATCTTGACCACCTTGGGTTCTTGAACGTGCACACGAATCTGAGCACACGGGCCTACAACATTTTTGCCTCCATCAAAAGTGCAGCCGCTGCAGCCGTAATTTGATCCCGCGACCTGCGGGTCAGCAGCCGAGTACCTTAGCCACTATACCACCGCGGCGGGGCGTGAACGTAGATGCGACAACGATGACATTTTTGAAGTAGCAGAGACATTTGGACCACTTGAAACCTTGTAGTAGGGGGTCCGTTATGTGTGCTCAAATGTTGATGGCACGTTGCACAAGCCAAAGGGCATGACTTTTAACAGGCATAGACCATCAATTATAATAAAGGTGGTCTCTCGATCATTTTTGTCGACCGCAATTCGCCAATACCAGAACGAAGGTCTATTGAAGAAAAGCACTGTGTCCCACGAAGAGAATCAAGGGCGTCGTCTATTCGTGGCAAAAGGTAGATGTTTTTCGTTGAGATCTTGTTGAGGTTTCGGTAGTCGCTGCAGAACCACCAGGTGTTTTCTTCTTTACAAGTATCATGGACCATGCCTAAGGACTCGACAATGGTTTGATATCCTTAGCGAACATCTTGGCGAATTCCGCTTGAATGACGCTGTGCTCAATCACTGAGACACGGTCAATACGTCAATTGAGGAGGGGTCTTGCGTCCACGTTGTCAAATCGAAAGGTCACCGGAGATGTTTGGCCAAGTTGCGGTGAAGCGAAATCGGATGAGTTGCGCAATGAGGCAAACAAAAGGGGCAAGTCCTGGCTTTGAGAAGGGGAATGTCCGCAGCAATCAGGTTGTCAAACAGATCGTGAGGTGTTGCGCCAGTACAAGAGCTACCTGAAAGCGGCTGTGGGGCATCAATGGCCCGGACAACGGAGTCGTTAACGTTTAAAGGTGATATTGTACCCAGCGTGAAACCTTCAGGAAGCAGCTGTGTGCAGCATCCAAAGTTCAGGACAGGTATACAAGCATTGTTTGCAGAGACCATTACAAGTGAGTGAGGCAAAGCTAATCGTCGCATCAAACGAACGTCCAAGGATGGGTTCATCACGTAGTTGCCATCCCGTTCTGGTAGTTCTGTGGGGCCACTCATCCAAAACAGCAAAGAGAAATGAAGTCTGTGGGCCATCGAAGCTCACACGCGCAGTACACATTCCAAGGACAGCAGGTGTACCGCCATCAGATACACGAACAGGGGATGAGGAAGATGTTATGCTTTTACGAAGACAACGAGAAAGGTGAGAGTTCATGATCAATATTTCGGCACCTGTGTCAATGAGTGCTGAAACAGGCACGTAATCTACTTCTACGTTCGATACGTTTTGTAGAATTTTCAGAATTAACAGTGGATTTTTGGGTCCACAGGTCAATGCAGATCAACTCAGGGAGCTGCACTGGTCAGTTTTCCGAGGAGAAACGGCGGTGAAAGGCGAAGGGGAGTGACGGGCGTGGATGACATAACGTCACTACGTATGTGGGGACAGCCAGCGGCCATAAGGTGAGGCCGATATTCGGGCATCAAGGTTAGAGAGGTCTCCGTGGGCGTGCTTAGGAGAGGCTCGAATGACGTCTGTGTGATATGGTGCATGAGGAGACGACAACCAGTGATAGGACAATAGCGATAAATGTGCCTGTAGCGTAGCGCTAGTGGTGGCCAGCCGGCTAGAGAATAATATGACGAGTGCTTGCGCCTCGCGGCGCGAGGTGCCTAGAATGTTTGTGCGCTTCTGGCTGGCCATTGCCCTTCTTCGGCAGCTCGCTTACTACACGTCTCGTCTCTCGTCCTTTCATTAAACCAGCGACGACGACACTTCTACGTCAGATGCCGTCACGTCGCTACAAATTGGTGACAACGGACACACGGACATGCGACTGACACTGCACAACTGCCGCCGAGCTCCACGCCATGTTCCAGCCAGCTCAAGCCTGGCAGCCCCAATTCGACCCGCCATTGCCACCGTTCCGGACCTCTCGCCTAGAGTCGTGGTTCGAGGAGTGTGCGGCGGCCTTGTATCACAACGAAATCTGGATCCTAGAGTTCATGTGCGAGGTATTGAAATATCTCTCTTCACATGACCGCAAACGCTTCCTCACATACTTCTCCTGGAGCCCTCCCTCGTATGATGACCTGCAAGATGCCGTGCTCAAACTTTACGGCGTAAAATGGGATACTTCCCCCCAAAACGGCACAATTGCGTTTGTCCCATCAATTTCCAAGACGCCTCCTACCCCGCAGCCAGCTCGGACCATTTCCCTCCCGACAAGCGGCCACACAGGTGACAGAGGCCTCCGTCCTGCGTCCATCGATCCCTCCACGGAGAGACGCTCACAACCGCAATACACTGCTCTTGCCTTTGATGTTCCGGTTCTGACACCAGAGCCTTTGCCATCTTTCTCCGTCGCAGATTCGATGCCTGATACTACCCCGTGCACCATCTGATTCGCTGCAGAAACCTGGTCGGCTGCGCTATCTGCCCCGGGCGATTCAACCGTTTCAGCTGGGCCGGCTGATATTTCTGCAGACTCGACGCCTGTCCCGGCGCCTGTGGAAGCCCGCAACACCGTTTACATTATGGACACTGAGCCCGCTGTCGCACTGTTCGGCATCAGATTTAACAACACATTGGCACCTGGCACTCAAATGCCCGAAGACACTCTTCTTATAAATGGCTTCACCTCTAACACCTCAAGTGCCAAGCAGGGTTTCCCAGACCTGCCCGCGAGGATTTCCTTTCACCTTTCTGTGAAGCCAAGTCCCACCAACCCATAACACTGAAACTTCCTTAGCCACTGGACCACCGCGGCCGGGTGATTTTTCGAAATTTCATGTGCTAAATATCACACCCACAGATTACAATGCCCTTCAGTTTTATCGTTTAAAGCTGCGTGGGAACCAGTAGACGCGTTCAAAATTTCTGACGTCAAAGTGTTTGGTGCAAGAATCTCAAGGTGGCATTTCCAACCACAGTTTCTTTTCGCGCACTTTATTTATTTATTTATTTATTTATTTATTTATTTATTTCAGGTACCCTCATGGCCCAGAGGGCACTGTTGAGGGGAGTGGTACAGGATCAGGATGTTGAAAGGTGTTCGAATTGTACAAACATTGCACACATATGAGCAAATATACAAAAGCACTGAACAAACAAGTATCCAGTGGTGCGTAGAAGTATACACAAGTTTAACACAATTCTACACAGGTATTGCCTCTAGCATGAAAAGATAACAAAACTGACATTGACAACTGCATGCATATGACACATTATAAGGTAAATAAACACTGTGAAGTTCAAGCTACACAGAAGTGAAGTAATCAGACACTTTTTTCCTAAACTGGTCAATATTGTTAGTAAGCACTAGGGATGGTGGCAGGCGATTGCACTCTGATGTAGTTCTAGGAATAAACGAATTTGAATATGATACAGTGCGACATTTCGGGATACCAACTTTGCAAGAATGATCTATGCGCAATGAAACATGAGCAGGGGGTAATATAAGACAGTTTTAAGGGTGGCGTTCAATTTATAGATTTTAAAGAAAAGGCACGTGCGCGATATCTTCCTGCGCAGTGTGAGTGGTTCAAGAGACAGAGTTGCTTCCATTTGCGTTACGCTTGATAAACGGCCGTAATCGTGAAGGATTAAACGCGATGCTCTGTTTTGGGTTGCTTCAAGTGCATTTATTAGTGAATTATTGCATGGATCCCATAGTGAAGACGCGTATTCAAGTTTAGATCGAACAAGTGACTTGTACAATAACAGTTTGACAGAAGCGGGGGCTAGAGAAAAATGTCGCCGATTAAAACCAAGCGTCCGGTTAGCATTTAAGATAATAGAGGAGACATGCATATTCTAACTAAGGTCTGCTGCTAAATCAACCTCGAGGTATTTATAGGACGACACTGGTAGCAATGGGGAGCTGCTTATACTGTAAGAGGAAGGGTTTAATTTACGTTGGCGTGAGAACCGCATTACTTTACATTTATTAATATTAAGTGTCATATGCCAAGTCGAGCACCAATTATCGATAGCGTCAAGGTCCTGTTGAAGCAAAGAAACGTCAGTAGCATTTTTTATTTCGCAGTAAGTAACACCGTCATCGGCAAAAAGTTTCACAGAAGAAGTCAGATTGCTGGGCAGATCATTAATATATATAAGAAAAAGCAGTGGACCTAAAACTGCGCCTTGTGGCATGCCTGAAGTGACAGGTAGAGTTGAAGAGTTGAAACCATTAACATGAACAAATTGAGAGCGATCTGTTAGAAAACATTTAATCCACTTAAGAACGTTAGGGTCGATATTCAATTGGCTTAGTTTGTGAAGAAGCATGCTGTGGGGAACTTTATCGAATGCCTTACAAAAGTCTATGAATATGCAATCAGCCGCGGAACCATTATCAAGTACAGAGTGAAGGTTGTTTGTGAAGGCTACCAACTGCGTTTCACACGAAAATAATTTTTTAAAGCCATGTTGCTCAGGTGAAAAAAATGAGAATAATTCAAGAAATTTTGCCAAGTGGGAAGCGATGACGTGTTCAAATATTTTACAAGAAATACTCGTTAACGAAATGGGGCGATAGTTCGAAGCAGAATGTTTGTCACCAGATTTGTGGAGTGGAATCACTTTACCTATTTTCCAGTCATCTGGAATCTCCCCTGACTGAAGAGACTGATTAAATATTTTGGACAATATTATAGCAGAATAAATTGAGGTGTTTTTGAGCACTTTAGTATTAATGTCATCGGGACCACAACTAGAAGATAATTTTAGGCTCTCAATAGTGCGTACAATGCCATCAAAATCAAAATGAACAGGGTCCACGGGGAAATCATAATGAGTGTGACAGGCAGGGAGTGACGAGTTAGTACAACTGGAAAATGCTTTTGCAAACGTGTCATTCAGAGCGGTGGCGCAATCAGCGTTGCTAATTCGGTTTGACTGCAAATCAACAAGAGAAATTGTCGAATCATCTGTATCCTTAATCAGACTCCAGAATTTTTTAGGGTTTGCGGAAAGAAGTTCAGGTAATTTAACATTCATAAACTTGTGTTTTGCTTGCTTTAAAGCTTTCTTATATGTACATACGACATCCTTAAGTGCTGACCAGTGCTCCGATTTTCGAGACGGCTTTGCTCTGATGAAGAAACGCCTTTTTTTGTTAGCAAGGCGTTTTATTGCACGGCTGAACCATAGAAACTGACGGTTAGTGGTAATGACCTTTTGGGGAATATGATGTTTAATTAAATTGTGAATTGTACATGTGCCAGTTTTCAGAGACCAATCTCTCATCGAAACCAACAAGAAACTCGTCCAGAAAAATCTTCAGCCCATCATTAATGGCCGAAAAGTTAGCCTTTCCGTAATCGTAAATAACCTTAGGGTTATTATGGGACAAACGAGTTGGGACATTCAACATTACGTATATTATGGAGTGATCGCTAATTTTCGGTAAATAGGTGATGTCGGTGACAAGATCGCGAGCTGTCGTTAACAATAGGTCAAGTGTGTTAGACGTGGAATCAGTTATTCTTGTTGGCTCAGTGATAACCTGAGTCAAAGAAAACGTTGAACAGAGTGCCACAAAATTTGATGATTCGCATGTTTCTTCACTTGAGATAGCGGGTGACTGCCAGTTAACATCGGGAAAATTGAAGTCACCGAAAAGAAATATCTGCTGATTAGAAAACTTTGTGTGAATGGTGTTAAGAGTGTCGTGAAGATCGTTACAAAAGCCTAGTGGCGTAGACAGCGGACGATAACATACACAGAGTAGAAACTTCGTGAAGTTAACAGATATTTGGACGCAAGTGAGCTCAAGATTTGTAGTGACATTGACTTGTGAGCATTCAAAATTGTGGTTAACAGCAACTAAGACACCACCGCCACGCTTTGAGGAGCGATCGCATCGGAAAATATTGTAGCACTTTTGAGCAGAAAAAATTTCACTGTCCCGTACAGATTCGTTCAACCAAGTCTCAGTTAATACAATAATGTCAGCGGCAGTAGTGTCAGCAGCACAAGAAATAGAATCGTGGTTACGGACTACACTTCGTATGTTAGTGAAAAGAACTGAAATGTTACTTGGCGCCCGCGGCACGTTATGTGGACGGACGGTGAGCTATTCTGTGGATGCATGTGGAAAGAGACTTGAATGCGGAGCTTTAGAGGCACTGGGGTTTCTGCATTTTTCCTTTACTTCACCGCTTACCTCGCAATACTCATAACACTTATTGTTTAAAGTGAGTTTGTTATGGCGGAGTTTGAATTGTTCATCTGGCGCTGAGCGTTTCGCAAAGTCTACTAGAATTTTACGGGCATGTCGGGTAGCTGGCGAGAAGTCTTCACTAATTGTGATGTCTGATCCTTCAAGTTTGGTTTTTGCGCTGAGTACTTTTTCTTTTGTTTTGTAATTTGCAAACTTTACTATTATTGGTCGAGCTTTGTCGCGATGCAGTGTGCCAACTCTATGCGCACGCGCGATATCGCTATTGACAAGATTAATCGACATTTGGTCAAGTACAATCTTCTTGACCTCCTTTTTCGAGTCCGCCCATGTTTCCGAGGGGTTATCAGGCACATTAAAAAATAAAAGGTTGTCCCTTCTCGCTCTATCTTCCAGGTCTGACAGACGTACTTTTAACAAAGTATTTTCGTTTTGAAGTGTTCCCAGAGTGTCGTGTCGCGGTAAGAGTGGTGTTTACGGTATAGTGAATTTGTATTTTAGTAACACGCGATAAAGCGTTTTGCTCTTTAGTGTGTCTTTAATTCAGTCATGCAGTAAAAATACGCAGAAAACGTTTTCGTTCGCAAATCACAGTTAAAGATTTCTACAACTGTACTTGCCCATCCTTTGCAATGAAAGCGCAATACGTAGAGAGGGGCAGATAAGACACGGACAAGTGCTTACTTCCAAGGGAGAGTTGATATAAAAGCTGTGAAATATGTATACTGAGAGATAGAAGCTTCGTAAGCACATCCGATACGGCCACGCTGCAGATGCATCAGCTGACAAAACCGGTAAAATGTATATGTATATCAGCCCCACTTTACCTACGCCCATTTTGCCTTCCAGCAATTCCTTAACGCCCACAGTATCTTCCACTGTTCAAAAACGCAAGCTCTTTATCGGACAGAGCTATTAACTGTTCACGCAAACCAAGTTACCACGCGCTATGTTTGCAGGACGAAATATAATCCTTCTGAGCTCATCTGCGTTTTTCTCGCCACAACTGCGCCGTCAAAATGATCTTCACATCCACATCTACTGACGTGTTGGGCCCCAGAACCATCGTTGCCATTGCGAACCTGTCTACGTATTGCGCTCGTATTTCAATCCATCATGAATCACTGACTCGCCCAATTAACCATTTTGCCATTTTTTAGTTTTGCAAATTACGTGAAAAAAACACAAAGATGAGATTGATTTGATTGATTGATATGTGGAGTTTAACGTTCCAAAACCACCACATAAATATAAGAGAAGCCGTTGTGGAATGAACCTGCAAAATTGCGACCACCTGAAGTTCTTTAGCGTGCACCCATGTCTATGCACATGGGCCTATGCACATGATAAGATAACGAGAGTAGATGCGCTCCTTACCAGTCTTGCCACGCAGTTTTTTGGAAGCACTCGAGGAAGTAGAAGACAAGGAGGGTAACTTTTGGCTTGGCTTGGGCTTTCTGGCATCCAAAGAACGATGGAATTCTTCGAAGACGGAGGTGACATCGCGAATACTCGGCTTGGTGATTACGCACAGGTTCTGAAGGTGCGAAATGTAGGGAAGAGTTATGATACTGATGTCTGCACTCTGCGCTGATGGTGTCGCCATGCCTCTGAAAAAAAAAGCACAAACAGGACACAGGCCATGAAGCAGATAATATGGACGCAATTGTCAGGTTTTTGCGTAAATGTCAATCCAGCCGTCACTCCGCCAAATAAAGATCGAACTATACAGCAAACTGGTTTTAGCATTTTAGGAAATTTTGGGCTCGTGCTGCAATGTGATAGGTGTTACACAAAACCCCCATCAAAAAAAAAGAAGGTTTCGAAGGGGCACTCACCATGTTTGACAATTTTGAGCCGACAAGCGCAATGCGTAGACGAGGCGTTCATGATCACGTCTGCCAAAATGTGCAACGCTACGCGCCGCGAAATGGACCGAATTTCAAGATGAAAGCTGCTCCCCCTCCCCTCTGCCGGCGCAGGCGTAGAGAATGAAGGCATGACGTGGGCGTAGGATTGGCCCTACGTACATGGCAATGCGGTGACGTTGGTCCTCTACGTAGACGACTTTGCTCTGATGTTGTCAACAGTATACCACGTGACATGGTAAAAATTATTTAAAGCAACATGCATAGTTTATGTATTTGTTGCTTTAGGAGAATAATAAAACTTGAAACATAATCAGATGCAATAAAAATGTGCGCGTTTTTCTTTCATTACTTCCCGTGAAATACTACCAGATGCGGGGCTAATGTGCCAGCGTTTCGCAAGCTTTCGTGTACCCGTGGTCAGCGCATTGAGCACACGACCGCCGTGGAATGCTCCTACGCGTTCGCGCACTCATTGTGCTCATCTACTTTACCGCGTCTAGACCAGCGTTTCCAAACAATCTCGCAGAAACAGGCAGAAGTCCACAAAATAACGCTGGTCAACAAAGCAACGCGACTATAGCGTGCACGGGGGCTTGGCTTGTTTGGGCACGTCACCTCTTGGTCGGATGCCGGAGAGGGTGGGGAAGAGGTTTAGCTTGCGGAGGCTACGCGGAGGAGCAGCAAGGGTTTCGAGCTCGCCTATTTTCACCCTCATTTCGCGCCGCTTCAAAAAAGCCGTTTTCTCCGCTCGCAATCAACCGATTCGAAAAATTTTTGCGGCAAAACGTTCCTCATCAGACACCCTACAACTTCCACTGTAACTAAAATTCGGTATGGGGCCTGGTGAGTGGCTCTTTAAGGAGCGTATATGGACAAGATGGCTGTGCCTGTTGAAGTTAAAGCCGTGCACTTCGAATTTATTTAGCCACTCGCATGCGTTATTAAAGTCATTCGTTCCCAGAGTTTGCTCACATTTGATTTTTATGTGAGTATTGATGCATCGCGAGGCGTATTCTACCAATAAAATAGCTCCGTTTTTGAGATACAGAGGCGATTTGTGGTGTGGAAGGTTCAACAAGGGTTGTTCACAATGTTCACTCGCGTTTTTATAGCCACGCTGAAATAGCGACGCTGCAACTTTTCCTCTGTACCCAAGATAAAGCATATACGGCCACAAAACAAGCAGATAATGGCACTATTATCAGTCTTGCAGAATACTTGATTTCACGTTATGTCGAAACAAAGCTGTACGAGTTTCGGCGCATCAGACGCAACATTGAACCAAACGTGGCACACACATGCCGCAGCGGTGACTTTTTGCAGCAACTAGATTAGTTCACCACTTCAGGTTTATTCAATCTAAAGTACATTTGGTGTTTTTATCTCTAGATGGCATCTTAGGTGCCAGAATTCGCGGTACCAGCGCGTAATCTTGCGTAAAAAAAGTTCGAGGCACTGAACTTGTGTTTCACCGATGTTCATTGCTACCTTTCAATACTAAGACGTATGAAATAAATAACAAGGTATTCACGCACAAGTATGACTTTGAACGCATATACGCACGACAAAATAAATAAACTAACGACCACACCACGCACGGAAAGTGAACTCCAGAACCAATAAACTACAACGCCACCAGTTGCCTCATGTTTTTTTTTTGCGATGTTATGTATGTACAGTTGTGGCCACGTCTGTAGTGTTGCGAAATGGGCGCCTCTATTCTATTCCCATTCTTTTCTGAAGAATACAACTTGCCACAGTTCTATTCCCTTCAATTCCTCAGAATGAAAAGTTCATTCCCGCTCTGGGAATCACCGGGCTACTCAATTTCATTCCTACAATTCTTCGACGTCGGAAATGCATATTTTGATAGCTTTGTCGAGCTGAAAATGATTGTAAAAACCTAAAGCTAATGTGATCAGATGCAATAGGAACTACCAAATCACGCAAAACACATAACTTTAGAAGAGGGATAGTACCTTGCTCACATCTCGTGCAGTACAACCACAGGTCTAGTTCCAATAGACCAATTTCCGCAGCTAATTTGTCTATGCAAAACTAGCTGGCACCCATGCGCCGAGGCGCTATGGCCTTCTCCTCGGTGTCGCGGCCGCAATGTGGCGTTTGGCGAACTTTGCATGGCCGCCTACGGCTAGGGAAAGCGATAGTAGTGATTCTCGGAGAAAAGAAAAGGCACCTAATTTCTGTCAACCACAAGTCGACACGGCGATGTGCCCAAAAGAAAGAAATTGGCCCCGTATCTGTGTATTTCACTACAAATGCCGTCGAAAGACGATGGTCTTGGGGGCGGAGATAATGAACAAAACGTTTATTTCGTGTTCTGCGCGAGAAAATTGAAGTGTATTCTGGAAGCGCTGCGTTAGAGAGTCTCGATCCGTGCAGCGAAGATGAGCGCATCGAGACACGTTAGACAAGAGCGCTATCTGGCAGCTATCTTCGAAAACGAAGGAAGGCGTGCGCACCCATGGAGAAATATGCGTGCCTGTTTCGGAGGCGGTAAGGTGTAGAACGCAAAGTGATGGGCAGGTGCCACCCCCGTGTCGTCTTTGCAAAGCATTGGAAACACTTGCCTTTTTAAGCATAGCGTTGGACTGTCAGCGCAGTGTGATAAACGCTACCGTGCTTAAAATTACTTATGTGTGCCTTCTCTAGCATAAAGACACACATACAAAATAACGTGTTGTTTGGTGCCTCAGATATGCGCAATAATTGCTTTTTAATTGACAAGTGTATAAGTAAGAACGCTGGAACTTGAGCAATGTTGGTGGACGCTGCGGATGGGGTTGGCCATTTAGGGTATCGCTTGATGCCGTTTAGCGCATCGTTATGACAGACAAACAGACAAATGTGCACACAGACAGACCAAAATTCTTGCGTTTAAATTGCCCAAGAGAGGCTATCGTCATTAACAAATAGAGAAACGGGCCTCGCGGACTACGCACTGCGCCCGCTTTTCTGGCCTTCAACCCGGTAGCGGCGGCGTCCAATCGGTCAGCCATCGACGACTGAAGAAGTGTAAAAGAGAAGGACGTTGAATCACGTGTTCAAACATGGCAACGCCCGTTCGCGCTTCAGAAAACCCTCTACAGGGGCAGTTCACCAGTTACCCACAGTGTTTGCATGGCAGCACAATATTTGAGAAAACGTTGGTGAACAGTTGGCAATGCGTGTATTTACTTTTTGCAAGCGTATTTTATTACCCTCACGGCATTTTTTACTATAGCCAGCAGCTAGCAAAGCTTGAAGCTTTTGCCGCTTCTAACATTGAATGCATTTTTGCCCTTTTTATCCGGGTAAATTCTAGGCCACATACGTTGCTAGACCTCTCCTAAACGCCACCGTATATCTTGCCGTAATTGTGGCATTGTTTAGGACATTTTAGACCAACCTTAATAATGTAGATTATTTTGGAATAAATACTTCGTACTGTAGGACCATGGTAAGAATGGTGGCGCAGTATATTTTGGTTTACTTTTAATTTCTGCGTGTGGTAAACTTCAGGTGGCACACTAGCCGTTGCGCTGCATTTACTCCCGCCCATGACACTCAGTCGAAGCTTGCGCCATCAGATTAGCCCTGAACACACAGACACGGCGGTGCCCGTATGGCACCCCACGAAGTGCAGCAGCGCCTGAGTCTACCGAGCATTAGGGTACCTGTTAACTCACAAAAGAGGAAAGAAACCAACCCCCATGTGGGCCCGCTTGCGTTTATGTTGCAAGTGTCTGGGCCTGCCACCACGCAGAACTCTTCAGAGACGAGGACGGGACACTCAAGAGCACATCTGTCATTTCAAGACTTGGAGGCGACTGACTGTCGGCAGCCACAAAGCGCGAGCAACAAGCCTGCCCGTGTCCACCGTTCTCATCCACCACCAATGCGTTCACCGCTGCTGCTTGCATATATTGTATGTGAAAGTTACACACGCAGATCCCCATAAGCAATCGCGAGGTCTCCTTTAACGAGGTGAGAGGAGGAAGAAAGGGGGCGAAGGTTTGTTGCAACGTTCACCCTGCCTACTAAGTCAAGTGTAAGCACGTTTCCCCCACTCCCAAAGTTATTGGGCGGAGGGGTAGGCCGCCTTCCCATGAGCACGCCTATGCCTTGCAGATGCCAGAGTTACAAGGACATTGTAACGCGCCATCACTAAGTTCATTTATTGCGTGCGTAATTTCACTAGCTCTACGCAGGGGCCACAGAGACATGTGAGCAGCTGAATGAAGATCTATTCATAGCGCGTATGGCCCAAGAAGGTCTGGTTGTTTCGGGAAATGTTCCCATCCCAGTGAGTATAAGCCGTGTTCTCAACAAAGGCCCGAAATCTACTTGCGAACCATCTCTGCCATCTCAAGAATCACTGGCATTGAACACACGAAGGACTGGAAAAGCTGATGCAGAAGTTAACGACGGCTAGGAACTTCTAACGACAGCGAGGAACTTCTACTAAAAAGGGTAAGAAAGTGTTCCATTTCACATCACAAGGATCCTACGGCTACAGCGTTTTTTTTTAAAGAAATATATTTTCTTAGTGCGCAGGAAACGTTTCAGAAGGAAGAAATAGCAGAGAGAGGCTAGATCTCTCTGCTCTTTCTTCCTTCTGAAACATTCTCTGCGCACTAAGAAAGTATATTTCTTTCAAAACAGCTATACCAACTAGCCCAAGTAGCCACCCTTTTGCTGTTTTCTTTTTCAAGCAAAATAGTATGTACCTGCCTGAAAGAGGTAACGTTGGTGGTTTCATAGAATTGCATGCAGATTCGTGCAGTTTCAAGAAAAAAAAAGGCAGTCGACAAGAACGGCAACATAAAGGCTCGTGAAACAAAGAGGGAAAGGAGGGTGGTTGCAATATGCAAGGACTTCGACCATTATGAACTTGCCTGGTCAGTTGGAGCTAGAAAAAGCAACGCCCTGTCGGTTTGCGCTTCCCTTCACCCATTCTCTCGCTATTTCGTTAAGGCCAATAGCCACAGCTGTATGAGATCTAGTGGAACACAGTGGTTCTGCAAAAGCAACTTGGTTTTCAGTTGCTTTTACACAAGAAGACTGGCTACAACCTTGCTAACTACCCTTTATTGTTAAACATCACACAAGCACGTTGAAGCGAATGTTTCAGGCATGCATCACATTCAAGCACGAGCACAACAAATGTAGCTGCGACAGCTGTCCCACTGGATAAAAAAAAAGTTGGTGCGCATGCATCTCTTTCTTGTGAACGTTGATGTGGCACTGCTTTTCCCCCGAAGATGTAGTACGAATTTTAAAAAATTGTGTAACCATCTGCATTCGATACACTGTTCGTAGTAACTGCATTGCGTTCTTTAAGGTATCCACAGAAGTAGATAGGGTGGCTTGTTCGCTAAACAGTATTTCAAACATATTAGACACAAATACAACGGCTGTAGCAGATAGGCACAAAAAGAAACAGTAATATGTGCCTTCAGTCGTCCACCTACACAATATGTTAAACTTTATGCAACACTCAGCTTCAAATATGGTACGAGTAATCAAGAGTCACGAAATAAAAAAAAAACACAGCAACGACTTTCTGCCTATCTGCCTGTTACATATTTATCTTCCACAACATTTATGCAGACTAAGACATCTATTCTAAATTCTTGGATATAAAACATAAGCTATTACCGCTGAATGAAAGCAGATATGTAATATTTAACGGACAAGAACTCCGAATAGAGAGCTCAAATCACTCCGAAGTCGAGTGGCGTTCACCTTCATGCTGAGAGACTTCATGAGAGTTTTGCCAGGTGACCCACTTAAAATGACCACTCCGTAGTTTCTTTTCTTCCCGATCTATAAAGTTTTACGGTGCCAGACCACAGGCACCATTTTATGAAATGAAATTTACCGCCGTGGTCTGAAGCTGTAGGTGATACCAAGACTATACTTATTCAATAAAATCCGATCTGCGAGAAAGTGCCACTGAAAGCCGGCTAGGCGTTGTCGTTTCTAAACTTTTTAGTTTACAAAATAGAGCATGTGATTTATGTACGCTCTATTCAATATTTTATAAGCCCATTGGCGGCGGTAGATATCGTTCGAATTTCACAACAAAAATTTCCTCCCCGCTCATACACCCACCTTGCCAATTGTTGATTAGGGTAACGCCTTTCGAGCAAAAAGGAGCGCATTACTGCGCTTTCACGTGAGTAAACTCTAATTTTTACTCAACCAAGACGAGAGATATAAAACGGAAAGTACACTTTCACCTCTCCTGAGATATTAGTTCGCAGTGAAGCGGTAATCTTGGTTGCACCCGAAAGTCTTAGGCTTACCTTCAATAACGAGCGATGAACGGCCCTTTCGTGACGTGGCTCCCTTGAATGTATGGCAGAGCACGCAAGTGGAGCTGAGCTTCGCAGCTTCAGCTGTGACGCACTACTCGATGCTGAAAAGCTGTGAAATTCATGAATGTACACTGACTGGTGGCACCTATGACGCCCGCGAGCAGTAATCTGCATCAGCGACACCTATAGGCGTATACCACTGATTCGTAGCCCAACGCACCCACCACATGGTACAGCGCACAAAACGAAAATACTGCACATGTTTTCTTATACGTGGATTACACTCGACATAGATGATTCAGCGAGCAGATGATCGATAGAAGAACGACCATTACGATGTTGAAGTCGATTGCGGCGTAGCACTCTTTCACAAAAAACCTATTAGCAAACTGTCACCATTGTCGGCAGCCATGGTCATATGGGATATGGCTTTCGACTGTTGACTGGAGTCGCGGGGTGAACTCCCAGCCGCGGCTGCCAGCCTTTTCGACAGAGGCGGTTAAAGTGCGCCGTAGAGAAAGCAAGGAGGCGTCAATTTCTGCGGCCTTGAACTATGGAGTTCCTCAGAATCATATTGACAGGGGCGTTTGTAGTCTTTTTTTTAGAATAGAGTTGTGCACACAAAAGCTGCTAGCAACATTCCGCTCGGGCCACACCGCTTTGTTCTGATCACTTCGTTAAGATTGCGCCAATAGTTAGGTTTATTCTAAAGCATTCGCAAGCGCCAGTCGATGCCGCGTGTAAAAATTTCGATGCAGCTTACCACAGATCAGTTTATCGATTGCCAACTTTGGTTCGCATTCACCAGCGTACAGCGTGCATTTTTTGCTGTAGTTTCTTCTTTCATTGACCGGCCACAAGTTCGACCAAATAAGAAGTTTTATCTCGGATACGCCGACTGCTGCCTTCGCCTAGGCCACGATACCGTGGCAATATCGTGGTTTTTCCGCCGTTAAACATGAACAATTAGTATTATAAAGAACTTGTGCGCAACCAGGGCCAGCTACGAGCCTTAAGGGCAGTATAAGTGTGTAATTCGTAAATTCGCAGCATGTTAAGACTTCTGTTGCTTGAGAAGGGGAGAGCTTGCTACAAACTTGGCACTTTATTAGGTTTTTAAGCCCCGCCGCAGTGGTCTTGTGGCTTAGGTACTCGGCTGCTGACCTGCAGGTCGCGGGATCAAATCCCGGCTGCGGCGGCTGTATTTCCGATCGAGGCGGAAATGTTGTAGGCCCGTGTGCTCATATTCGGGTGCACGTTAAAGAACCCCAGGTGGTCGAAATTTGCGGAGCCCTCCACTACGGCGTCTCTCATATTCATAGCGTGGTTTTTAGACGTTGAACTCCACAAGTCAATCAATCATCATTATTAAGTTTTTAAGTAGTGGAGCGAACTTTCTGTACAACATGTTAGGATAAAGTGTGAAAGACGCGAATTAAGTTACATTCCTATTCTCAGTTCTGGCGTTTTTTACTCTGTCCCTCAAGCTTTTTGAACTCACGTGCAGTTGTACTGCGCCCGGAATCCACTCACTCTTGGCGATAGTCGACGACGAATCCCGACGCCATAACGTGACGTCTTCGGATGGTGTCACGTTCACTCGAGTGGTTCTCGAGTGTTGGTTTAATTGTTTTCAGAATGTTTTCGCAAAACGTATGGGCAATTTATACTGAGTGAATTAGCAAAGTATAAGCTAGACAAGTCGGGGAGTTAACACGCTGAGATTCAAAGCAAAAGGAGGTGCAGCGTGCCACATCCAGGCTAAGTAACTGATGATCCTTGCGTTGACTCACAATTGTGTGGCCTATTTTGTTTGCAAACAACATAATGTCGCACATGACCATTTCTTTTTTTCTTTTACGTCGCCTCTTTCTACTGCACATTCAGATATTGCCATACGCAAACCACGCCCCATTTCTCAGAGCATTCATGATTATTTTAACATAACTTGTTCGGCTTGAACACGCAACCACGAACAGCGCAGTTCATTTTCGAACAAGCGCTGTCCACTTATGATTCACTGCTTACGTCTAAAAGCAGATGTGCCTTGCCGCAGATCAGTTTATCGACGGCAGACGCTCTGTTCGCTGCTATCAGTATCCTTGTGCATTGCTTCCATATGACATTCCCTTTATGGGCCACAAGATTGGCCAAATAAACAGTTTCATCCTAGACACACCGAATGTTGCCTTCCTCCACGTCTCGACCACACTGCTATACATAATTAGGTCAAAATGTGACAAAATGTGAAGCCTTTGAATAGTTTTTCCTCGGTTTCTCTTATTTATCCTGTGCGCACTTTGTGATATAAATGCATATTTCACTTACGCAAGCAATGAATTTCTAATTTGTGGGTCGCAACTCGAGTCGTCTGCAAATCTTAGTCCTTGGTATTCACCGCGCTGCACGTTTATTAGAACTAGCTAATACTAACTTTTGAGGGTATCTGTATGTAAAAATAACTTCTGATGAAGGGTGTCTACTTGTATGCACAGGGCCATAGTGCATGCACCCACGAATGTCGAACCGAAAGTGCATCAAATGTACAAATGGTCACTAAGCTGATTTGGTTGCCGTTCGCACTGCGAGCGTTCCGCTATGGCTATTTGCTTCGCTCATTTGTCAGTGAGGTTGCGAAAATTGCAGCCCGAGAACACAACGTTAGTGATGTGGCACCCAAGATGAACCACACGATACTTAAAAGTAGCCGGTGACACATGTGCAAGTAGTCGTACAATGGCTTAGCTAATAGAGCCTACTATCTCCCCAATGGATTTACACTGTTTTTTTAGAATTCTTTAGGTGCGAGCGGAATTAAAAAAAAATTGTCACAGGCTATAAGCGCTTGATCACTCCTTTCGGGCTAGCGAGTGTGCTCTCTTTGAAAAACACATAGAGAGGGGGGGGGGGTAAACGGGGCATGCAAAGGTGTCGTTTCGTTCACACGTGTCATGGTGTTCGGCACCTCATTTTTTTCCTTTTTTTTCGTAGGAGCGGCTTACTACCAGAATGATCAATAGCGTGGGCTTCTGGCTGCATCCCGCGGTGGCAACGGTAACTGTGCATATTGCCAGGCTCAAATCGGCCGACTATTATGGACATAAGGTTTATGTCGTGGTCGTTAGGGTTTATGGCATAATTTGTTGACATAAGAGAAGCATTGTTTGCCGTTTTGAATAATAATTTTTATTTATTTATTTATTTATTGTACCCTCAGGGCCAGAGGCATAGAAGAGGGGAGTGGGTTTACAAAAAATGGATTCAGAAGGTGAGTAAAGGGGAGTACAGGATTCAACGTTTACTAAATAATCAATTTTAGCTGGTAACAAAGTTAGGACACAAAAGTAGAACAAAAGAGATCTGGTGTACATCTTTTAAATAATCCTAGTATACAATTCTAGCTACGAAACACATCAGAACACGCAAGAACATGAAAAAACGAAAAAGGCACACGTAATAAGTAACCTCAGTTTACAATGTTTGTTAGTGCAGCGCGAAACAGCTGATAATCAGTAATCGCAGCAGTCGCTCCAGGAAGCTGGTTCCAGTCTTTGCTGGTGCGTGGGACAAAAGATTCTGAACACGTAATTGTTTGGCATATAGGTATACCAACTTTGTGCGCATGATCGATGCGAGAGGACACGTAGGACGGTGAAAGAAAAAGATTAGCACGAAGGTGGGGGCTATTATGGAAGATTTTATGAAAAAGGCACAGGCGAAAAAACTTACGACGAG
Source organism: Rhipicephalus annulatus (assembly GCA_013436015.1). Lineage (NCBI taxonomy): Eukaryota > Metazoa > Arthropoda > Arachnida > Ixodida > Ixodidae > Rhipicephalus > Rhipicephalus annulatus. The sequence continues at coordinate 28,531 of WOVY01002001.1, forward strand.
AAGAAAGGGAAGTCAGCTGCAACGAGTTTTTCATAGCTGTAACGCTTGCTGTTCGATCATAATCGTGTAGGATAAACCGGGCAGAGTTATTTTGGACCAGTTCGAGGGCTTTGATCAGATAAACCATGCTGGGATCCCAAACTGAAGCAGCATATTCTAATTTACTTCTAACCAAGTTCTTATACATCAGTAGTTTTAGAGAGGCAGGTGAAGAAGAAAAATTGCGACGAAGATAGCCTAACATACGGTTTGCATTGTTAATAATGTTGCTTATGTGAACGGACCATGTCAGGCAAGAAGTAATGTGCACACCTAAGTACCGGTAGGATGAAACACCATCGAGTAGAACATTATTAAGATGGTACGAGGCGGGAGTGGTTGAAGTTCGACATACGCGTAAAACTTTACACTTTTTAATATTAAGGTTCATTAGCCAAAGACTGCACCAGTTTGAAATAGCGTTAAGGTCGTTTTGTATAATACTAACATCGCTTGTGCCATTAATTTCACGAAATATCACACAATCGTCAGCGAACAGGTGTATGTTTGATGAAACGCAATCAGTGAGGCCATTTATGTAAATTAAAAATAAGAGGGGGCCCAGGACTGAGCCTTGGGGTACGCCCGAAGTAACAGAACATTCTGGGGAATTATATGAGTTGGCTGCAACAAACTGTGTACGGCCACACAAAAAGTGTTCAAGCCATTTGAACACATCACGATCAAGGTTAAGTTTGCTAAGTTTCAGGAGCAGGAGATTATGGGACACTTTCTCAAAGGCTTTTGCAAAATCTAAAAAAATACAGTCCGCTTTAGAACGACGGTCAAGAATGCGGTGAAGCTGGTGTGTAAAAGACAGTAATTGGGTTTCACATGAAAATCCCTTTCGAAAACCATGTTGTGCATCCGTGAAAAATGAATTGGATTCGAGAAACGTTACGATGCTTGTGTACAAGACATGCTCCAAGACTTTACAAGGAATGCTCGTAAGGGATATAGGGCGGTAATTTAAAGGAGATTCTTTGCTACCTGATTTGTGAACGGCGACCACCTTACCGATTTTCCACTGGATGGGTAGGGACCCGCTGTCAATGGATTGTTGAAAAAGTTTGGTAAGAAGAATTGAAGAATACGAGGCCGTACCTTGAAGAAATTTAGAAGTTATAAGATCGACACCTGGGCTTGAAGAGGGCTTAAGTGACTGTATTATTTTGGAAATTCCCCGAGTGTCAATAATAATTGAATTCATGAGTGGATAATCGTGCAGCTTTGGGGAAGGAATAGATGTACTGGAAGAAACCACAAAATTACTACAAAAAAACCTGTTCAGGACAACCGGACACTCATTGTCGGGAATGGATTCGTCATTATGGTCCAGCAGTTTAATTGACTCAGTCGTGCTTGGATTAATTACACGCCAAAAGCTTTGAGGATTGTTTAGAAGCAGGCTAGGTAAGGTACTCTGGAAAAAGTTGGATTTTGCATTTTTGACAGCGGATACATAGGAATTGTTGGCTACTTTGTATGCAACCCACCGAGCGTTCGTGGGCAGCAGTTTCGCTTTACGGTAAAGGCGCTTCTTGCGGTTTGATAGACGTTTTAAGTAGGCATTGTACCATGGAGCTCTGGCATGCGAAGAGATTTTGCGAAGCGGGATGTATTTGTTGGTTAGCTCGTCGACTTTTCGCAGGAATAAGTTCCAGTTAGCTTCAACTGTACGATTGTCAAAATTGTCTAGAAAAATGTCAAGAAAAGTGGACAGTTCAGTGTTAATGGCATCGAAATTTGCTTTCTTATAATCACGAATTTGCTTAGTTGTCTTACGTGTTACTAGAGCTGGTACTGAGATGTCAAAAGAAAGGATTAAATGATCAGATAAACCGGGTAAATATGTCATGCACGAGACAGAGTCGGGGCGTGAGGTAAGTACGAGGTCTAGTACCGTTGCTGTGCTGTCTGTTATTCTCGTCGGCTGGGTAACTAGTTGGGTAAGGGTGAAGGTTGAGCAAAGGTTCAGAAAGTCGCTAACTTGTGAGGAACTTGAATTAAACATGGGCGATTCGGAGGACCACATAATTTGAGGAAAATTAAAGTCACCTAATAAAAAAATCGGGGCGCTTGGCAGGCGAGTTACTACGGTATTAAGAACATCGTGTAAGGAGGCAGTAAAAGTTGGCGGGGCGTTAGGGGGGCGATAACATGCCGCAAAAATGAATTTCTGGTGCGCCACCTCAACACACGATAAGATAATTTCAATATCGGTTTCAACAGCAACCTGGTAAGAATCGTGTGCATTCAAAACAGCAAGCATAACGCCACCGCCTTGGCGATGGGTACGGTCACAACGGTAAATTGTGTAGCGGGACGCATCGTAAAAAATTTCCGTGTTCCGAATGTTATTATTCAGCCAAGTTTCGGTTAACGCGATAACATTAGGTCTGCACGTGTCTACAATAGAGTTAAAAGAGTCAAGTTTATTAAGCACACTCCTGACGTTCGCAAGAAGTACAGATAAGCGTGACGGGGGCGGCAATCGCCCACATCCCCTCGCGTTTTCCTATCGTGTCTCTAGGTTTGCTGTTTGCGTAGCGTCTAGGCCGTTGTTTTGCGATGCTTTGCGTTGATGCGTTTCAGGGTGGGGAAAGTTACTCGTTTCTGTTACAGTATCGGTTAAAGAGTCATATACGTAGCATTGTTGGTTGACATACAGTTTCGTGTAGCGCAATTTGAATTTCGGGGATCCAGGTAGACCCTTAGCGAATGCAGACAGTTTCTTTCGTGCCTCACGAGTCGCAGGCGAAAAGTCTTCGGATACCGAAATACCGGATTCTTTAAGTTTAGCGCGCGCTGATAATACCTTATCTCGGGTTTTAAAGGAACAAAATTTCATTATAATGGGGCGGGGTTTGGATGCAGATAGCGTCCCTATACGGTGAGCTCTTTCAACGTCTGAGGGGGGTATTTCGACGCCAAGTGCGGAGTGTAACGCGGCAAGTGCTTTCTCCTCCGTATCGTTCCACGTTTCTTTCGAATCTGATATACCATGAATAACGACGTTATTTCGTCTGGAGCGATCCTCTAAGTCATCCAATCGCGTCTGAAACATCTCTTGTTGGGACGTCAGATGGGCGGTGGAGCTCCTAATTGACACGATATCTTCCTGAAGTGCATTTAGGGCTTTCGATTCATGCTCCAAGGTTTCAAGGCGGGTGAATATATCTGAGAGACTAGTTTTTATAGTCTCCTGGTTATCTTTTATTGCTTTAACATCCGTGGTTAGATTGGCTTGGCTCTCAGTTAGATGAATTGTTCGTTCGTTGATACCTTTGAGTATTTCAAGTATGGCGGTACTATGTACAGAAGTTTGTTCTTCACCTATGTCTGCGCTGGAACTGCGAAGAGTAGGGGGGCCAGGGTTAGTTTCTACGTCGCCAGAACAAAGCAACAGCAAACTCACATCTAAGCATTCTTTCAAGATAATACACAGCTCACGTGGGCATGGGAGCACGACTAAGAAACGATTGTCACTTTTTTTAGCATGCAGTGGAGTATATGTACACACCTGTGGGGCGAAGAAGATCAACATGTTAGCCATGCTTTCGCAGTGGCTGCTCCCATGCCCACTTAAGCTTGAGTTCACATGGGCACTGTGATTCTTCGCTCGCGTGTTCTTGGGTGCCTATGCTACCCATCGGCAGCTTTGTCTGAACACGCTGAAAAAGTGTTACAGGTTGAATCGTACACCAGGATATGCCGGCTGCTTCAGGTTGCTATATCGCTTGGTTAAGAATGGTAATAGCGCACTAAAACGAAGACACAAAGAAGGCACACACGCACACACATATCACACCTTTCAGCAGTTTTAGATGCGAAGCACTTCTTAGCGAACTTCGGCGACATTGAGCGTATCTATCTATCTATCTATCTATCTATCTATCTATCTATCTATCTATCTATCTATCTATCTATCTATCTATCTATCTATCTATCTATCTATCTATCTATCTATCTATCTATCTATCTATCTATCTATCTATCTATCTATCTATCTATCTATCTATCTATCTATCTATCTATCTATCTATCTATCTATCTATCTATCTATCTATCTATCTATCTATCTATCTATCTATCTATCTATCTATCTATCTGTCCATCCGTCTATCCATCTATCTATCTATCTCGCCGCCTACGACTTTTAGCTCTCCTGGGCGTTTGGATAATGGTATCGATGCCAAACTTTGTGCGGCGTAACATGACTGTATTAAGAACATATATGACTAGTCACAACATGAAAATCATGATATGTATGTCATGAATGCCATGTATTATATTTCATGGCCCTGCCACTCTTGCGGTGGTTTTGTTCACATGACATGTTGCAAAACTGGTTTGGTATGACATGATTGCATGGTGAACACAAGCGACAGACACTAACATGATAATCATGAGAAGCGTGTCATGCAACAACATGACTGCATGCCACTCTCATGATGCGCTGGTGGTCGTTTCGCTAGCTTCACTTACACCAAATTCGGTATTACGGGATGTGAACGGATGACGAAGGTATGATATTGGTGCAAACATGATAATCATGAGAAGCGTGTCATGCAACAACATGACTGCATGCCACTCTCATGATGCGCTGGTGGTCGTTTCGCTAGCTTCACTTACACCAAATTTTGTATTACAGTACGTGAATGGATGACGAAGGTATGATAGTGGTGCAAACATGATAATCATGAGAAGCGTGTCATGCAACAACATAACTGCATGCCACTCTCATGATGCGCTGGTGGTCGTTTCGCTAGCTTCACTTACCCCAAATTTGGTATTACGGGATGTGAATGTATGACGAAGGTATGATACTGGTGCGAACATAATAAACACGAGATGCGTATCATGTAACAACATGACTACATGCTACGCTCATGGTGCGCTCGCAGCCGTTTCGCTAGCTTCACATGTAGCAAACTTGGTATTACGTGACAGGAATGAACAACGTAGGTACATGACGCATTCAATTATAATAATCACGACAGGCGTGTTATGTAACAATATGACTACATGCCACTCTCATGATGCGCTGGCGGCCGTTTCGCTAGCCTCACTTATACTAAGTTTGTGTTACGGAACGTGAATGAATGACGAAAGTATGATACTGGTGCAAACATGATAAATATGAGATGCGTGTCATGTAACATCACTACATGCTACGCTAATAATGCGCTTGTGGCCGTTACGCTAGATTCACATGTACCAAACTTGGTATTACGTGACGTGGACAGACATCATACGTAAATGACACATCGAAATATGATAATCACAACATGTGTGCCATTTAACAACATGACTACATGCCACACTGATGGAGCGCTCGCGGATGTTTCCCTAGCTTCACATGCCAAATGTGGTATTACATGACGTCAATAGATGACGAAGGTATGTGACTGGCGCAAACGTGATAATCATGAGATGCGTGTTGTATGTTAGAGCATTTCCACAGGACAAAGTCAAGGTGGCAATACATTTCGACGTGACGCTGTGCGCGTGCTCGCTGGCGTTCATTTCGTCGCGTCATGCCTGCGTTGCCCCGCCAGGCGCCGGTCCTGCCATTTACTCGCAGGCGCGCGTCGCACTGCGTTGCTTTGATGAATGCGCATTTCAGCGCGTCCGGCATCCATCCATCGCGAAAAGAGTGAGACGCTGGGTTGTCGGGGTACCGTATAAGTGCTAAATGCAGCATGTCGCATTTCGCGCTGGTTCCCGTCGAGCCGCGCCGATGGACGCTGGTCGCGCCTGGCGTCAAACTATAGAGTGCTCGTGTTTTGCTAACGTAGCGTCGCTGTGCCCAGCGTGCGCGAGTGTCAACGCTACTTTGCATTATATTGGGCCCTTCAGAATGCGCTCGTGGTCGTCAAATTAGCTCAACGTATACCGAATTTGGTGTTACGTGACGTCAAAGGATGATGAAATATATGACTGGTGAAAACATGTGTGATGGTGTAATGTGGGCCCAGGATCCGGAATAAATCAACCGGCAGTCAGGTGACTCTGTACACACAACACAGACTTTAACACAACCGATAACTCTTACAATTCACACAAAACACACTATAGCGTTCCTTATTTACATGCCAAACGTCCTACGCGCCTCGGCACACGAACTGTCCTACTCGCCGTTATAACTGTTGCCGCTGCGGCGAGGTCGGTCGTCACCGGTGTTCCTTGTGCAGTCACGCTGCCTTGACCGTGGTGAGGTGGTGGTGGTGGTGATGGTGGTGCTGCAGGCCGGTACATCACCAGGCCACTGCAGTGCAGGTTAATGGCCCGTCGCCAACATGAGCCGCGGCCACCTCGTGCCACCCCTCGGGCCCCAGGACCTCAGGCCACGAACAGATTATGCTGCCGGTCCCCGTGTCAGCGCCGGCCACAAAGCGGGAAGCCAGCTCACCAGGTCCGCAAGGCTGCCGGACACCTGGTTGAGTGACGCAGCCTGAAGCAGGAAGCCAGCTCACCAGGTCCGCAAGGCTGCCAGACGCCTGGTTCAGCGATGTCGCGACCCGAACCGCCGACCAGCAGCTTGCTTGCTTGCATCCTTCATCTTTGCTGGCACTCGCCCACAAAGGGGGATCGGCCAAGAACCGGGCGGCAGGATCATCAAGTGTGTTCAGTCAGGCATTCAGGAAGTCTCGTAGTTGTAAGTAATAACAATAGGCTAACAGGGTAATCTCTTTGTTGCCCTTATGTACTCGCACACAGCAGAGAAAACCTCCCTGTGGCTATAACCTAATGTAATCCCTCCGAAGGATAAAATTAGTTCCACGTTTATTTTGAAACCTAGCTTCTCAATTGGTTCGATCAGGTATCTTTTTCTTTGATAAGCATAACGTTTACAGTATAAAAAGAAATGATCTATTGATTCCGATTCCTTGCAAAAGAGACACAACGGAGATGCTGTTAGTCCAGCTTTATGTAGGTAGTAATTCAGATGCGGAATTCTGCATCGTAACCTGGTGATTGTAGTTTCTAACTGCCGAGATACACACCACTGTTTGTTCCAGCAATATCTTAGATGTACGAAGGATCTGACTTTATCCAATGATAATTTTTCTATTTCTTTGTGCAGACAAGCCTTTCTATATCTTAGTGCTGTTACGTAGGCGAAATCAGGTAAATTAGGTGAGATTGGTACGCTTAAAGATGCTTTGGCTAACGAGTCTGCCATCTCATTTGGATAAATTTCGCAGTGGCCGGGTATCCATAGCAAGTGAAATTTTTTCAGGTTTTCTGGTAATAAACTGCTAATCATACTCATTAATGTCAAATTTTTTGCTGTAGATAGTGCAGTGCATACTGAAAGAGAATCGGTAAGTATGACCGCTTCTGATTCGCTTGCAGGAAGTTTACGAAGCGCTAGAATTATAGCAAATAATTCAGCGATGAATATAGGCGTGTAATCTGGTAATAGAATTGAGAAAGACCAGTCGAGAGAAGTACAGAAGATGCCTATTCCAGCCTTTTCGTTCAATACGGATGCATCCGTCGCAATAATGTTGTTTATGGACAGATGAGTCAAGTAATCTTTTAACCGAATATTTAAATATTGAAGGGGCAGTTGTTTTGCATTAGAGGGGAAAATATCATCAAATTTAATTTCAAGTTTTAAATTAGGAGTCTACGTTATGCAAATCTGATAAATATTTACATTGAGAGGCTCTAGCAACGCTTGGACGAACCTAATCTGAGGGGAGTGTAGTCTAGACCATTGTGTTCCAAAGAATGCGGTTGGTTCTTGAATAAAAACGTATGAAGCTTGTCGCAGAGGCGAATTGTATATTTTTAAGAAAGTTTGGACTGTAAGAATTCTAAACCGAATTAACAAAGGTGGAAGGCGCGCTTCCACGTACAAAACATTATTTGCCACAAATTTTGGGAGTCCAAGACACAAGCGCAAAGCTTCTCTTTCTAATAATATTAATTGTCTCATCTTGTAAGCCGCGCTGCCTGAAAATAATACACACCCGAATTCCATAATAGGCCGTACATACATCTTGTAAATCATTATCAATGAACTCCTACGCAATCCTATTTTTCTGTTTCCCAATTTGCGTAACCACCCCAAGGCACGTGACGCTTTACAGCCAACCTCGTCTATATGGCTTTTCCAATTTAGCGTCCTATTATATACGATGCCTAGGTATTTCAGGAAATCGACCTGGGGAATGAGCTCGGTACGATACATCAGGGAAATGTTGACACGATCCTTAAAAGAGAATGGCAGAAGCGCGCTTTTTTTGACGTTCAATGACATATGGATATTGTCAAGCCATCCTTCTAGCATGTTCATGTAATTCTGTAATGCCTGATACAATGAGTGAAGATCACTGTTTGTTGCAAAGAAAGCAATATCATCTGCATATACGTAAATTTGGATATCCTGATGAGTTGGAATGGAACTTAGTAATATGTTGAATAACACCGGGGATAATACTGAGCCCTGAGGTACACCTCGTGTCTGCTTATATTTTTTAGAAGAGCATCCATCCAAGAAGCAATAAAATTCTCTGTCTTTCACAAACTCTGTAATCCATGCTGTTATATATTTTGGAAAGCGACGGTCTTGCATCTGCTGGATTAGGATAGGATATTCCACTTTGTCTTACGCTTTAGCTAAGTCTAGAGTGACTAGTGCACAGTATTCGCGGCGATGCCGAGCCAGCTGTATGCGACTTTCCAAATCCATATGTGCACACCAAATGGAGTATCCCGATCTAAAGCCAATTTGTCTGGGGTTTAGTATTGTATGTTTATTGATGTAGTTTATTATACGGGTATTTAACACTCTCTCTACAAGCTTGACCAGGTTAGATGTCAATGAAATAGGCCTTATGTTATCCAGAGTTAACTCCATTCCCTGTTTCTTAAGTATCGGAATTATTTTGGAAAGCTTCCAATCGGCCGGAATCCAAGAATTTTTCAGTGAATAGTTAACGATATTACGGATTTCATGTGGCGATATTTCGTATAACACTTTAATCGTTGTAGAGGTCACCCCATCAGGTCCGGGAGCAGCGGACGGTAAGCTCTTCATCACATCCGCCAGTTCAGCTAAAGATACCTCCTGATAATCACAATCCACCCTTAATTTCTCCATGGACTTTCGCATAATTGTCGTAAACCTAGTTTGCAAGCCTTTAGCAATATTTTCCAAGAATTCAGAGAGTTCGCGAGGAGACATAATGGTGGAATGACTGCTTTCTGTCTGTGGAATAATTTTCCTCGCACGTAAAAACCTGAAAAGCATTTTCTTATTTTTAGACTTAGAGAGATAATTAAATTTATTCATATCGTAGTCTTCTTTTGCTTTGCGCACTATACGCTTAAAATCGGCGGCCATGAATTTATAATCACTCCAATTTTTGGGGCATTGGTTAATTAACAGCTTTTTCCAAGCTGCTTTTCGCTTTCTATACCCCCTGACACATTCTAGATTCCACCATGGGCTAAAAGATCCCGCTGTGTTCGAGTTTACAGTAAACGTTGAATTTTTTAGAGATCGTTTCAACACCGCAGATAGACTCATAGCCCTAAGGTCTTCCTGCATTTCCTCGCAAAAAGTTAACGTAGATTTTAAGTCTTTTTCTAATTTAGCATAATTTACGAATGAGCCAACTTTCCCTGCCAAACTAAACCCCCGGAACTTAATTTCAAACGTAATGGGAAGGTGGTCGCTGTTTGTAGCCCAATCTAATATATTCCACGAATTTATGCTTAAATTAGGGCTGGAAAATGTTAAATCAATAGTCGATTTATAGTTACCTCTTACAAATGTAGCAACGTGTGAGTTCAAGCAGGAAAAGTTATTATCCAGCGTCCATTCCCACAAACGTCTTCCGCATACATCAGATTTGCAGCCCCAAGACACATGGTGAGAATTGAAATCACCACACAGTACTATTTCTTTTCTGAATGAAGCTACCATAATATCGAGGCATCTCGTGTCTTGAACTCCTGTAGGAAAGTATACGTTTGCAAAAGAGAAAGGCGAGCAGTCTGGTAGTGCTATGTCTAACACCAGAATTTCGTAATTCTTATCCATACACTGATACGATATCTTGGCTCTGTGACTAAATTTAGTTGATATTAAGAAAGCCAGACCGCCGCCTCTACTCGGCCGATCCAGCCGTATTAATCGATAATTTTTCATGTAAAATTTTTCACCGTTACCAAGCCAGGTTTCCTGAATGGCAATTATGTCGGGAGAAATTTGCGAAGAAATATATTGTAAATCTGTAGTTGCCGACCGAATAGACCGGCAGTTCCACTGCAGAATTTTTAGGGAACCTATTTTGATGCTATACCGGCAGAAGAAACTGCCTGATCCAGAATATCTTTTTTCAAGAAATCATTTTTTGAAAGGCTCTCAAAGAAGTCTTTCTTTGACAAGTATTTCTTGGATTTTGGGTTCTGAGAAGACTTTTTAGAAGGGGGAGACCTGTTACGTTTTAAAGTTCTTAGAGATTCTGTGTCCATATCTGTAAAGTCTCCTGAATCATCTGTCACAGATTCTGACTCAGCCTGAACTCTATTTTTTGAAGGTCCTGCTTTCGGAGAGACAGATCTATGATTGACTGTCTGATTTTCCTCCTCTGTACCTTTTGAGATCAACAGAGCGTGGGAATCCCGATTTTGCACAGAAACTGTACCAATGATTTGTGTCAGCTGTTGTGTTAACATATCAGCCAAGGCTTCAAAAAGAGTAGCTGCCAGACGCTGCATTGCCTTTTCAGTAGACTTTTCAATAGCCTCAGTTATCGACCTTGCGAGCGATGCATCCATCGCCGCTGTGTGACGGGATGTTATGCCTGCGTAACCTTTAGATCTTTCATGCATTTCTGCTACCGCCTCCCTCCTAGAGCAACGCCTGCGTTCTATGATTTCTAGAACACCCATTTCTTTTTCTTTTGCACCACATTCAGCAGAGTCTGCAGGGTGCGCTCCATTACACAAGCAGCACTTTTGGTAATCGGATTTGCAATCGCAGCTGTCATGGCTCTCTCCGCACAGACGACATCTAGCCTGTGATCTGCATGCTTTCATGCTGTGGCCGAATCGCCAACATTTTGAGCACTGCAAAGGTTTCGGGGAAAGTGGTTCTACTTTGTAGATTAGTGGCCATGCCTTAATTTCTGTTGGCCTAACTCTTCCTGCAAAAGTTACTATCACTGATTCAGTAGGCGATTTTGTTTTATCAGTCGTTCGGGTGCATCGATAGACTGAAACTGCCCCAGCTACAGCAAATAAGTCAAGAATTTCTTGAGGTGTCAGACTCGTATCCACCCCACGGACTATGCCCTTCGTACATGCAAGATGAGCTGGAATAAACGGGCTCACCGGCTGTGCAGCACATTCAGAGCAATTCAGGAGCTCTCGGGCGCAATCCTGGTCTACAGAGCAGCACAGGATACCCCCTCGGCCGAACTGGCGGACCTCGGTAATCTTCTGGAAAAGCGACGAGGCTTTCTGGAGTTCCAGTTGTATCACCTTCGGATTCTTCATTGGAATGAAGCCCCCATTTGTAGGAACCAGAGCCACAGGGACGTGGCTATCTCCACTGCGTAGCAAGGTATCGAGCGGCCAATCCTTAACCGGTAGTGAGGCCAGCCAAGGGGAGTGCCCTTGGCCGGGTGATGATAAAGACATCAGAATATTCTGACTTGCCTGACCTCCAAAGGGCTGCAACAAAGTTTCAGTTGAGAGAAACTAACAAGAAATACTAGGAATGAAAAGCAAACCAAATATTAGCTACAAGGATCCTGCCGCTCGTCGTTGAGCCGATCTCCGATGGCGAGCGACGCGACTTGCGTTCTCCAGCGTTCTTGCGAGACTTGCGAGCTCCAGCGTTCTTGCGAGCACCAGCTACTCAAACTTGCATCGTGAGGCAAAACTCGATAGCTCTCTAAACTGTCGGGAGCAGCACCAGCTACTGCCACCAGCACCAGCAGCTGCCGTTCCAACTGTCTCACGCTCCAACTGCTCGAGCCGCACGCCCCGCTCGCGCTTCCTTTTCCTCGTCTTCGCCACCAAGGCGTACCGCAGAGCAGAACTGTCGTTCCCTCTTCGCCCCGTCACGGGCCACACAATCCACATCATCACACCACCCCCCACTTAAGATAGTTGTGAGCAACTATTCCACTCCACGCCAGGCGGTGAGTAGGCAAAAGTGCAGGCGCGTTTGTAAAGAGGGAACAAGTTCACACGAATCCGAATGGTTGTGATCCACACAGCACGTAATGAAAAAAAACACATGAAAAATACACAAGTGGAGAAAGATTAGAGCAATTCAGATGCGACCTAAGTAGTCCGCTCCTACATTGTCTGAGCCTTTTATGTATTCTACGGTAAAGCTGTACTCTTGCATTAGTAAGCTCCATCGTAGCACTCGATTATTGACGTGTTTGGCTGACTGCAGGTACCGGAGTGACTGGTGGTCGCACTGAATAATGAAGGGTTTGCCGCATAAGTAAATGTGGAACTTCTGAACAGCCCACACGAGCGCTAAGCATTCACGCTCTATTGTGGAATAGCGGGCCTCTCTAGGCAGCAGTGCTGTGTCTGGGGGCTGCTGTCCCGACGAAGCAGAAGAAGAAGAAGACGGCCGATGGAGACGTACGCGGCCGGCGGGGACATCGACCAGCCCGAACACACGGGTTGGCACGTAGCGCCGAAAGAATAGCACACAACCGCACTCCACGGCTACCTAACACACACTCGGTTTTATTTTACAGTCGCCTTGAAATCCCGGATGCCAGAGCGGCGCCCCCTGGCATCCTCACATGTCAATTCGAAACCGAAACTGAACACAACAACCATCCCCTCCTCGAAAAAAGCACACCTATACACTGTTTATATTTATACATAATCGATACAAAAGTATATACAAGGTATGAACGTTAGAACATATGAAAATTCAAAACACGGCACACTGAACTCACACACTACGAGTCTTGAAAATGCACTGAAATATGTACATTGGAAATCGTGAAAATTCACTAAAAATCTATACAACTCAGTCCAATATAGATTTGTAGTTCTACGTGACGTAGTCTTCGAACCGACGCGGCTTCTGCCGCTTCCGCTTAGGGCGGGCCCTTTTGGGTGTAGAATCAGGTGCAAAAGCAGAAGATTGTGAAGGCTCTGAACGAGCGTTAAAATTCGCGGTGTCATCAGAGCTCGCAGCATGAGCTTCGGAAAAATTTTGCGGACCGGAGTTCGGGTCAACGGTCTCAGCCGAATTTGAAGGTTCGAAGTTAACCGTATGACTTAGTGTACTTGAACCAGCGACACTGACTGGTAACTCCTCCCCCCTTGAAGAAATGCCTGTACATGGAGGCCACAGGTAATAATCTGATGCGTAGTTGAAAGGTGTGGACGGAACGTGATGAGGAAGACCTTTAGGTGTTGAAGGCAAATCCGTATGAAAAATAACAAGGCGCGAAGCATTCCAGATGTTACCATCACTTAAGCGAAAAGAAGTGGGGCTAACCTGGCCCAAGACTTTGTAAGGACCCCGATACTTGGGGCGCTTGCCTGGCACACGAACCTTGACTAGATCGCCAGTGCGAACTTTGGACTGCTTTGCACCTCGACGGGTGTCGACATACTTTTTCATTGCTTGTTGACGAGAAAAAATCCTGGTACGGATTTGATCAGGAGAAGACACTGCTATGTTGCGAGGCAAAGAGACTATGTCGAGAGCAACTCGCGGTTGTCTACCGTGGAGAAGTTGAGCAGGAGACACTCCAGTGGTGCCTTGTGGTGTGAACCTGTACAAAGCTAAACATTCCGTCAAGACTTGCTTGAGGGGACGGTGCTCTAATTGGGCGATCTGGATATGTTCCTTCAGAACGCGATTAAAGCGCTCGATTTGCCCATTTGATTGGGGATAGAAAACTGATGACCTCAAGTGCTGAATTCCTCGTTGTGAAAGAAAAGCCTCGAAATGTTGGGACTGAAACTGTGGACCATTGTCCGTAACTATGGCATCAGGAAAACCTTCCCGGCTGAAGATTGAAGACAGAAACTCAATGATGACCTCAGAAGTAACCGTATGTGTGAAACAAATTTCTGGCCATTTGGAATGGTAGTCGATGAGAGAAACAATGAACCGGGCATTTTGCGGAACATTATGCAAAGGACCGATGATGTCCATGCCGAGTTTCTGCCAAGGCCGATCAGGCCACTGGACTGGCTGCAACGGAGAAAATGCAGGTTTGGCAGACTTGTCAGCTGCCTGACATATATGGCAGTTGTAAACTGCATGCTCAACCTGCTTATCTAAGGCTGGCCACCAGTACCTGTCTCTGAGATTCTGTTTGGTGCGGACAATGCCAGGATGGGCCTCATGGGCAAGCTGTATTAGCTTGTTACGGAAAGAAGCAGGGGGAATCACGCGTTCATCACGGAAAAGCAAGTCCTCGACACAAGACAGTTCCTGTCGGACTGCGAAGTAAGGCAAGAATTCAGAAGCAAGAGCACCTTTGGAAGGCCATCCTTCACGTAAATATTTGAGAACTTGAGACAATGTGGAATCTGCAGCTGTAGCTGCCTGAAACTCAGCTTTAGTTATGCAGGAAGTAACTAATGAAACAACTTCCTCATCCCGCTCTTCAGTAACCGGTATCTGAAGAGGAAGGCGCGACAGTGCATCAGCAACCACGTTATTAGAACCTTTACAATATTGAACACTGAAATTATAATACATGAGTTTGGCACACCAACGGGAAATGCGAATGGGGCGGCGGCCTTCGGATCCTGCAGAAAGAAGAGCAACTAGTGCTTGGTGATCTGTACGTAATGTGAAGTGCCGGCCCCACAAGTAAACATGCCATTTCTCACAGGCAAAAAGACAAGCGAGAGCTTCACGCTCTCCTACTGAATATCTGCGTTCAGCAGGGGTCAATGTACGAGATGCAAAAGCAATAGTGATCAGCTGATCATCTTCGAGTTGTTGAAACACTGCTCCCAGTCCAACATCGGACGCATCCGTCGTGATGACGATGGGAAGCTTCTCATTGAAAATACTAACAGCTGGCTTTGAGGCCAGTATTGACTTAACTTGAATGAAGCTCTGCTCAGCTTCAGCTGACCAGTTAAAAGGCTGTGCTTGACGAAGTAGAGTACGCAGTGGTTCAACAACATCAGCATAGTGGGGAACAAACTTGGCATAATAACCCACAAGACCCAAAAAAGATTGCAAGGTTTTAACATCAGTAGGCCGTGGGGCATTGACAATGGCCTGAACTTTAGATTCAACAGGTGTCAAGCCGCGGGAACTGACATTATGTCCTAGAAATTGTAACTCATTCACAGAAAAAATGCACTTGTTATTAAGTTTCATACCACATTCACTGATGCGGTTGAGAACAGTATGCAAATCAGCATCATGCTCTTCGCGAGTACGTCCCCACACTAAAATGTCATCCAAGTAACAAAGGGCGCCATTACAACCCTTAAGAATAATGGACATCATTTTCTGAAACACTGCAGGGGCAGATGCAAGCCCGAAACACACGTGGCGAAACCGAAATAAGCCTTCGTGCGATACAAATGTGGTTAAGTCTCTACTGCACTCAGAAAGTTCAACTTGGTGATAAGTGGACGCGAGGTCCAGCTTGGAGAAACACACTGCTCCGGAGAGCTGATGAAGCAGTTCTTCAATGTGAGGAAGTGGAAACCCGTCTACGACGATTGCCTTGTTTGGTTCTCGTAAGTCGACGCATAGTCGAAGGGATCCATCTTTTTTCTTGACGACGGCCAGTGGAGAAACCCAGTCGGAAGCAGAGACAGGCTCGATGATTCCGCTGGCTTGAAGGCGAGACAGTTCCGCAGAGACTTGCTCACGGAGAAGAAGAGGAATGCGGCACAGCTTGGCACGCACAGGGCACACACCTGGTCGACGCATCACTTTATGCACAAAACCACGCACACAGCCCAGTTCACGGGTGAACAGGTGGTGGAATTCAGAAGGCGCGTTGGCCGGAAGATCATCTTGGACGTCGACTTGAGCACACGTCATAGACGCACCAATGATGTTGATGGACAGAGCCCTGATTGCATCACGTCCCAAAAGTGAGCTGCCATTGGCTGTTACATAAAAAGTAATGGAAGCAGTGCGACTGCAATAGGAGACCTGAGCTGTAAATTGACCTAAATTATCAATCGTTTCCTTGGAATATGTTTGTAGAACGACGTGTGAAGGCAAAAGCCGAATGTTGGAAAAATGACTATGAAAGTCAGCGGCACTCATTAAAGAGACTGAGGCACCAGTGTCCACGAGAAATGACAAGGGCACATGGCCCACTGAAACTATGATGCTGGGCTCGGGCGTAGTGTGGAGGCCATCCACATTTAAAACAGTGACCGTATTGGTTTGTGCAGTGCTCGAAGGAGCGGACGAAGAAACTGGTTCCGGAAGATTTGCTGGACGGGAATTGCATACGGACTGAAAATGTCCGATTTTTCCGCACGCAAGACAAGTGCGGTTTCTCGCGGGACACTGCGCAAAATTGGCTAAATGCCGAGCCGATCCACAACGAAAGCAATGCGTGGTTGCGCTTGGAGAAGAAAATTGCGAACGCGAATTAGAAGCTCGGTGCTGTTCTTGAAAACCCGAATTTAGCGGAATGGGGTCGCCATATTGTCGGCTTCCTCGCCCCCGTGAAGCAGAGAGGTTGCCGTGGAAGGACTGTGCAGGCTGGCGTCCATGTTGGCCGCCGCGCCGAGACGAAGGTGAAGGGCCGCCATGTTGACGCGTCTCGTGAAACGAAGAGCCGCCGCCTTGGCCCCCGGCAGCAGAAAGTTGCTGCACTGAATGCAGAGCGAATTGCTCCAACTGGGAGCGAATAAGCTCGTCCTCTCGCGCAATCGAGAGGGCTTCGGATAATGAAATCGAGGAGCCCTTTTGAAGCATGCGGCAGCGGACGTTTTGCGAGGCTACACCGATGAAAAGCTGATGGCGGATCATATCGTCCTCGAGCGCGCCGAAACCGCACGACGCGGCGAGCGTTCGAAGAGAAGTAATGAACTCGGCGACTGGCTCACCAGGCAATTGTCGCCTTTCTTGGAATTTCACGCGTGCGAGATAATCGCACGAAACATCTTTGAAATGCTCATCGAAAAGAGCAACAGCATCCTTGAAGGCATCGCCCGACGCTGGCGTCGGCGACGCGTTGGTGGCTTCCAAAGTATAGAAAAGCTTTAACCCAGCAGGGCCCAACGCGTTGAGCAGCAGGGCCTTGCGACGCTCGGGCTTGCTGGCCTCCTCTTCGACCGCGTCTGCGTAGGCTTGAAACACCAACTTCCAGTCCGCCCACGGAAGTGGCGGGTCTCCGGGCGAATGAAGAAATAGGGGAGGTGGAATGGGAGATGCCATTTCAAGCAATAAGAATGGAGGGGTGCAAACGAGAAGAAAATGACGCCAGTACACTATTTGAAGATGAAGGCAGAGGCGGCGTAGCTGAATGAAGAAATGAAGCGACGCAGCACGCAGTAGCCACCTTGCAGGGAATAAAGAGCGTCTAGGGTTAGCCGGGTAGGTCCATTAGAAGCAAGAAAAAGAACACGGAGAACGAAACGGGTTCTTACATGTCCTCGTCGCCATTGCTGTGTCTGGGGGCTGCTGTCCCGACGAAGCAGAAGAAGAAGAAGACGGCCGACGGAGACGTACGCGGCCGGCGGGGACATCGACCAGCCCGAACACACGGGTTGGCGCGTAGCGCCGAAAGAATAGCACACAACCGCACTCCACGGCTACCTAACACACACTCGGTTTTATTTTACAGTCGCCTTGAAATCCCGGATGCCAGAGCGGCGCCCCCTGGCATCCTCACATGTCAATTCGAAACCGAAACTGAACACAACAAGCAGATTGCGACTAGCATAAGCAACCGGATGTAAAATATCGTCCGCACTGTTTTGCAGAAGCACTGCGCCGATGCTTGTGCTTGAGGCATCAGTACGGAGCGCGAAAGGCTTCAAAAGATCCGGTGTTTGCAGTATGGGACTTGCGGCGAGCTTGTCTTTCAGCACGGTGAATGCTTTTTCTTGCTTCGGTCCCGACGATACGATGTGATGTTGGCCTTTCTTGGTAAGGTCAGTCAAGGGCTTGGAAATCTCTGCGTAGTTCGGAATGAACTGCCTGTAATAGCCCGTAAGACCGAGAAAGGATTGTACAGCTTTCTTCGTCGTGGGGCGCTTGGCGGCTAGGATCTTGTCCAGCGTTTTGAGCATTGGTTCTACCTTCGCCTCGCCAATGCGATGTCCGAGGAATGTAATGGTACGCTCTCCGATCTCACACTTGCTCGGTTTGATTGTGAGGTTTGCATTGCGGATTCTTTCGAAAACAAGTGGTAAGGCTTCCATATGTTCATGCCATGTGCTAGTAGCGATGACCACATTGTCAAAATAATGATGCACATTCGGCAAATCGCCTAGAACTCTCCTCATGAGGCGTGCAAATATCGCTGGGGCAGTCTTAATCCCAAAAAGCATGTATTTGAAGTGGTAGAGCCCCGACAAGCTTGAAAATGCCGTCTTTTCACGACTGTCTGTAGCCATGGGCACTTGCCAATAGCCCTTCGTGAAATCGAATTTCGAGAAAAATTTCTGTTTCCCCACAAGAGCTAGAACAACATCAATTCTCGGAATTGGCTCACTGTCGAAAACCAAAGTCTTGTTCAGCTCCCTAAAGTCAATGCACAACCGTATGGTGTTGTGAGGCTTCTTGACGACAACGATCGGCGCATAATATGGCGACTTTGATTTCTCGATTATGCCCATTCGAAGCATCTCCTGTACCTCTTTTTCGATGTTCTCACGCAGCGCTATAGGGATCGGGTACTGAGGCACGTGAACCGGCTTTTCGATGACGAGGTCAAGAGAGCATTAAACAAGTTGTGTCTTGCTGGGAAGGTCCGAAAATATGTCTGCAAACTCTTCGCACAATTGTCGAACTTGTTGAAGTTGGTCTGTTTGCAGTTTGGGCGATATCTTGACGTCTGATGCCATTTGTGTTTGGCATAGACTGAGAGAGGGGATGGTATCCTCAGAGTCGTTGCTCTCACTGTTCGCCTCTACCCCAGGTGTTGCACTTGTAGGATTCACTGCAGCCACCTGATGAGGAGCGTTATTTCTCTTTCCTCATACTTCTTCAGCATATTCACGTGGAAGACCTTGATGCTCTGTTTTAAGTCAATTGCATAATCAACATCATTCTTGGCTTCAGCAACTTTAAACGGGCCCTTCCACTGCATGAGAAGCTTATTGGTGTCTGTAGGAAGGAGAATTAAAACCTTGTAACCGGGCCGTAGCCTTCTGTGGCGGGTCTTACGGTCGTAATAAAGCTTTTGCTTTTCACGTGCTTTACCAAGCTCTTCATGAGCGAGGTTACAGGTGTGTTCGAGTCGGTTTCGAAGGTCCACAAGGTAAGTGTACGTTGTTCGCACTTCATCCTCAATGTTCTCGTTCCTCCACAGCTCTCTTAAAACACTCAAAGGTCCACGCACATGTCTGCCGTAGATTAACTCAAATGGTGAAAAGCCCAAGCTGGTTTGCGGTACTTCGCGAAAAGCGAAGAGAAGAGGAGCAATGTAGCGATCCCATGACTGCGGCTTCTGCTGACACACCCTTTTGAGCATGGCCTTCAGCGTACCGTTGAATTTTTCGACCAATCCATTGGCCATGGCATGATATGGGGTGGTACGAAAAAACTTTACAGTTAGTAGTCGGCCCACTTCTTTCATGAGTTCCGACGTGAAACTTCTATTTTGATCGGTAACCACTTCTCGAGGTAGGCCCACTTGGGAAAATATTTCAAGGAGGGCTTCTGCAGTACTGACAGTGTAGATGCTGGGTAGGGCTACTGCGTCAGGATAGCGAGTAGCGAAGTCAATGAGGGTAAGCACATAGCGGTTTCCCTTATCTGATCGAGGAGATAACGGTCCAATCAGGTCAATGGCGACTCTTTGGAATGGTGTCCGTATGAGAGGCATGTTCCCAACGGAGCGACTCCGACTTTCCCTTTCGGCGTTGTACTCTGGCAGACGTCGCACGACTTGACAAACCGTCTGATTTTTTCATGCATACCTGGCCAGTAAAAATCCCCAAGGATACGGTCTGTGGTACGTCGCACGCCTTGGTGACCAGCCATAATGCCCTCGTGTGCAACCTTCAAAATGTGTTGTCGAAGTGTCCTTGGCACGACTACTTGCTTAAAGGTCCTCCCCGTAGAAAGGCGGTAATGTCGATACTGTAGACCAGCCTCTTCAGAAAAGTGGTACGTCGTGTCTTTATTGGAGTGAAACTCCTTCCCAATCTTGCTGAAGCAACTCTTCAGACTTGGGTCGTCTTTTTGGCTCTCAGTTAGCTGCACTCGGGTCACTTCTAGCGAACCAATTAGCGAAATTTTCATCATACTCTCCGTCTTCCCCTGCGTCCGGACGACGGCAGAAAGCAAGGTTGACTTTTCCCAGCATGCCGGGATTTTGCTCGAACCAGTCGATTCAGGGAACAGGGCGTCAGAGTACTCCCAGGTAGTATCTGGCTCCTGTGGTTCTTTTACTCCTGGAATATTGCCGAGCACGAGGTCGTACAAAGGGTTAGTCATGCATAGAGCGTTTACATCACCAACGAAGTAGGGCGTGTGTATCTGTATGTTTGCTTCCGGCAGTTCCTTGGCCTTTCCATCCAAAAACATAACTTTTGCCGTCTTCCCGGTCAGGCATCGATCCGGCACGAACTCGCGTCGGACGAGGTTGTGTTGCTCCCTGTGTCTCGTAAGACACGTGCGCGTTGTCCAAGCACCCGTCCTTCGACCACTGGCATGTTGTCGACTAAGAACATAGGTTGGTTCTCGCACTTCTTGGGGCATTCAGCAGTGCATGTCTCATCCTTGGACTTGGCCATAGGGAAGTAATCCTGTTTTTTCTGTTCTATCATGGCACAAGACACCGACTTGTCTTTGCTCTGATCCTTGCAATCGGTGGCTTTGTGGCCAAGCCGCCCACATGTTTTGCATTTGACAGACTCTTTCGGAACCGCACGACAATCCGGAGCGCTATGTCCTTTGCGGTGACACAGAAAGCAACTCGGCTGTTTGTACTGTGACATAGCACCGCGTTTATTTGCCTCCTTTGTATCATCTGCAATTTTACCAATGTTATTGACTCCCTGTGCTTCGAGAAAGCGGTCGGTTCACTCTGAAATGGATGTAAGGGTTTTGCATTCCCTCTTTTTCAGGAAGATGGCCAGCTTCGGATTACAGCAACGCAAGAATTGCTCGGCTATAACATGGTCACGAAGACCCTCAAATGTTTTGGGCACATCAGCCATCTCAATCCAGTTATCAAAATAGCTCGAGATCTTTGCTGCTAGTTGTTTCCCTGTTTCCCCATCTTCAGGCCGGGCTTTCCGAAAATTGTCTTTATATCCTTGTGCCGTGAATCTGAAGCGCTGAAGTAGGGCTTTTTTCACTTGATCATAGTCAAGGGCCTCGTCAGCAGTCATTCGACCAATGACAGTGAGTGCCTCACCAGTTAAGCACATGCTTACGGCTACTCCCCATTTATCTCTTGGCCATTGTTGCCCAGTAGCCACGCGTTCAAACCTCTGCAAATACGCGTGCAGGTCATCGCGTCGCTCGTCAAATAGCGGTAGTAACTTCTGCGGATTCAGGCATGACGGGTTTGCCGATGGGGCGAGTGCTGCCGCCGCAGATGGCTGACTTTGAGCACTTTCCTGAAGCTGGAGCTTAAGTGGGAGGATTTGCAACTGCCTCTCGTCTGCTAACCGTTGCCTCTCGTCCGCTAACCGTTGTCTCTCGGCTGCTTCTTTGGCCTCTTCTCTCTCAGCTGCGCGCTCATCTCTCTGCCTAACTTGCTCTCGCTCAATCCATTCGCGAAGTTCCGCGCCAGACAAGCCTAACTGAGCTGCTACAGCCGCTAACTTATCGAGATCCATGTCTCTCGTCTTGTGCGTCGTGCACACACCTGACTGGCGATTTCCGCGTTCGAGATGTTACTGGCGGAATCCTGGCAGGCTCGTCAAGTTTGTGATGGTGTAATGTGGGCCCAGGATCCGGAATAAATCAACCGGCAGTCAGGTGACTCTGTACACACAACACATACTTTAACACAACCGATAACTCTTACAATTCATACACAACACACTATAGCGTTCCTTATTTACATGCCAAAACGTCCTACGCGCCTCGGCACACGAACTGTCCTACTCGCCGTTTCGACTGTTGCCGCTGCGGCGAGGTCGGTCGTCACCGGTGTTCCTTGTGCAGTCACGCTGCCTTGACCGTGGTGAGGTGGTGGTGGTGGTGAAAGTGGTGCTGCAGGCCGGTAGCTCACCAGGCCACTGCAGTGCAGGTTAATGGCCCGTCGCCAACATGAGCCGTGGCCACCTCGTGCCACCCCTCGGGCCCCAGGACCTCAGGCCACGAACAAATTATGCTGCCGGTCCCCGTGTCAGCGCCGGCCACAAAGCGGGAAGCCAGCTCACCAGGTCCGCAAGGCTGCCGGACACCTGGTTGAGTGACGCAGCCCGAAGCAGGAAGCCAGCTCACCAGGTCCGCAAAGCTGCCGGACGCCTGGTTAAGCAATGTCGCGACCCGAACCGCCGACCAGCAGCTGCCGTTCCAACTGTGTCACGCTCCAACTGCTCGAGCCGCACGCCCCGCTCGCGCTTCCTTTTTCTCGTCTTCGCCTCCAAGGCGTACCGCAGAGCAGAACTGCCGTTGCCTCTTCGCCCCGTCACGGGCCACGCAATCCACATCATCACAACATGATAATCCTGACACGCGATCATGTAAGAACGTGACAACACACCATGCTCATAGCATGCTCGCGGCCGTTTCGCTAGCTCCACATATACTAAATTTGGTATGAAGTGTCTCGAACAGATGACGAATGTAAACAACACACCCAGACATGATGATAATGACACGGAAGTCATGCACGGCATCGTTTACCTCTACCTCGTTATGTTGTGCTGATTTAAAGCGACATATTTAATTCGTGCTTCGCATATATTGATTCCCACTATACGCGGGATATGCCAATTTTATATTTTGCGATACCCAGGCTACTTATAGGGCAAATAATACAATAAAAATGCACGGTGTTGGACAATAAAACTTGATTATTACTAGGCATGAAGGCGGACACCCAGAAAATTAAACTCTTTTTTGTCAACGTGATACAGGGCGTGGAATGCACTTGCCACCCATCATTTTTAGCCCCCTTTTTTTCGTTTGCATTTCTCTGCGTGATCTTTCCCTGCGTTCCAACTTATTTGGCGCTGAAAAAGGGTACGCGCAGTTTGGCCCACTGCGCAATCTTTTATCTTTTATTGCGACAGCAATTAAATGGACACCGTCGGCTGGGCTTTGCCCAGCTGACGGTGTCCATTTATCGTGCTTTCAGCTATAATCGTGTTTTTAATCGTGGAATTATCGTGTTTTTAGCATTACCAGCAACATGGCGCAATGAGCGCGCGTTACCATATCTTGTGGCAGCGCACCCTGTAACCTTCCATGCGTACTTTGCCCCGCTTAGAGCAAAGAGGCGAGGCTCCCTCGGACACCCTTATCTCGCGGGAGAATCGTACGTCTTGGCTAGCCTCGGGCTTTACCTGGAACGATTCTTTTGTAGTTACTGGCCACACAAAGGTCACTGCAATCATTGAAGTCTACGTTTGCGAAATCGCGTGCTTTTTTCAGACATAGCGAGGTAACAACTTAGACGCTTATTCGCGCATCTGTATCTGTGAGTACGTTTCGTGCGTCATATGCGCGAGAGAAATGTAGGGCACGTTTTGATCTGCTTTTAATTCTGCGCGTGAGCTTCCATTTTGTTGCTAACGCGTTCACTACTTCACCTTTGAAGCAATTTTTTTACTTTGTTTCCTTTTTCAAATTATGGGAAACCGCGTGCGCGTGAGGTATTACCATTGTGCAATTTCCTTGCTCAATTGTTCTCGCAACAGGACGGGCTTCGTTTTTGCAGACCTTCAAGATACAATCAGCCACGAAAACTAGCAAAAGCCGAGGATACCCTGCATCCAGCAGCCTTCTTCATTCCTGTTTGAAACTGAATTGAACCATGTGGTGGCACGACTTCTTTAGGGCACTCTTAAAGCAAAGCTTCGCAATCCCTCTTTTCACTAGTTTTGAATGCGCTGAGTGATAGGGTAGTGGATAATCGCATGCGCGTGGTTCATAATTTCAACATGATTGATCCCACACAGTGACAACCGAAGGTCCAAGAACCTCATGGTGCCGTTCTGTGGAAGCTCATGCGTCACCTCTAATGGCACGAGACACCCTTTGATTACTGGAAACAGAACGTCGAACTCAATGTCAACTGTTCGGAAGGATAATTCACGAAAAACAAAGAATCAACGACATATATAAAAGTTTCTACAACTCCTGTAACCAGTAACCCAACAGTAATACTACTCTTGTACCCAGTAAACCCAAAGCTGAGCTAGAAATAGGTCACTAAGTCGGGGAGCTACGCATGAACCAATAAAGATGCCCCTTCTCGGCAAATGTGCACAATCCTCCCATAAAGTGAAGGTTCACCTAAGATAGCGCGTCAGAAGTTCCAAGAAATGCCCACACGAGATTGCGACCGCGTTTTGAAGCCTTTATCATCAATCATTCAACAATCATTTTTCAATAAAACATAACAATTCGGCATAAGGTATAGAATAAAATCAATCTTTCCCGTCAATAGAAAAGGCCTAAAGGCGTTCATCATGGTTCAGTTTCACGAAATGAACAACCTCTTCTGAATTCCTGACGAGGAAAGGGTCACTGATAGTTGAAATATCAAGCTTTGCTTGAAGGGAAACCGCCACTGGTTTTTGCCAGGTGTCATTCTCAGAGATTATAACTCTGAAGGTCACATCTATTTTGCGAGTTTTTGCTGTGAAAACAGGGCTTGACAATCACTCTTTTTGTTTTCAGGCTTTTGACTAATTTCTTTTGCCGCTTTCAAAGCTTCTTAACCTCCGACCTTATTTTCGGTAGACTCACATTACTGCGTTTGTCAAAGACCACAGCGATGGCTTCATCAGCCTTTTCGTGGTACTAAACGGGAGAGAATTCGGCGAAGCCACCCTTTTTGTATGATGGCAAGACATACAACGAATTATCGACCAAATAGGAACCCATACGCTTAATAGAAAGTTTTGAAACAGGCATCTTACATCGGAAAGCTGCAGAAACCTTGGGATACCTCAGATCCTGAACGCCATTCTAAACCACGTCAGAAGCTATCAAAAGATGGCGGGCGAGGATGCAGTCATCTGGAACTACTTTATATTATACCTTACCGGAAGGTAGCATTTTCAGTGACTCTACATCTGCACAAGGTGACTCCGCCTCGACTAAATAGAAAAAGATGTCTCAGGATAATCTCTGATGAATGTGCATGTCCTTGCTATTTTGACGTGACTAGCAGTTTGACGTTTCTATGGCAGCATCGGCTACTTCTTATACCAGAGTCAACGCCATGAAATTGCAATACGGACACATGTCATAGAGCAGAGACCACAATATTCATGAGCTGTCCGACAAGACACGAGTCACTATTATTGCAATGCCAGTTCAGGTAAGCGCAATAAGTTTACTTGTACGAGTAGAAAATTCGATCTTCACGCTATCGAATTCGTCATCTCGACATTCCCCGCATGGTTTATGAAATCGTGAAGGCGCATACACCACAAACATGCCCTTTCATTTTATGCGAGTGCACACGTTCCTCATTTTCTTATGTTGGAGTTGGCAGAGCAATCGAAGTAAAACGTTGTCACAGTAAAGATACGCTGACTGTGCGTGACAGACGAACACTATCTAGACATATTACCTAACTGTCCTGGGTCCCGTTTGATATTTACAATCGAGGTGCGAAAGGCGCCAAAAAGGAACTGCATGACCAGGTCGTCAGTGATGCATACAGCCACATGTCTGTAGCATTCAACAATCGTAGACACGTCGGATCAGCGGCAGCAGCTTTTTGTTCCATGTAGTGGCGCACGTCTGCAGCAACAACGGCCACGTCGAGCGTGAAGAGCAACGGTGAGCTTCCTCTTTCAGTTCCAGTTTGATCGTATTTTGTAATAGTTATTAAACATCAAAAAAGTAAAGTGCCTCTAGCTTTCGAGCGAGGTCTTGAGTTACCAACCATTCACATGCGCCACTTACTTATTCTGTCTCCTACTGGGTATGCAGGCTCTTTTGAAAGACGCTATTTCAGGGACCCCTGTCTCACAGACCTTATTTTATGCTGTGCCCCTAAGCGGTTGACGTCTGTAAGCCTTCTTTTCATCTATTTTCTACGGGTATTCTTGCGAGTGCAATAGAAGGCAAATAGAAGGCAAGCCTGTGTTTAGGTCTTACAGGGGTCGGACCCCCGATTTCTAGTAACGTTGTGGACACAGTGGCTGCATTTTTACCGTCATCATCAATTATGGTGTAAGGTTCAAATCGATAAGCACAGCCGACACGCTATATATATTACATGTAAGTGGGGGCGTAGTGTGGCGCAGTTATTAGTGGCTGCTCATGCTGACTCAGTGGTAATGAGTTTGATTCCTGTGTGTTTGCAGTCAGTCTTCTGAAATTTATTTCTAAATATGGTTCTTGCTTGTCACTTGTACAGTACCAGGATTTCTGCTTCCGGTCACCACCGAGTTAGCCTGTAGTTAACCATGTGCACACTATCAGTGTGGCGCTGCGAGGCTCGGGTGCTTTCGCATGCCGGCCAAAGTGGCAGACCGACGCGTACTCTTTATAAACTGTGGGTGGGCATTCAAGAAGATTAGAAAAGGCTGCTACGTTCTTCTGTCGCCGAATGGCTGCAGTATTGGTTGCTAGGGGGAACAAAAAAATGATCCGGACGTCATTTTAATTTTGTACGGAGACAGGCCTGTGGCTGCTGCTTTCTGTTTGTCATAAAAAACATGAAATAATTGATCTCTGCTCTTGTGCAGATGCTTATCATGTCTATGATCGCACACACGATGCAATCGCTTAGCTGAATCTTGCATTCATTGCACAACATACATGCGGCATCGCCAAACTGCACCGAATGAGTCGTCTGAGCTCGCGGAGTGATTCAAGGTGCGCACCGGAGATCCAATTTGATTGGCGTGTGAATGCGCACCAGCCTTGCAGCACCACGCTGACGGTGTGCACTTTGTTTACTACAAACTGACTTGTTAGCGGCCGGAAGCTGCGTTCCTGCGCTGCAAATTTTTTTCTCCTCAGTAAATGTCACAATGCAAAGCCTAATAAAATTATGGCGGCACAACAGATATTAGCAAAGAAAAAAGGAGACAGAATAAAGCGCCAGACTTTCAGCTCATTTGTTTTCCTCGCATCACCCAAATGCATGTGCTTCCAGTATGCGCACAAGCAGAGGGTGCAGCACAAGCGACTATCACTTTGCACACACGAAAACTTAAACACAAGAAAGCCATCGCACAGCGCTATTCGGAAATAGGTATTCCTTCGTCTACAAAGTAACTGACGGAACACTGACTCATTCGTTTCCCTTCCTTTGTATTTGGTATGCCTCCAGTACTTCACGTGTTAACGTATATCTGCTTCGTCTTAACACACGTGTCTCTCGAAATAGTGGTGTGCAGCCGCACGAAGCACAATGTAACGGCAGGTGCGAACCCAAGCCATTCTTAATTGATAAGATATGCTCCATAAGGTGATCAGTAACACAGCGTCCTGTTTGGCCTATGTACACCTTGCCACAGTTCAACGTAATTAAATCAATAAAGCCCTCTATGTAACGCAGAACTGGCCGGGTGTGCTTCTTTTCGCACGAAAGGTTCGCTTTCTGCGTTTGTTCGCAGAAAGCTAACCGCTACTCTGAAAGACACGTGCGTTTAAACGAAGCAGGGAAACGTTAGCCCATGAAGTATACTGGAGGCATATTACATACAAATGAAGAGAAACAAATGCGTCGGTGTTCCGTCAATCACTTTGTACAAGAAAGAATACCTGTTTCTAGATAGCGCTGTGCGATGGCTTTCTTCTGTTTAAGTTTTCGTGTGTGCAAAGTCGTAGTCGCTTGTGCTGCGCCTTCTCCTTATGCATATATATTTGGGTGATGCGAGGGAAATAAACGATTTGAAAGACTGGCGCTCTATCCTGTCTTCTTTTTTTCCTTGCTAATATCTGCCACCATCATTTTCAGCTATGCGACAAATCACCCAACCTCTCACTATGCTAAAGTCCCAATGCGACACCTTGGTTCCGTGAGAACACACAACTGACGCTAAATGCACTGGTCAGCACGCGCACGGATCACTTCCTTATTTCAGTCCGTGAGTGCTGTACATCAAATCACTTGCCCGCAAATACTTTAAAACGCCGGCTACGTTCAAGGAGGTTTTGTAAAAAACTTGACTAAAGGTGCACTTGACACAAAATATTGTGGCCGAGATAGCCTCTGAGGTGGACTCCTAGGAATATTCGTATATAATCTGCAAAATATCAACAGCGATTATAGCTGGGAAAGTATTTCAAAGGAATTTTGAAGTTTCCGTGAGCCCTCGACTCCATCGCGCCATTGACAAGCTCGAAGAGGACCATGAGGTGACTCCCTACACAGTAAAATTTTTTACACCCATAAGGGTGTAAATGAGCTTGTCCCGTGGACGACACCCTAAAGGTGTTAATTCAGCACCTTCCAATAAGGGTGCTTTTTCATGCACCCTTAGAATAGGGTGTACATGTAAAAAAACTGTAGGGTGTTAAAAAAACACCCTTAAGGAAGGGTGCCTTCGATGTCCATCACTTTTTTAGCACCCTCTGAGGAGGGTGCGAGAAGGGTGCACAAGGGTGTTGAGTGCCCATGGCAGGGGTGCCAGTATTCTTTTAGACTGCACTAATAGATATCAGCATGCACTGATTACACACTACTTGAAGAAAGTGCTCCTCATTATCAATGGTGCGCCACCTGTCGAGCTCCATTCATTGCGTCTGGGCAAAAATATAAACGCGTGCCATCGTGTATGAACTTGTGCTGGATCTATATATACTTCACAGTATATGCATAATGCGCGTTACAGAAAATGAAGCCCTGCTGCTCTTGCATATTGCGTTTATTTAATAGGCAAATAAAACAAACTTTTCTTCTGCCACACAACTTTTTCACCAGATATACGTTCACGTATACGTACACTACACATGCAACACCTCAAATGTTTATTATATTTATTCAGTTTCACTTCATTGACAATTCTTTGCAACATACAATTACACTGGTTTCAGTTTAGTATACTGCTTCAAGTACATAGAGACTACAAATGAAATATACGCTAATATATCCCTATAATTCTTTCAAGTATCTACAATCCTAGTGGTTTCCAGTTTAATACTCCTTCATGTACACAATCGGTTAATAGGAATGAAATACAGGCATATATATACTTATGATTCTTTCAAATATATACAATCAGCATGATTTCACTATATACGCCTTCATGTACACAATCGTTCCCAAGAAGTGATGCACACAAAAATATATATGGATAGTGTTTTCAAATGTATATAATCACAGTGGATTAAGCTTTGTATTCCTGGATGTATAACAATTGGTTATGAGAAATGATGTACATGCAAACATATACGGGTTTTTGCACATATAACTTTAGCGAATACTTAAGAAACCAATACAATGATCAGAAACACAATAAGCTAAAAACGAACACAAAACTGAGTCAAAACACACAAAAAACAAAAGAGGTAATGCATAATTATGGCTAATGACACAGCTGGGTCACTTTATGCCAAATGTCCCAGCCATTTTGGCAACCATCTCAAATGTATTCGAAAAATTCGTGCTGCATTGAAAATAGTGAACTTCTGGAATATTTAGGAGAGGAAAAATATTTGGTCACGTGGCTGCCTTCTGAACTTCCTGGAATGCCGTCTAGGTGTTGTATGTGAAAAATTTTATTTCAAAAGCACCGCTCCTTCTTTTCATACGAAACTCGGTCTAC
Source organism: Rhipicephalus annulatus (assembly GCA_013436015.1). Taxonomy (NCBI): domain Eukaryota; kingdom Metazoa; phylum Arthropoda; class Arachnida; order Ixodida; family Ixodidae; genus Rhipicephalus; species Rhipicephalus annulatus. The sequence continues at coordinate 58,627 of WOVY01002001.1, forward strand.
GTGTTACGTAACAAGAGCTTAATTTGGGAGAGTTGGTTCATCGTGGTTGTGTGCTAGTCACAGCGCGACAACTTTCGGAAGAGACAGAAAGGACAGGAAAGAGCACCGACTGTCAACTGAATTTATTGAATGTGCTACGAGCGCTTTTATACGGAGTACAAGAACCGTGTTCATGCGCGACGACACGTGTGAGCACTACAAAATAACCTTTAACTGTGAATAGAATACTCCCTCTCGAAAAGGATAAGTGAACGTGTAGTGATGCACTGATCATTGGTTTACCTGATAAAAAATACTTCTACAAACATTAAATTGGCATTAAGTAAACTTATTCTCGTGACGATTGGGGCAAGATTGACTATTCCTGTTGCTGTTTAGTACACACACTTTTGAAAGCTTGCAAGGGGTGGAAAACAACACGCTAATATCATATCTGCTGGCTATTTTTTTAATTGTGAGACACATGATGTGGTATAACATGCAAAGGTTTTGGTCATTGTTTTTTGTTGGTCCTGTCTAACTTTACTTTCTGCAGGAGGGTTTTGAAAACGGGTGTGATGATTCTGTTGGGATACCCAGCATCTTTTAGTCTTTTAATCTGGTTTTTAAACCTGACCTCACCCTTGTGCTAACATGACTTCTGAAGGGTGGCCTGAGTACATGTGGTATCAATTCCTTTTTCTACTAATTTTGAATGCCAACTATCAAAAGGCAGAACATTCTTAGCACTCCTGGGCTGATAGCACCAGCCAATACCCCAACAGCATCATCACACTTGTTTGTGAAACCCTCCTGCAGAAAGTAAAGTTAAAGGAAGCAGGACCAAAAGAAAAAGAGAATGACCAATCACCTTTGCATGTCACACGGTACTACGTACATAAGGTGTCTCACAATTTTAGGAAAAGAGCCAGCAGATATGACATTGTTGTTTTCCACCCCTTGCAAGCTTTCAAAAGTGCATGTACTTACAGCAACAGGAATAGTCAATCTTGCACCATTCGTCACTAGAATAGGTTTACTGAATGCCAATCTAATGTGTATAAGATACCGCTAACATGTGCAAAAGTAAACAGGACAAACTGGGCAATGCTTCAATGATCAAGCGAGACAGCATGCTTTAAATGTTAAGAAGAGCTATAGTAGTCTCATGTCCGGACACCGTAAAGAATGTAAGTGTAGTCCTAGGTTTCATAAAACACGGTTTTTGAAAAAAAAGCAAGCAGAAAAATGAGAGATTTTAGAACTCTTTATCAGGAAGGCGAAGCATCAATGCATCAGTACACCTTCACTTATCTTTTCCGAAAAAGAGTATTCTTTTCTCGGTTAAAATTATTTTGTCATGGTCACACATGTGTTGTTGCAGATGAGCCCTGGTCTTGTGCTCAGTATAAAAACGCTCGTAGCACCTTCAATAAAATTCAGTTGACAGCGCTCTTTCCTGTCCCTTTTGCGATAAGATTTTTATTACAGAAAGAATTTCATTTTCTTACAATTTAGGTATAATGATGAGTTTTCATTGTATCACAACATGGAGCAAATTGCATCTCAATACGGACAAAAATCACAATTTTGTGAAATTCGTGATATTTTCTCGTATATTTTAGCAGCTTGAGAGGTCTAAAGATATTTTTTCCTCAAAATATACCTTCTGTGGAGTAAATATTCACTGCCCAGATATTCATACAAAGTGCAATATTGCAATAAAAATGCAAACATAACACATTTTGGCTTTATTCTTGAAAGCGAATGTGGCTAAAAAATTGCACTATTACTATTGAGCTTCAAATACCCTAATGAAGCACATTTACTTAACAGGTAGACCAAATTTGCTTTAGAAAAAATAAGCGGTAGTTTTAAAACGAAATTTTCCACAAACAGCACACAGACGGCATTATGCCTGGAAGTTATAAGCTAGCCACATGAACAAAACTTTTTTTCTCGCTGAAATATTCTAGCAGTTCACTGTTTTCAACGCAGTAAGTCAGCACTTTTTTTTCAAATACAACTCAGATGGTCGCCAAAGTGGCTGGGACGTTTGGCATGGAATGGTCCAGCTATATTTAAGCAAAATAACTTACACAAATAACAATGTTTGTTCATCTACCATGACCACACTAGAAAAAGTTGTTCAGGCATTGTGACACTAAAATTTTCAGCGTCGTACTGCCTGAACAACTTCTTTTATAAACTCCAAACTCACGCCGAGAAAAATCCGCTCAATCACGGTGGTTGTTAAAGGCCTTGCGGCCGTAGCCAATGTTGAAAAAAAAAATCAACTCATCAGTGCTGTCACTCCTTCTTCGTCATTACTGACACGGAAGATTTTTCGGTTATCCATGTGGAGGTTCAGGAAGTAGGCTTGCTCTAGGCTGGGGCCGGGGTAGACTACGCAGGACGTCAGCGGCACCCTCTCATCCTGTAATAAGAGCAAATATGACTTCTCTTAAAAGGATGTTCGTGCTGTTCTGGCAGCACCATATATAAAGAATGTGTAGTGTGTATCCTTCGAAATGGCGTGTAATTGACATTACACTGAACTCGAAGCATACAACCCATACATTCTAATAATTTCGTATGATAAAGATAAGAGTTTTCCAGCATACAGCAAATTCCCGAAATGAGGTGAAGTGTAAGACTACAGCTCGAAAATGGCACTTACGAAAGCCTGAACTCACCTAAGAATCAAATTCCTTATAGGGTAGTGAGCCAGTGTGAAAAACAATTCCTAAAGTACAACGCTCAGAACATGTAACATTAATGAAAATACACAAGAAACTCACCTCTTCATGTACAGTGAAGACATCTCTGCTTTCTCTTTTACATGAGAACAAATGATTTTGGGCGTGGCACTAGCGAAGAGGTCTGCAAAAAAAAAGTAAAAGATTTACTGACTTTAATCACGCCTCTAACAATCTGAGGAATTATTACAAGTCACCAATCAGTGCAATTCTGACTGCCTCTATAAGGGCATCAAAAATGAACAATTTTCTCGTTCTTTCTACCCTCACAAGACGCTCCGTCAATGGAATCTAATCCAAATTTGACGCTGTGCTTCCTATTTGCCTGCTTTCTAGACGTAGGGCTGCGAACATGTGTTTTGTGCACCTAATCTAGCACAGAAATTCGTTATCTATAATTCAATCATCTTAATTAATTGTAATTTGATGAAAGATGTGATAGCTCGTCCAGTTTTTAAAGAGTTGCGGGCCTGCAATAGGCACTGCCTTGCACGTATGAAAGTACTTCTTTAAAAAAAAAATTCAAAGCTTGCTTTCAGAAAAAGCGTGTGGCATATTTCGACAACCAAGCCCATCCTCTGATGGCAATCAGGGGCACGCTATTAGCAATTATTGACTACGGGATTTACAAACGTAACCCGTGCCTAAATACTCAGTTAAACACAATCACGCAAGTAAGAGCGCTCGAACGCGGCAACGCGCGCGGACGCCGACTACGTTGCAGCAGCCATGCATGGCTTATGCTAGAGCAACCGCACATAGCTCCAACAGTCACGTATACTCTCTCGATTCTGTTATAACGCCGAACATTATCGCAGATGAAAGCGAAGCACGAAAACAGCAAACAGAAACGAGGGAAAACAACGCACGGCGATGGCCACAGCAACGCGCCTTTGGAAGTCTGCTAGATCTTTCCCTATTGCTGGCGGCACTTGTCCTAAATAGCTTAAAAGACCGAGGCGCACGTGCTAGGAGCATCGCGGCATATCAGCACCTCCAACTATACCGTCTTTAAGCAAAAAAAAAACCATTTCGTACAGTGCGCCTCTGTACATAATTTTTGCTTTTTCTTTTCGCTTACACCTACAGAAGCACGTTGCACATTTGAGTATTAATAGAAATGTTATTACGATGTAGCCCAAAGCACATCTTAAAACAATATCAATCACTTTGTGCAGTGTAGAGACAATGTGCGATCAGCAACTAATCCCGCCCTTGTTAAGTGATCACATCACTCACTGTATGAGTGATGCAGGCACTTACACAACATCGCGCTTAGCAGTGTGAACTCGTTAAGTCACACGTTTAATCGGGCATCTGCAACAGACCCGCGAACGCATGCTGTTGTAAATGGCTGGCAGCCTACTTCGGCAGAGCTGCTGCAGGCGCCCAGCAAGCGCTGTATGATTACTACCTACGAAAACAGTTCACTCACCGTTAACAGGCCCACGTTGTCCGTGTCCGCCACTCCATGAATATTCCTTAATCCGAGCGTCACTTCGAACACGGTGTCATGCGTGACCACCATTGAATATGCGCCTGTTCGCTAGAACACACACAGCGACCAAGACCCCAGACCAACGCAACGCATTTGAAAGACGATGAGACAGAGGGAGCAACGTTAAGAGAGAGAAAGAGGAGGCACTGGCGGCGGCGTGGCGGCGCCGCAGCTGTCCACGCAGGTGTTCGGTGACGCAACTCTTCGCTTATCTACGCCGCCGCTGTGGGAGCAACGCTGGCCGGGGGGGTGAGCGGGGGGGGGGGGGAGGAGCGGGAAACCCGCCAAGGCGGCGCCGAAAGGCAAACGCTATGGCGCATACGGCGGACGGCTGTTCGGCGCAGAATGACTCCTTGTAAACGGCAACTCTCCTCCCAGCCAGTCGCACAGCGACGCAGATTATTTACCAGCATCGGGTTCTTTGAGTATTTTGACGGAATGCGATTGCAGTGGGCAAAAAATAGTGAAGGAAACTTGTGGAAAACAAAGTGCACCATGGAATGGCCAGAAACAATAATTATTTCGTCCTCGGAGGCATTAGCGGGAGAGCATCGCCACACCTTTTTCCAGAGGAATTTCTTTTCGCATTGTCTGTGTCTGGCTATTCCGCGTATGGTGCCGCAAACACTGAATGCGTAGTCGAAGCTGGAACAAATTAATCCACAGTCGCGGATGTTTATTACAAGGCTTGTCACGCACCACGAAACGTGCCGAGGTTGTTATAACAAACTTTTTGCTGACCACATGATCAGCACATAATTCCATATGGTTGCCCAATGAGCTAGCTAAGCACCTGTAGCAAAGGCAGGGCACGTTCTTGTTAAACGTTGTTAATATAAACGATGGTTGGGCATAAGTGCAGTGACAGCTTTCCGTGTGAATTGGTCATAACCAACGTTTTCGAGCGTAGAAGCGCCTCAGCGGACCTAATCAGCTACCACAGCAAGTTCGTAAGCAATGATTTGGTACGAAAGTGTGCAGCTGTTTTCCATGTACTGAATAGTCCGTGTACAGTGCGTTGACCACCGCCATTTCTTAAGCCACCTCCCATATAGACTCCCAGTCTGAACAGGTGTGGGACATGCCCCCCCCCCCCCGCACACACACACGAAATTTGAGGGCGCTCGGGCTGATACACACGCATACTTATTCACAGGCGCACACACATACACGTATACACACATACGGCAACACACACACGCGACCGTAAACGCACGCATGCATGGGCGTACACATGTGCACAGGCACGCTAACACAAGCACGGACTCGCACATACACGCGCACGCACACATGCACGGGTGTACACACAATCGCGCTTACACGCGAACACATGCGCAGGCTCACGCACACCCACCCATACTCGGGCGAACATTATGTTCCTGTATATAATCCACCGCAAACATGTAGCTTATAACCAACGCTAAGGAAAGCTTTCGTAACATGGATTGCAGTTAATTGCCATTATAGATGAAACGCGATTTGCTTTTGCTGACATTCTGCTGTATTCGTAGAGCACCTTCACACATTCTAAGTCAATTAGGCCGTCATTTAACGCAAGGTCCACATATTCGTGCAGTAGCTGTGCTGCTCGGCCGCCAATCCGAAGGTCGCGGGTTCGATGCCGGCCGTGGCAGTCGAATTAAGGCGGAGGCGAAAATGTGGAAGCCTTTGCACTGTGCGATATGAGCGCTCATTAAAGAACACCAAATGGTGAAAATCTGCAGCTTTCCCCTACGACGACCCTCATAATCATATCGAGGTTTTTGAGACGTAAAATCCTAAATATTATAATTATGTGTTCTTCTTATGCTGCATATTCCATCCGATGAATCGGCACCTACACCCTTCTCAGGCACAAAAGCACCCTTAGAGCCTATTTTAGGGTGCTATCGAGGCAAGCACCCAAACAAAAGGGTGCTTTTTTTCAATCGACCATTTATGAGTGTTAAAGGGTGTTGCAAAGGGTGCTTTCTCGTAAAAGCACCCTTTTTACACCCTTTTGGGTGCAAAAATTTTTACTGTGTACTTCCCTCACGTCAACGTGCTGCAGTCAACAAAACAAGTTATGATGACGCCACAGCTGCCTTTTTAAAGTCTTTCTTGGGGACCTTCGACGCGAAAATTTTGGTTTGTCTGTCTGTCTGTCTGTCTGTCTGTCTGTCTGTCTGTCTGTACGTTTGTCTGTTTGTCCACTCTTACCGGCATCGGGTACTTGAAGCGGCCGACCCCATCCGCCTCGACCACCAAGGTTGAGAGCTCATGCTTCTGCAATCGCCAATTAGAAAGCAATTATTGCGCACGTCTGGGGCACCATAACAACACGCACATATTCTACATATATCTCTTACTAGAAGACGTATACATAAGTAATTTTACGGAGCGTAGTGCTTATCACGCTGCGCCTAGCATGCAACGCTTGCACGGAACAGGAAGTGTTTCCAACGCTTTGCTAAGACGAGATGGTGGTGGCACATACCCGTCGCCTCGCGTTCTACACCTTATCACCTCTGAGACGGGCGCACGGCCAAGCGCTTTGTTTTCCAAATTAAACTGCCAGATGGCACTCAAGGCTCATGAGTGACATAACTTGATGCGCTCGTGAGCCTCCGCTGCCCGCTCGAGGCACTCTAACGCAGCGCTCCGGAATACCATTCACCGATTTTATTGCGCAGAACATCAAATAAATGTTTTGTTCACTCTCTCCACACGCAAGACTATCGTCTTTCGACAACATTTGCAGATTACATGCAGATACGGGGCCAATCTTTTTTCCCGGGTTTGTTGTCGCAGTCTATACTTTTTGGCGGCTGGTTGCGAGTGCGTTGCCGTGGCGCATGCTTATAAAGATTTGTGTTTGGCGACACTGCAGTCCAATTTAATATTCGAAAGTAATTCATGATGCAGACCATGCGGAAGTGTCACAGTTCTGTGGGGACGTGATCAAGATCTGACACGGTAAATGGCGACAGTTGCACCCAGTTTTTGCAGCTCTCTCAACACGAAACTGAAACTTATTGATAATTAGGGGCCTGTAGTTAATTATCGGGTAGTAAATCTCGCGTAATGGTGTTTAAATTCAATTTTCAAATTCAATTTTTTCATCACTACGCGAAACTTCAAAGTAACCATAGCTAAAAGCAGTGAGAACGATTTTACGAAAGCCCTGATGAGTTGAACACACACAAGGCAGTAGGGCGAAAATGATTACAAGTAGCAAGTACAATGCATAACATGAACAATACATACTAAGTCAAAAATGAATTCACAACTGATTATTTCAAAACAACTGTAATATATTCGTAAAAGAGGGTTCCCGAAAAACAATATACACGGAGTGTACACCACAGTATTCATTGACACGTTTAAATTTAAAAGCACGCATATATACAGTTACGTTAACACGCATACCTTCATATGGCTAATACAACAACAAAAAAAAAACAAGATTACACATAATACACTTCTTGAGACTAAACTAAACTATGAAAAATATTACATAAAGTGTGAGAATAGCGTGTTGCGCATGTTCCTATGAAGCCAGAGAGCAGTAATGTGACCGAAGGTGTTTCTTGTTGCAAGTAATTTTACTTTCGCCCGTGTTAAATTTTGTGGCAAGGTTGTTTAGGCCACGGCTTGGTATCTATACGTAGTGCGGAAACGTGGCACGAACCGAATGAATGTACTTCTTGGGGGAGCTGCAATGACGCGACACTCTAGGCATGACAGTCATTACATGAAGTTGGAGAGCTCCCCATTTATTCCACCGTTTCTCGCTAAAGCGTGCCTCTGAATTAAATCGTGCACATGGCGTAAGAAACCCGAGAATTACCTTACCATGCACGGTAGAAATAACACACTATGGGATAAAAAATAATTCAATAAAAAAATTCTGGATAAATTCTTTGCACGCCTTGCCCAAGTGTTCTCTTTTTGTATAACTTTTTCTACATGAATACATCGTAATCAGCTCAGTACCAGCCTTTCACTTTTTTGCCTGGCTGTCACCTCGAAAGTTTCCTTGTGTTATTGTCAATTATCTGCGGTGTCCTCTTTTTTAAAGCAGAGTTGAGCAATCAACATAATCGTAAGCATCATCGCGTGCATTCAGTTATATTCGGGCTTTTCATTACGTGATTAACATGTGCCTTAGTACGTTTTGCTAACTGGTGCTGCATAATAAGTGAAAGCTTTAAACGCTAAAAATACCAAAGCAAGAACGAAGAAGCATAAGAACATCGTCCTAAAATATTCTCACTTTATGATTAACATACTCATCAATAGCGTGAAAAGTTATGTGTGTAGACATGAAAATTATGTGGCGAAAGTACGGACATCAAAACAATTCACAAAGTATATATTCTGAAGTAGTGACACTGTTAGATGTGCTTAAGGTTGCTGAAACGCGCTGTCATGATCTTTTTTGTCTAACTTGGAAGAGCCCAAAATATACATGACATGTGAAATGGCATAATCAAGGTGAACAGTGAAGGGCCTCAGACTGGCCTATCGACATTTCGACAGGATGGCCTAATGCCTGTGAAAAAGATCCCCCTATTGAAACGTCTATCAGATTGTCTAAAGCTCTTCTATTGTTCACCCCGATTATCCCACCACTTGTTTCCATCTGTCGGTCGCATCTTCATTCTGACGATATGCGAAACGTGTTACAAAAACACTATTACTGGTTTGTTATTTCTTTTTTTTCTTCTTTGATGACGCGAATTGTCACTGTTTCAAACCCACGGTGAAAACCTTATATCAGAAAGCGCAAGTTAATTGCGCAATATCTATCATATGTACAATTATCGAAGGTCAAGTGCGAATTGCGTGTTGTACTTTCGTTTCTGCTTGCTTGGAGGCTCAGGCAGCTGAAATTCATCGACGAAGGAGAACTGTGCGGGGCACCACTTTTATGTGTGACAATAAGGTACGGCACTTGTTTGGCGAATTTGAAGCAGCAAGCACAGACGTCCACAATGCCAGAAAACGGGGTAGTAGGGTGTGGTACCCAACTATTCTATTCAGAGACTGAATCTACCAAATATACAAAACCGTCGGGTCGCACTTACTGTGCTGGTTGATTTATTTCTGGATTTTGCGATTAGTTCTTTATACTATCGAGTCACCCCAGTACTTCAGCCAGCAGATACTGACCGCCCATCAGACAATGCAGCGAGTACGCGCCATCTTAACGTTTTTTCAGTGACACCATGATTAAGAAGAATACTTCTTGCGTTGTGTCTCATCACAAAAGACAAGACGCAGGTGTGTTTTGAAATGGAGGAAACGGAAATATAATCGAAACGATGCAACTAGCCTGATTACCCATTGAACACGTTCTCAAAATGCGCGGCTGCATGAAATCTGCGGCAATGTTTTCACTGGAAAGGGCTCAGTCAGCAAACATGCAGTTAGGACCAAGCGCTTTCTCAATCCGTGTTTTTGCTCAGATGAAACGCTTTGCCAGATACAAGCTGTTTGGCTCAGACAGTGAACTGCAGCCCGGTGTAAAGAGCTGACAGAAAGCACAACTAGTTATTTTCATCGGACGCAACCATCAGTCCTTCCTTTCGCAAGGGCTGTATAAGAATGAGGTTGCCGTGCTACCACAAATGACTGTCCAAACGGTTATTACGATTAGAAGTAGCTCATATGCGCACCCAAAACTGAACGTTGCTTTGTCATAGTGATCACCGACGTTACAAAGCCAGATACAGACATGTTAAGATACACGCATGCGTTAAGACGTAGCTGCTCTGTGTTGTTTTCAACACTATCATTCAGCGTGTATCGCGACTTGTGGTTTATGCTTCACCTCCAGCGAGATGGCACCACTTTGCGTGACCAACCAACTTTTCCTGGTTGACCTTTGATGCTGATATTGACTAAAGATTACGGAAGAACCTGACATCTGTTCCTGTACCAAAGGAGTGCTTACATTTAGAATACGCCTCCCCTCCATGGTTGTGCAGTAGTTCAGGGCCTTGGCTGCAGACCGGAAAGTCACAGGTTTGATCCAGGCTGCGGTGTATACTTGCGGTGGTGTACTGCGGTGCAGGTAAAATCCCACAATCCTGTGTACAGTGTGACATACGAGCAAGCAAAAAACATTGCATCTAAATGCTCAGAGCTCGATAACATGGCTTTCCACATATTCAGAATGTGTTTTGGGACATAAAATGCCAGATAAAAAGATGTATTTCTTTAAAAGCACTTCTGTTAAGAGCAGGCAGCAGTTACATTACCTGAGTAAACAGTAATGTGTTCTATCATAATCCACTCCTAGATGATCGGCCTTTGTCGGAACGAAGACTTCTGGGTCATTGGCCGAGCCCGTACTCAGCCTCGAAGGCTTTGAAAGCATTGCTACGCTTTTTGCGGACAACTGGCCTCAGATACAGACTTTTGTCTTTTATTCTCTGATGCTGCTTTTCCTCTGTTGCTATTTTTTGTATTCTCTCTCTCTCCGCAACATTTTTTCTATCATCTTTTATTCTCCTCACCCCTTTCCCCAGCACAGGGTAGGCAGCCGGTCTAGGAACTGGATAACCTCCCTGTCCTTCCGCTTAAACTTTCCTCCTCCTGCACTTCTGAATTGAAATGGGAAAGCACAATATGAAACATTACTCGGCTTTGTATTCATGAGAAAAAACGCTTGCATCACTCAGAGGCAGCAACTACAGCCGCCTTGAAACACCCACTGATTTATTCCTACTGATTTATTCATTTCCATTCAGAGGCATGGCGTCCGCACCAAAGCAGAGCACTGAAATCAGCACCCTGACTCCGGACTACGCAAGCCTCCTACAGAGCCTGTGCGCAATCAACTGGCCAAGTGTTAACGATGTCACTGCGATCTTCAGAGAATTCCGGCGTTCATTGGATGTCAGAAAGCCGAAGTCTTCCTCCAAGCCCTCCACATCACCGCCCACTTCCTCCGGAGCTTTCAAAAAACAGGGTGTCAAATCTGGTAAGAATCTGTCGTTATCTCTTTGAGTACTAAACTAAAGCCGTGGTCCTGTGTGAATCTGAGGGACCAGTGAATCCGAAACGCTGCCCTGCCGTCACTGGCCACAGAAGGTTTTTTCGAAGGTTTAGTCTTCGTTGGTAGTTCTTAAAACGTGTGTTCACGCTGTACTATGTCGCCAGCGTGGCGGCAATACCCAAATCACATAGCGACACAAAAAAAAATGTACCGCTGAAGGGTTCAATGTTCTTTTTCGGTGTTAATGACCCGCGAAATGGGTCCACTTTTCACCGATCCAGGATTCCATTCATTCGTGTCGTTTAATGATGTGAATGCAGAATGGGAGGAGGTTGCGTGTTTTTTTAGGTGTGGAATTGACAGCTCCTCCGTAAAACCTGGCCCCAGTTGAATGCAATTCAACCAATTTGAACAACACTTTAGCTTTCGCTGTTCTGGCTGCATACAGCCTCCGTCAAAGGAGCAACCACTTGCTGCTACAAAAAAACGTTGTCTGGCGCAAAGGTCTGTTAATGTAATCGTATGGTGATGCAATTTTCATTACAACCATGTGTTTTACAGGCCGATCATATGCAATATAACCTAGACTACTTACTGGTAGCTACACCGACTTGCTCATTGACGCAGGCAGTTTTCAATACCAGTGGTTTAAGTTCGTGTTTGCCTTCATTTTTGCTTGAACACGTACGTCATAGCAAACATAAACATTAGCAACTTAATTTTCAGCACTCGCAAGTCACTATACTACAACAATGTTGCTGCGTTTCGCCTGTACTATAGGCGCTGGATTCAGCTGTAATTCAAATAATACTAACCATAATATATAATTTATTCCTAGGATTGTCTGTTCAGGCCGCATATTATAGCAAAATAATTGCATCTATTACCGCCATCTTAGCCTTGAATAAGCTCCTGACATGCAGCAATCTACAGTGTAGGTTATTTTAGGCAATGTAACTGGAAACTTCAGCAGGAAAATTACTCACTGCCCATGTACTGCGAACACTCTGAAGGACATGGTGTTAGGGTCCACCCTGTTTACGTTGCTGAATCCAACTGCAGAGTCTCCTTTTCAGTATGCGACACACTGCGGTGGCTGTCATAGCGTTCCTCCGATCGGTGTTGTGATGCCTCAGTACGAAGACGAACAATAGCCGAGCTTCTGCTAGACAGAGCGTATTTGTGAGAGAGTAGTCACTATGGAAGTTTAACCGTAAAATTTTGTCAATCGGTCGTCTTAAGTTTCGCAGTGTTATACGCATAAATTACGAAGAGAAGATCATCATCCCAGTTCGTGTGGTCGCGTGATACGTTCATGGTCAACATGTTAGTCAGAGCTCTGTTCGTACGTTATACCAACCTATTCGTGCTGAGAGTGATAAGGCAATGAATGGCGGAACTGAGAATTGCACAGATGAACCACTTCTCCGACGACATCCGTGACGAATTCATCACCACGACCTCTAATGATCACTCTGGGAAGACAATGTCGAAGAATGATGAATCTAAGCAAAAACATGGTCCTGCACGCAGCTGTTGAGTGTTGTATTACCCCCTTTAGCTGTTGAGGGTTGTATTACCCCCTTTTCTGCGTATCTTGTCAGGTGGTCGAACCATGTTATCACCTATCACTTGTTGTTAGTTAAGCTTGAGCGTACAAATCACCCACAATATCGATACGAACTTATCCAAATAGAAAATGAGGTGGTGGCAGGGATTCTAGAAGACCTAGTGAAGGAGTCAAAAGGCCCTTGTAGCATTGACATTGTTGGAAACTTGCGACTTAGTTCTTCTTCGTTTCGCCTTCTGGGCCAGTAAAAGCCCTCTCGTGTCCTATTCAGTGTTCTGATGAACCCGAGATGACCAGCTGTCACATCGTCAGGCATGGATTTTCGTATATCTCGAATGCAACGGTGGTACGACCGAAAGAATCGTGCGCCTTTATCCGAATCATTGGTATCCGAACAGTACCAGAATAAAGGCCGTCACAGACACAAAAGCGGCCAGTTGCTTCAGAACGTGATGCCACTACAAATAATAACTCCAAACTAACATTAGTATCTGTTTTTTTCCTTGAAATTAAGATGGCGAATGTGGAAGACATGGAGGCAAAACAGCCGTCGAAATTTTCTTCATAACTCTCAGCTGTCTTCAGAGGAAGGCGCGAGAGAATCTGCATCTGCGTGGCGGCATCGAAACTTGTACTAGATGACGAAGTTGTACTCCTGAAGTTAACAACTTGAACTTGCCAGTCGGCCGCACGGCTGAGTGAGATTCACCAGCATAATGCACGATGGTCGGTAACGATAGGGAACGCACGTTCATAGACATAAAGTCTAAGCTTGCGTACCACCAAAGCCGTGGCCAAGCATTCTTGTTACGTCATGTTATAGTTTCGCTCAGCCTTGTTAAAAGAGCCACTGACTTAAGCCACTACGTGCTCAACGCATTTATGACGCCGCACTAATACGTCATCGATGCTGATACCGCTAGCATCATCAGGTTGCACTTCCGTCGGCAAGACCGAATCAAAGTGACACAGTGTGGGTCCCGACGTTAGTTAAAACCTTAGCTGATGGAAAGCATCGTCGCAAGCCAAGCCGAAGTCCATTTGAAAGGGACGTCCTTTCGGAGTAGACACGTTACGGGCACCACGTGGGCGAACCTCTGACCGCAACGAGGAATATATGAGCATATTTCTGAAAAACTCATCGGTTTCCGCACCAATTTTGTTTATTAGAAAGTCTTGACGTCCTCAGTTTTAAATATGAATACATTTTTATACGGGCTATGTCAGGTAACCAGCGTTGTCCGCGTTGGTGTTCGCGAGCCGGCAGGGGTTATCTCTCCGCTCTCACTCCCTCTCTCGTAGTAACAGCTGTAGGTGCGCACGCTTATCCCCACCCCAAGGAACCGGAGCAGCTGGTGCGAGAGAATGCAAGAGAGGGTAGGTGCAGTGCTTCACCACTCCTTGGTTCGCCGTTCGCTCTTTCTCCTCCCGGCTCCCCACTCTACCGTCAGCTCGCGCCTCACCCTCGACCATTTGCTGGCTGGGCGCCTCTCAAGACCGTCGGGAAATGTGTGCAAGAGATGCCGCTGTAAAACGTCCATGCCGAGCAGAGAACGCTGGCGCCCCAGTCTCCTGTCAGCTCACTCCTTATTCTAGACCGTTCACTGGCTGGGAGCCTTTCAAGGCGATGGCTGAAGTCGAAGGCGAATATCTGACAGCAATGGATATCCTCTCCGGGCACAAAAAACGCACGCACATTTCCGCACGATTCCCTTTGGGGATATGAGCACAATTTTAAATGCGAATGCATTTCTTAGTGTGGCTATGTCAGGCATCCGACGGCGTCCGCACACCGACAGGTGTTCTCTCCACTGTCACTCCTCCTACCACAGCCACGCGCGTGCTGATCCTCGCCTCTAGCAACCGGAGTAAGAGCCGTTACACGTGCTACCCGCACAGCCGCAACACACGTGCCAGGACCCCCGCCGCACGCAAGCGGGGGACAAATACGCCTATTGGCGGCATTCTTTCACCCTCCGCAGTGTCGCCAATTGGCTCCTTTTTCCCCCGCATGCATGCTGTAGGGGTCCCCTACAGCATGCATGCGGGGAAGAAAGTAAAGACAACGCATGCATGCATGCGTTGTCTTTACTTTGAGTAAAGACAACGTCCAGAGGTATTCCTTACCGGGTTCAGTTCGAATATTATGACTGATATCTGTGACTTCATGAACAGTTGGGTGTCGTTTGTCGTTTTAGAGAATACCTTGACTAAAGACAACGTCCAAAAGTCTTCCATCCCGGCTGCAAGCATGGTATCGGCTCTTTGGCTCAATCAGCCGGTGGCTAGCATAAGCGACCGGTCTCTCCTGCCCGTCCTCATTAACTTGCAAGACAATAGCTCTGAGGCCAAGACCGCTGGCATCGCTGTGTAGAATCGTCGCGGCATTCTCGTCATAGTGCGCGAGCGTCGGTGGTGCTTGAAGGGCAGTCTTGAGGTCGCGGAAGGCAGCTTCTTGGTCGAGTGCCCATTTTCAGCGAACTTCCTTCTTCAGTAGTTCGTTGAGAGGTACTGTACGAGAAGCAAAGTCAGGGACAAAGCGTCTGAAGTATGAAGCGAAGCCCAAGAATCTTTTAAGCTGCTTAGCCGTGGTAGGAGGCGGAATACAGGCAATGGCTTGGAGCTTCGTGGGTTTAGGGCTGATGTCTTTGGCGCTGACTATGTGGCCCAAGTAACTAACATCCGAAAAGCCGAAAAACCACTTGGAAAGTTTAATGTAAAGTCGAGTGTCCTGGAGTGCACGCAAGACCATTTTCAAACGTCTGAGGTGTTCGGGAAATGTGGGAGCATAGGCAATTATGTCGTCTAAATAGACCAAAGCCATCGACCACTTACCGACAACCCGGTTCATTATTCTCTAAAATGTAGCAGGAGCGTTGGAGAAACCAAATGGCAGGTGATTAAAGTGGTATAGGCCACCTGGAGTTATAAAAGCGGTCTTTTCAGCGTTATTTGGGGCAAGTTACACCTGCCATTAGCCACAAAGAAGATCCAGCGTAGTGAAAAAACGGGCACCATGCAGGCGGTCAAAGGCATTGTCAAGACGAGGAAGCGTATACACGTCAGGCTTGGTGACACTATTTAGCCATCGATAGTCAACACAGAAACGAATTGTGCCATCTTTATTTCTCACAATAATTACGGGGGACGACCACGGGCTTGACTAGCGTGATATAATACAATGCTGAAGCATGCCAGGCACTTGCTTAGTGATTTCTGCGCGTTCAGAAGGAGAGACCCGACGCGCGTGATGCCGAACAGGAACTTCAGAGCCGATGTCGATTCTGTGCTGCACCAAAGGAGTGTGGCCGAGCTCACAGGGTGACATCGCCACGCAGTCACGGATTTTTCGTAGAAGTGCTTGAATCTCAGATTTCTTTGACGGAGGAGTCAAATTGGGGCCGAAGTTGAATTCATTCTAGTCTAAGAGCAATGCAGTTGGTGGCGGAGGTGCTACGGGCTGTACTACTGCTACGACAGATGGTGCTTCAAGGTAGGTACAGGTACCGAGGACGGTGCCTGACGGCACACATCGGATACTGTCGGGCAGGTTGAAGAGAAGCACTGCAAAGGTTTTGCCGGAACAGCGATGGAGGGCCCGCGGCATTGCGAATTCGTCTTCAGGTTGAGACAAAAGGTACTTTCTACAAGAATGTCCTTGTTAGCAAAGTACTTGTCGGGGCTGTAAACAGTAACCCACGCAGCAGACAAGAGAATGGTAACAGAGGTCGCCGTTATCGCAGGATTGAGAAGCGGGGATGGTTTTCCGATTCCATGTTCATCACTTTTGTTTGTAACCCCGGCCGTCATCGTGCCCGTTGTTTGAAAGCTGACTTCCGAAGAAAATTTATTAATCAAACTTTTCATCGTGCGGTACTTGTCAGCGAGCACGGAGTGCGCTTTGTCAAATGTTATGTAAACGACATGACTCAACGGGAAATACGACTACCTAGAGTAAGGTTCACTGGAGGTTTCAACACTTGCTCGAATCGGTAGATGTTAGTTCAATGGTGCAATCAGTACCGTTAAACTGCTAACTAATGCCAAACTCTGTGCACTAATCACATCCTAAGATCACTGGCACAAACAGGTGTGGGACAACAAGGAACCGCTGTCTCACTGTCTTCCCGAGCGCACACACATTCACGCAGGAGACGGTCGGCCTGCTCAGGGCTTACCGAAAATCTTCTAGACAAGGAACTTGTCACTAAAACTGAATGCAGCCCCTGTGTCCAATAGTGCTTCAACGTGCAGCGGAGGATCTGCAAGCTTCACCGGCAGAGTTGGCATCTCGGTGAAGGGGCCAAGTGAAACAAGAGGGGCTTCGGCCATTATGCGGGGTCCTGCCCTCGATGGCCCGCATTGCAGTTTTCTGAGAAAGACTGCATAGAAAGAGCTGAGTTTGTTAGCGACTCGGTCAACCGAGGGCAGTTCCGAGCAAAATGCCCAACATTCTGGCAGTGGTAGCACCGGAGTATCACTGTAGGATCGCGGAGCCGAGTAGGAGCCGAAAGCCAGGTCCAGGATGGTACATTCGTGTAGGGTGTGGGCTCCAGTGTAGATTCTCACCTCTTTGTGAGCGTTCGTGTATCTCCGCCTCAAGAGCCACAGATAAAGCTGATCGTACGTCAATCGGACGAGCGAGGCAGACGAAGTGCTGGACACTTATGTTATTGATGACATCAACAAAGGCATAAGCAGCAATAAGGTCCATAGCTGCGGTAGGGCAACTCGTCAAGGCCTTCTGGAACAAGATGTCAGCGTAAGCAGCGAGCTCTTGAACGTCGCGGTGACCTTGCCGGACGTGTTTCATTTGTGTGAGGTAGAGCTGAAGCAGATGACTGTCGCCAAGTTTAATTTCTAGTGCGGAGACCAGAGCTTCATAGTTTTAGCGGACAATTTGTGGTATGTACTCGAAGTATTCAACCACGGCGCCACGGAGCAGCACAACGAGCGCCTGAGCTTTATTTTGAACTGTCCAGCCGTTTAGGGCAGCAACGAGCTCGAACTGCGCCATAAATGATGCCCACGACGTGGTGCCATCGAAGGTAAGTGGTGGAAGTTGAGCTCCGAAAAACCGAGGCTGAGCTTGCAGAGGAACATTTCGTTCTACCACGGTAGACACACGTTGCTGAAGGCCAGACTGCTCCTGAATGACAGAGAGCCACGAAGCTAGGTCGGCAAAGACGTCCGCCGTCGAGGCACGTTGGGCGAGGGTGGCCTCAAAAGAGAGCAAACGGGTAGCGAAGCGAGTTTCGAAATTTTGCATAAGGGCTCGTCTGTCGGCCTCACCTCGTAAAACAAGGGCTTGCAGGCAGTCAGGTATAGGTAGAATGGCCCCAGCGCTTGAGTGTTGAAGGTGATTTGGCGTATCCTGGACATCTAACTCTGACAGAATAGGCTGATGGGACGCTGGTGGCGGGATTTTTGATGACACTGGGGCTCCCGTGACCTGTGCCAAGCTTTCCTGCTTAGTCGGGACAGGAGGTTCCAGGGCCGTCGACGACGTGTCGTCTTCCGTAGGGTGCATCTGTGAATTGCCGATTATTGCTGTCATTGCGGCAGCTTTACTCCTTGCAAACATGGGTTAACGTTGTCACCGCTGCCACCAAATGTAACGTACAATAGCCACTCACTCGAACACAATCCAACACAACACTGTCTTCGTCGTTCTCTTTTCCCGTCTACCCCTCACGCGCCGGTCGCCCAGTTCTTATGATTCACTACAATACTTAGCACTTTGAGACATTTAGAGCCACGAGCCATGTACTACACCAACCATTTGGGTCATTTTCTAGCGACAGCTGATCTTAGAGTTCTTGATTGGACAGTAAATAATGCAGTCGTCTGCAAATATTCTTACGCGAGAAGAGACATGTTGTGGAAGATCATTGATGAATATGAAGAAAATAATGGTGCGAGTATGCTGCCTTGCAGTACACCTGAAAAATCCTAAGTTAGGGAACAAGAAGAATGGCTTGCAGTTGTGTACTGCTCACGATTAGATAGGGATTTGCGAAGTCATGATTGTGTACAGGAGTCTAATTTCAAAGCGGGAAGTTTCGATATCGGGCGATAGTGTGCGAACCAGTCAAAAGCCTTCAAACAGTCCAGCAACACGCAGTCAGTTTGATAATTATGGCTGGTATTTGCATCAGGATGGGTGGTTAGTTCAAACAACTCAGTCTCACACAAAAAGCCCTTTCGGAGGGCATGCTTAGTCTTTAAAAAGCAATGATTGGATCCTAGATGTCTAAAAATATTCGAGACTATGAACTGTTCTGGCATTTTGAAAACACATACAAGTAAGCAAAATAGGACGGTAATTTTTACATAAGGTTTTCTTTCCACGTTTGAATATTGGTATTCTTTTCGTCAACTTCCAGTGAGATAGTATTATGCTAATTTCCAGACTGTCGGAATATGTAAAGTCACATATTGCGTGAGACAATCACTGTGTTCTCAACACCTTCGAATTGATTCCATCTACATCGCATGAGGAAGATAACTTAACATTCTTTATGCTTGTAATTATACCGTCGATTTGAGTGTCTATTGGTACCATGAATTGGTATCGAAGCTTAGTTACGTAGGGTATGTTGGTATTGTTCTCTATCGTGAAGACAGAAAGGAAAATAAAATAAATGGTGTTGGACACTGGCTAGCTGGAATAGAAACGTTGTTACAATCGGGTAATGAGGTGGCTTTGTTTTTCTGGTGGGGTTTTTGACTATCCAAAATTTAGCTAGTTTCTTTTTCAGTAGTGTGGGTAAATCAATAGAATAATACTTCTCCTTTGCTTTACTCAAACCTGTGCATTGTGCTTTTATACAAGTTTTGCTTTATTTGAGCCAAGAAGAACTGCCTGATCACTTTGCATCATTATTTAGCCGATTTTTCTTGCTGCGAATTTTCTGCATAATTTTAATGAACGATGCATTTCATCTGTCACTGCTAATTGTAACCAGTGGTACGTATTTTTAAACTAACGTACACAAGCCATTTTTGAAATGTAGCCAGTTCTCTTCGATATAGATCTGTTGTGGAAACATGATAGGAGAGTATTATAAAAAAACACTAATGAAGTCCCGTATTTGTTTTATATGTACACTGGCTGCAGAAAAGGGTATGTTTAAATCTACTCGGAGCAACTCAGGGTCACTGAATCCGACAGGATCCAGAATGTTCAGACTACGTAGAGGGTTCAGAACAGTTTGAAAAAGGTTGAAACTTAAGGATAGGTCAAGAAAATCATTGGACGTGTGACAGGATGATGACAGCGTGTCCCAATTAACAAACCGAAAGTTAAAGTCGAATGATGAGTAAATTATGTCTGCTTTAAAATTTCCCCATGGCCTGTTGGTACTGTCACCTAGCATATTATTGAAGGAAGAGTCGACGTTCGCCACTCAATAGCAACAACCTACCAGGATTTTGGAGGAAGGAACTGTACAAGCTACTCAAAATATTTCAAGGTCATGAATTAGTGTTCACGAAAAACAAATCCGTGGCTTTTCTTAAGCTGACTGCAACACCGCCTCCTCGATTACCAGCGCGGTCAAACCCATTGATAGGGTACACGCTAGCTGAGGTAAAAATTTAATCACTAATAGCAGGCTTCAGCCAAGTTTCTTGAACTTGGTAATATAAGAAGTACTTTCATCGACATAATGCTGCGTATGTTAGTGATTGACAGTTACAATGCAGTCATGCTTTGGTGCTTTATTCCGCATGCGCGCGCAGTGCTGTAGCTATCTGACAGATTCGATAACTGTGTGTCTCGCAGAAACATAAATGCCAGGAATCCCATCATAAGATCTTAATCACCGAATACACACTTGTCACACAAACACCACGGGGAACAAGGCACTCTCCTCTGACACCACGGATTATCTCACCACCATTTCGCGGGAACATAACTTTCTGATCAGCCTTTCTTTGAATGTGACACTCATGACGAAAACCATAGCATCACTATCTACTAAGGAAGTTGCAGGCATACTGTCAATAACACACACACTGTTTTTGACAATCATAATAGGAAGTGGGGAAGTTTGCAGAGATGGAGACTGGTCGGCGACCTCACCTCCTCCGGCTGCACTGGCTAGTTTCTCGGTCGTGGTGAGCAGGTTGAATGGCGCCATGGTGACGGCTAAAGTGCCTACCACTGGCACGCGTACGCTCGCGTCTACGCGTCAAAAGCGTCAAATGCACCTGTCGGCGTCGGCGTCAGAGGGGCATACGCGAGGAGGCGCGAGGGATCAAGCCAGGCTTGATATTTTTGCACGCGTACGCTACGTCACCACGCGTACAGCGGCGCCAACCAACCAGAGGCTGCGTGCCAACCAACCAGAGGCCGCGATGCCTCGGAACGTTATGCCTAATGGCCGCCGCTTCAAAGGCACAGCCTAGTTCTGGATGCAAGCACGGAAACTACTCCAAACGTTCCTGAATGACCGCTTCGTAATCTAGAACGACAACGACACGACGAACGACTGCGAGTGCTATCAGTGTGACGCGGTTTCGTGCCGAGTTCGAGCGACGCCGACAAATCCAGCGAATGCCGGCCGGCTATGTTGGTGCTGGTCCCGAGTGCGATCGTCGGCCGAGCGAAAGGAGCACGTCGGTGTTCTTTTGTTTTGATCTGTGACTTTCTGTGCTAAAACGACTGTAAACAGACTTTGGAGGTTCGAAGGTTTGAGCGTGAGCCTTCGCCTACCGCGGAGGCAATCCAGAGCGGTATTATCTGCATTCAGCGCAGGCCTCTACCGTCTAGTTCGTATGAACCAGCACATGCGAGGCTGAAAAAACTCTACGGTAGTTTACGTCGCAACACAGACACCATATACGACGCCCGAAACTCCGAAACAGGAGTTTTTATTTGCACTGTGTTTGTTTTCAACATCGATATTCATCATCGCTGAAAGCGAACCTCGCACTAGCCAACACATTTCGGTGATGTGAAAACATACGTACTTATAGAAGTGTATTCGCGGATTGTACGACGCTAAAACATTTGTTGGTTTCAGTGCAAATCGTTTTCGTGTGTTACGAAGCTAATAACAAGCGTGCGCTGGTTGGTAGCAGTGAGATGTCACTTCGTGTCGGGTACCAGCGACGCTGACACATTGAGCTGTCAGCGGTCTCATTTCCATTCACGTACAAGACAGAAACTCGAGCGTGCGTTGCTGGGGTGATCAAAAAAGAAAGTTGCATGATTAAGTGCTGCTGGTATTGCCTGCTTTTTCACTTCTCGCTTCTTCTGCCTCTCTGCCACGCTCAGTAGCACATACGTAGTTTGGAGCCATTCTAACACACACACATTCTTAATTTATAGTTCATTCTGATACTCATAGCTATGGACATACAATGGCGCTTCTCCGTCGTTTTACAGTTTACTATAACATAACACGCGTTTTGTCCACAGCTGGACAGATAACTGAAAACCTTGTGAGAAGCACCTGATTTGAAATCAGCTGCACGATGACACGATAGTTTGAAGAGATCACCACATGTATGCACAGAATGAATGAAGGTGCACTAGTATGGTACTGCACTTTGTATAGAAGAAATGCAAAAAGTACCTCATGTGAGTTATCAGACCTTTCGGAACTGTGCATGTATTTATCTGATCCTCCATGCTGTAATGAGCTGAAGATATTATTCGATGGTTTCGAACATTGAATATTTGTATGTGTTTCCAAGGAGTGCTGCATTTCTGTTCAGTTTTTAATATATGCATTAACTTGGATTATATATATGCATGCACTTAAGCATATCCAGTTTAGCTCTGTTAGAAAACTTGCCAAAACTTCTGTACGGTGCTCTGGTGCAATACTATGATCGGTATCTGTCCCATCAAAAATTTTGGGCATGCGTTATTGCATTATAGGATATTTTGACAATTGATGATATGTGAAAGCCACAGTGCTTGGCTGTAATATCAAAACCAATGTCTGTCTCATCAAGAAGTGTCAGATGCATTTTGTAGATTTTAAAGGATATTTAAACTACCAGCAAAGTGCTGAAGCCTTCAACACAGCACTGATCTGCAATCACCATCCAGCTTAGAAGTCATTTGTAGTGTTCTCTAACACGTTCAAATAAAGTTATCAAACACTGGATTGATCTACTTGGTTTGATTCCTAATACCAGTGTGTCTGACTTATTGGAGGCACTTGTATTATAATAATGTTCTATTTCTCTGATTTCTTACCGGGGTGCACTCAAGAGTAGTTATATTTGTTTACCTTGTCACACTTATTGTAATATTACTGTTTAAATCCTTTCATTTTGTATATATGTACACCACTTTGATACTTTGACTAAAGACAACGTCCACAAGTCTTGCATTAAGGTTTCACTTATAATACTACGACAGATATCTCTGACTTCATGAACAGTTGGGTGTTGTTTGTCATTTTAGAAAATACTTTGACTAAAGAAAACGTCCAGAAGTCTTGCATTAAGGTTTCAGTTCTAATATTATGACCGATATCTGCGACTTCATGGACAGTTGGGTGTCGTCTGTCGTTTTAGAGAATACTTTGACTAAAGAAAACGTCCAGAAGTCTTGCATCAAGGTTTCAGTTCTAATATTACGACCGATAGCTGCGTCTTCATGGACAGTTGGGTGTCGTCTGTCGTTTTAGAGAATACTTTGACTAAAGACAACGTCTTCAAGTCTTGCATTAAGGTTTCAGTTCTCATAATATGACAGATATCTGTGACTTCATGAACAGTTGGGTGTCGTCTGTCATTTTAGAGAATACTTTGAGTATAGACAACGTCCAGAAGTCTTGCATTAAGGTTTAAGTTCTAATAATATGACCGATATCTATGACTTCATGAACAGTTGGGTGTCGTCTGCCGTTTTAGAGAATACTTTGAGTAAAAACAACGTCCAGAAGTCTTGCATTAAGGTTTCAGTTCTAATATTACGACCGATATCTGTGACTTCATGAACAGTTGGGTGTCATCTGTCGTTTTAGAGAATACTTCAAGTAAAGACAACGTCCAAAAGTCTTGCATTAAGGTTTCAGTTCTAATATTATGACCGATATCTGTGACGTCATGAACAGTTGGGTGTCGTCTGTCTTTTTAGAGAATACCTTGAGTAAAGACAACGTCCAGAGGTATTGCTTACTGGGTTCAGTTCGAATATTATGACTGATATCTGTGACTTCATGAACAGTTGGTTGTCGTTTGTCGTTTTAGAGAATACTTTGACAAAAGACAACGTCCAGAAGTCTTCCATGCAAGGTTCAATTGCAATATTATGACCAATATCTATGGCATCATGAAGTGTCAGGCACGGTTAGTTGCATTAGAGCACATTTCAACTATGAAAAATGCCCGAAAGCATTTACGCAGTATTTGGTTTCTATCTTATGACCACTATCTGTTGTGTCAATGAGAACCAGGTGTGCTTTGTTGTATTAGAGAATATTTCGAACACACACATCAACCGAAAGCCTGCTACTCTGGCCTCAATTGTAGTCTTATGACTGACTTAAATCTGTCAGATCATGAAGTTTCAGGCGTGATTATTAAGTTGAGTGCTATAAATATGATGTGTAAATGTACCGAAGGTACCAGCATATTCAAAATATTATTAAGTTTCGCAATGCAGGTATAGAAACCCGGTGGTTTGTAAACCTGATCAGGAGGGCAGAGGAGCTCAATGTCAACTCCATATATTAACATAATAGGGAGGGGGCGCTAAGTCAGCCCCTACATGGAGGGGGAGCACTGCGACAAACTTTCGCCCCCCCCCCCTTCCTTAAGGAGAACTCAACACACGCCTATGATAGACGTACAGTATGCTAGACGCGAATGTTCATTCGCGGGAGCGGCACACGCACAGATGTTGATTTCTGGTGCATACCGCTGTAGTTACTTTGGGCACTGGAATGTCAATTACTTCTAAAGTAGTCTAAACTGTGGTGGGTGAAGCACTATCAATTTTGTAACGTGTTCTCATATCCACTAAAACATATAAACACACTCCAGTTAGAAACGTGCCGTTCTGTGCTGAACTTGGACAGTTCTAAGCCAAAGGTCAAGCAACATTGTGCATCGGCCTTGGACGCGTGGGCGTCAACGCGGTTGACGCGTGCCAGTGGTTGCGCGCCCTTTTCCTCCACAGGTGCGACTAGACGCTTTTGACGCGTAGGTGCGTGCGTACGCGCGCCAGTGGTTGGCACTTAAAAGTGTGGGCGACTGGTTGGTGGTGTCAGCCTGTGGTCTGATGCTGGCGGGTCACTCCTATTGTAATGGCGGAAGAAATTTGTAACTAAAGAACCGGGGGTGTTTGGCGCACAATGTTCTGCCGGCCAATGATCCTAGTTAACGGCTTTGTCATAGTTAGGCCAAGTTGGTGGCCAGCCATAGCTAGTCTGGCGGCGACGATAATGAAAAGAAGTCAGTTGTCTTATGGCACCACACCTCTAGCAGAGAAGTGATGGGTGACCAGCGTTGTAGACTTCGCGATGAGCCCTGGGCCGCTGCGAATAGTATACTCGATTTTCTAAGTGCCGATTATTGATTGCACCCTTATAGGCCCGTTATTATTGCATCACGTCGTCGCAAAAGAACGGTGGTGCTATGGCAGATGATTGACTCGGCTCTCTACCACGCCTGGCATGGTCGGCAGCGACGAAATGGCCGATGCGGGTTCATGATATTGCATGATTGAAAGCCCAACCAAACTGTTCGGCGTTCACGGCTTTGTTGCGTCGCACGAGCTCCACGCTAACAATTTGCCTTTCAGCAGCCGCAAGGTGTAAATGGACACTGTTGCTGTCCTCATTCCTTGCAACCGTCACTACATTAACTAACCTGCTGACCTTTGACGTAATCCCACCTAGCTTTAAGGTCACAAATACGCAGCTATGCTTAATAACATCAGCTAATGAGTCGATACTCTCCTTTCTCATTGATTGATATGCGTGGTTTAACATTCCAGAACCACCATAAGATTATGAAAGGCGCCGTAGGTGGAGGTTTTCAAAAATTTCGACCACCTGGGGTTCTTTGACGTGCAACCAAATTTGAGCACACAGGCCTACAGCATTTCCGCCTCCATAGAAAATGCAGCTGCCCCAACCGGGATTCGTTCCCGTGATCTGCGGGTCAGCAGCCGAGTACCTTGGCCACTAGACCACCGCGGCGACGATCTCCTTTCTGATCAAGTAGATTGAAGGATTTTTCAACCGGCTAAGGTTGAAAAAGGTTTAATAACATGAAAAGTTGATGATTGGGTAATGATGGCGTCGGTAGGTTGCAACCTTTTAAGTATTCCTCCTCTTCTACTTTCTCGGCTACTACCCGCCTCAATATATTTTTTTAATACGCGAAAGTACGTTTTCCGGCACCTATATTGAATCACAGTGCATAGTATGTCAGTTGAAGTATGAGAGGTACTTGAAATATTGTGGTTTGGTGCAAAATGAACCACTGCCTCGAACATGCACAGCATTCAGCTGAGCGCGGCGCGCACGTACAGATGAGCCCACGTTGATTGCGGTGACCCTGTAGCAGCAGCTTCTGTCCTGCTATAACGCTTCGGCACGAGTTCCGTAGCGAGAAAAGCATAGAACGACCCTGGTTTAGATGCGAAGCAGCTGATCAGTGAGGCCTGTCCTCTGTCGCGCCGTAGCCACCGTTAACGATGATGGCGATGATAACGAAAAACAAGCGCGTTCCAGACCACACAGTCTTTCTGCCATCACGGCTTGACTGTCCCGAAGTGGGAGCGGCCCGCTGCACGTTGAGTTATGCACCTCAGAACTTAGAGTTTCGCATCCATTCATCTATCATGCACAGAACATGCAATGTACCCACTTTACGCCATAACGATGACGCTGATGACAATGAATATTACGCAATAAATGCCATCTTGATACCATTTACGATGCCTTTAGTACGGCTGGGAACAACAAAATACCTCAAAGAAATGGGCACAGACGTCATTTTTGCCGGCCTAATAAATCCAAGACCACAATACAGTAATAAAGAACGCAAAATAAAATTCACAACTCAACATATTGTACCATTCATAACCAATAAATACTGTACGCGACTGTACACCACTCTGTCACTCATTTACGTGCGTTGTGGTCAGTGTCATGGGTGATTCACGGTAACACCGAACGATCCCACTGCTTTGCCCACTCATCATCATCTACTTCGTGGATTTGACGTGATTTCTTTTTAATGAATAACCAACTCACCTTCGCTCCCTCTCCTGATTTTTCCGTATATTCTTGACTAGCTACTTCTCTGAATCAATCCATGCGTTGTGTTCAAGTCTCTCCATTGTCAACGCTTCCAGCTGCCGCCACGAGCGCAGAGAGTGATGGTGCTGACTTCGACGGTTGTGGAAGTAGTGACAGCTATGTAGGCTTCGAAGGGTTTTGCACATGGGAGCCCGAGGTGAAGCCCTGCTGGATCATGTCAGACTTGGACCTGTGGAACCGCATCCTTGCCCGCAACTGCATCGAATTGCGAGAGCATAAGTGGGGCGAGTTCTCGCTCAAGGGCTACCAGTGGCCCAAACAAAAACCAGCATTGCGGGACATGCTTGGTGCTTCATTGCTCATCCATATTTTGCTTCGACAACACAGGTATTGTGAATCTGTTTATACTATATATATTTCAGCAATAGATATCGGAAACCGATATTCATGTTACTGTAGCTGTCGCTGCATTTTGCCGTAATTCGTTGTGACGTGCCTAGAAAAAGTTAGAATAAGCCACTAAATGTAGAGCGGCCTGTACAAGTAAGTCTCCTTTCGCAGGAGTCACTTTGCCAAGTGCGGTGCCTCTTTTTCTCTCCTGCTTATTTGACAGGTTTTATTAAGGTCCCAAGTTGACGAAAGTGTCAATGCATCCTTATGTGCAACTAACCACGTCGTGGTTCAGAAAAGCCAGATGACTTTCGGTAACATTGGTTCTGACCTCCCATTACCACCGCACATGTGGTATCTTGCGTAGACACCTACACACAGCCAAGCTACAAACGCTACCGCACCCTTAATAAATTACCCAAATACCCTCTTGGTTGGGTTTAAGAGGCTGTCTGCTGTCACAACCACTCCTTCTTTATACAGATAGCAACGACCCGTCAGAGCAGGCCGTCTTTATTGCTCTAGCAACACTGCAGAACAACTAGACCAATGAGAGAATCTACTCCTCGTTTATCCAGATATTGCTTGTACTCGAGAACCTATTCAGAAAGGAAGCAGCTGATCCAGTCTCTTTAGGGTATGGCTTATAGAACAGAGCCGAACACCTTCAATAAATAATACATTATTATTGTCCAGTCATCCTGAGTAGAGAGCCTCACTGACCTTAGCCGCACAATCAACATGGTCAGTCAACGTTTCCAAGTCGACAAGACCCGAGCTGAACAACGACACCTCACATTGATCCAACGCGTGCGTTGGTTTCATTTCCGTGTTTATTGGCTTTGAGCAGTCTCGGGTAAGGCGACATAGTGTCGGTTTTTCCAATACCAGGGCAGGTAGGCTGATAAACCTTGCTACGACAGTTCGCATAAAAAACCCGGGTTTAAAACTCGTTTTAGGGGCGAAGTTCCTTATGGCGTCACCAGTTCGTCTCCCGTTATGGTTTGTAACCACCGGTGGCACATACCCCTTTGTAACCTCCGCTAGGCCATGCCCGAGAGAGCGGGTATGTGCCACCGACGATAGACATTTAGGGGCGAAGCTCTTTAAGCCATGGGTCGTGCAACCTCCATGTATGTAGTAGGTAGCCACCTCTTGTTTAGTTCTCGGAATGTCCGCTAGATGGGGATACTTGTACACAATCAGTATATGATGGATAGGGACAGACAGTATATGGACAGTACATGGACAGACAGATGGATTCATGGTTGGACGGAGGGACGGATGTACGAATGGACGTACAGACTCTTCGCCCCACACATCATCATTCAGTCCATGGATATGCAGTTTATTTTTTCCAATAGCTGGACGTCGCTTTCCCCTAGTTCAGAGCTATGTAAGGCACTTAATCAGTTCCGATCTTATCATTGATATCATACACCTTTTGAGTCCTGACTAAGCACTTGATGTTCTACAGGTGCGTGGCACACATTTTCTTGGATATGTCGGTAACGACCATCGAGAGGTACATCCTGTGGCACGCAATCAAGACTGGTGCAGGGGGTGTCGCGCGATTTGACTGCCGGCCCAGCTTCACCGATTTCGGTAGCCTGGTAAGCACTGAGGAATGCCGCAAGGCCATCGTTATTTTGCATCGTTATTTTGAGGAGCTGGCTCATTGATTTTGCTGGTGGGTGGCGTAAATTATCGTCAAGCAAAATACAGGCACCACGATGCCAGGCTTTATTAGTTTGTCTTTCATTGTTTTACTGAGTTTTATACAGAAAACCGAGTCGGTAATTAAAACGTTTGTGGGGTAGCTGAAATTGAAAATTTTATATAAACAGGGAACGCACTGAGAATCGTAGCTGCCTACAAAAAAATGGTTTTATAGTAATGGTTCTAAAAGGTAACTGACGTTCATTGCAGCGACCTCTTGCGTATAAAAAAGAGTTGGCCCCATATCTTCATGTTACACTACAAATGTCGTCGAAAGACTATAGTCTTGAGTCGAGAGAGAGGGAACAAGATGTTTATTTGATGTTCTGCGCAAAAACAAATCGGTGAATGGTATTCTGGAGGCGCTGCGTTAGAGTGCCTCGAGCGTGCAGCGGAGGCGAACGAGCGCATCAAGTCATGTCACCCCTGAGACATGGGCGCTATCTGGCAGTTATCTTGGAAAACGAAGCGCGCGTGCCCTGCGCACCCGTCTCGGGGGTGATAATGTGCAGAACGCAAGGCGACGGGTAGGTGCCACCACCGTGTCGTCTTAGCAAAGCGTTGGAAACACTTGCCTTTTCGTGCAAGCGTTGCCTGGTCAGCGCAACGTGCTAAACGCTATGGTCCTGAAAGTTACTTATGTATCCTTTTCCTAGTAACAGACACATATACAGAATATTGACGTGTTGTAATGGTGCCTCGGATATGCGCAATAAGTACTTTTAATTGATAATCACACAAGTATGAAAGCTGAATCTTGAGCAATATTGGTGGGCGCTGCGGATGGGGTCGGCCATTTGGAGTAATATTCGGCCACTTTGGTGCCGTTAGGGGTACCGTTAAGGGCGTTCAAACCTGGCAAATGTACAGACAGACAGACAGACAGACAGACAGACGGACGGACGGACGGACGGACGGACAGACCAAAATTTTTGCGTCGAAGGTCCTCGAAAAGACTATCATCTTTTAAAAAATTTTCACAAGACCTCAGGGCCCGTGGAACGTGAAAAAAATTGAGAATCATGGCGTTCTAAGCTCTACGTGGGTATGGCCAATGGTTACAAAGCCCTCTTCCCCGTTGGGGGGGGGGGGGTTAACTTCTCAAAACCTATATTGTCTGTCTGTGTACTTGTTTGACAATATCTGCATGCACTGGGAATGTAACTGTACCTGTGAACTATATTGTACTGTCCCTGAAAAACTAATGGAGCATGAAGTATTAATAACATTGAATGCAAATAGCTGTTACTAGTGGGCCTTCTATGGCGGCATTTTTGTAAGTCCACCGGCAGCAAGCTTCTCACGTAGCACGCAGTCACCGAACGTTGTTGCTTATAACACACTGTTTTATGGCGAAAACCTTCGATTCCTTTTAATTGCAGGAACCGGCTGCATCCATCCGTGCCCAGGATGCTAGCACACGCAACCTCAAAGAGTCCCCTCACGCGCAGTAGCTTCTGTTTAGGTTTTGTCAACATGAAGCACCACCCCTAAAAGCTTTTAGGTGTGCTTAATATCCTTTAAGCTAACATTTCAAGCGCATATTCCTTAAAGATATTGATAAGAAAATCAAAGCTACAACAGAAGGCTCTTTGATAGATCACAGCGCGTGATAAGCGTAGGGGCCGCATGGTTACACTTCGCTGCTTAAACATCTGTACGAAATGCTTCAGTGGTGTGAGTGTCAAGGCCTCTTCCCCTTACACCCTTTTAGCAACTGCATAATGGCATAACGGCACGCCTGTCAAATCTTCATCAGACGTGTCGTTGCAGTGGTCTAACTACCAGGATGACTCCCTTTGGCACGCGTCGTCCCTGTAGCCCGGTCACAATATGCCTATTCATGCAAGAAGGGAGACGCGCGCACTGCGTTCAATTCTGACCCACCCCATCTCTATGGGCACCGGCTTTCGCCGAACAAACTTTTTAAATTACTGAAAGTCGTTCTGTTTTTTTTTCTTTTTCCATGGAAACTGGCGTAATTTGATGTTTTTACCTCAACAAGCGGGCTTTTTTTATATGCGAAGCATTTCTTAGCAAACTTCGGTGACTTAGCAAGCTTCGGTGATATCTATCTGTCTGTCTGTCTGTCTGTCTGTCTGTCTGTCTGTCTGTCTGTCTGTCTGTCTGTCTGTCTGTCTGTCTGTCTGTCTGTCTGTCTGTCTGTCTGTCTGTCTGTCTGTCTGTCTGTCTGTCTGTCGGTCTGTCTGTCGGTCTGTCTGTCTGGCTATCTGTCTGGCTATCTGTCTATCTATCGGTCTATCTATCTATCGGTCTATCTATCGGTCTATCTGTCTATCTATCTGTCTATCTATTTATCTATCTATCTATTGATATATCTATCTATCTATTTATATATCTATCTATTATATCTATCTATCTATTTATATATCTATCTATTTATCTATCTATCTTTCCGCTTACGACTTTTAGCTCTCCTGGACGTTTCAATAATGGTATCAATAACAAAGTTCGTATAGCGTAGCATGACTGTATGAAGGGCATAGGTGACTAGTAATAATATTAAAATCATGGAATGTATATCAGGAATATCACGATTTACATTTCATGGTCTTGATGCTCTTATGGTGGTTTTATTCACAATACATGTTGCCAAACTGGTACAGTGTGACATGGCTACATGGTGAACACAAGTAAAAGGCCCTACGTGTAAATCGTGGTATGCGTGTCATGTGAAACATGACTACATGCCACGCTCATGGTGCGCTAGCGGCCGTTTTACTAGCTTTACTTATACCAAATTTGGGATTACATGGCGTCGATGGCGGGCAAATGTATATGACTGGTGCAAACGTGATAATAATCACATGCGTGTCACAAAGAACATGACAACATACGACGCTCATGATGCGCTCACGGCTATTTCACTAGCTTCACATATAACAAACTTAGTATTACGTGACGTGAATGGGCGAGGAAAGTAAATGACACGATCAAACATGATAATCATGAAATGCGTGTCATGTAAAACATCTATCCATACTATCTCATAGTGCGCACGCCTCCATTTCGTTAGCTTCACACATACGAAATTTCGCATTACGTCACGTGAACAAACGACGAAGGTAAACGACACGTCCAAACATGATAATCATAGTATGCATGTCGTATGAAACATGACTACATGCTACCTCATAGCCCGCTCGCGGCCATTTCGCGAGCTGCACATATACGAAAATTAGTAACACGTGGCCAGAATAGAGGATCAAGGTAAACAACACGTCCAAACATAATACTCGTGACACGGAAGTCATGTACGACATAATTTACTTCCGCTTCGTAACGTTGTGCTCACTTTAAAGTGACATACCAACCTTCCTCGTTCGTGCTTCGCGTAGCATCGATTCCTACTGTACGTGGGATCTGCAATTTTTCGTCACTCCGGAATTAAATTTCTTGTTCACAACTTGCTTCTTTGAAATTCCACGTGCCCTCTTTCCCTACTGAGAATTTTTGTTTCGCTGAAAATGGGCACACCCGTCATGATATGATTGGGACTCGAGTCATCTATATAAATTCAATCGACAAAATAAAATGCCCACTGTTCTGTGGAAGAACAAAATGCCTGAACAGCATGTATGGTGTCACGCTGCTGAGCTCGTGGGCGTGCTCTTACTTATTTATTTATATATTTATTTATTAAATGCGAAGCATTTGTAACAAGCTTCAGAGACTATGAGCATATATATATATATATATATATATATATATATATATATATATATATATATATATATATATATATATATATATATATATATATATATATATATATATTGTGACGAGGTTTATTAGCCGACAACGACAACGGCAAGACAGCGTGAAGAACCGTCCAGCAGAGATCAGCACAGCAGCGGCCGAAGCACGAGCCGAGAGAGCCGGGCGTTGGCGATGCTGCTCGCCGCAGGCACATCTTTACAATATGTGACGAACCACACGAGAACCGTGTGGTGTAATGGTAGAGAAGGAGAAAGACGAAGACAAATAAATGGTTCATCGTACAGCCATCACGCCTTCTGCGTCACACTAGTCGACAGGATCCACCGTGCCCTTCATCATGGCCACATCCAAGAAAGTTATCAACATCCCGAAGTATTCGGGAGCATCTATGCACGTCCCCTGTGACAAGTGGCTCCGGCTCTTTGAGGTGAGGACTGCGGCTGCAGCATGGATGGAGCGAGACAAGCTGTGCTACTTCTCCGATTACCTTGAAGGTGAGGCTTTCCGATGGTTTCTCACCGAGGTTTTCGACACAGACGCGTCTTGGGAGAGCTTATGTGAACGCATGAAGGGACGCTTTACGAGCGGCGTCGCGAATCCTTTTCGCCAATTCAATCATTGCCGGTTGCAAACAGGCCAGAGCTTGAAGGAATACTATAATGAAAAAATGTCTCTCGGACGCCTCGCCGACCTAAAGGACACGCACCTTATATCAGGGCTCATGGACGGCCTTCCTGCGCATATGGAGATGGCGCTTGCTGGGCTTACCTCGTCTACACCAGAGGCATGGCTTACAGCTGCACTTCGTGTAGAGTCAATCATGCAGAGAATGGAGTTACATCGCTTTCTACCAGCTCGGAATGCGCAGATTAACGTAACAAGTGACAGAACTAGTCAGCGTCCACGTAATTCCCCGGTACGAACACCCGTGCGTGAGTGCGAACACTGCGCGATGGATGGCTTACCCCGACAGATGCACTGGCATAATGAATGCCCACGACGCGCAAGCATTTCCACCCTCTCCACCAACCAGGGAAACGAGGAGGGCGACCCAGAGTTCATGTAATTCAGTTTGATGCCCTCATTAACGGGTACCCTGTCAGCGCTACACTTGATACCGGAGCTACGATTACCTGTATCAACAAAGCAGTGCTGAAGGCACTTCACCTGCAAATAATGAGGAATTCATGCATCTCAGTTCAACAAGTCACATCATCTACCAAAACTTTGGGTCGCGTTAATCTAAAGGTACAGATAGGAAAAGTGACAAGAGAAATTCAGGCTCATGTTCTACAAGGCATGGAGAGCGACTTACTTCTTGGCTTGGATAGTGCTTGCCTCTTTAACTTGTCGCTGGACCTTGACACTATGACTCTACGCCAAGGGAAAGACATCCTCCATTCTCGTACACAGAACCAAACCACGGTTAACAAGGGCGCGTCTTTGCAAGTTGTTGAATTTGTGATGTACTAAATCTAAATATAACTCAACAGTTGGCATTGAAGCAGCTTATTCACAAGTACGATGACATTTTTTGCAAGTCACAGACAGACATTGGGTGCATAAACGGCGAAATGCATCGCATTCATCTAAACAACAATGTTCCCATACGTAGAGCTCTCTATCGATGCTCAGAAACAGACAGCGTTCAAATGGACAGACAAATCAATGAGCTTCTCAGGCAAGGTGTCGTACGACTATCTACCTCCCCATACGCTGCGCCAGCACTTCTGGCAGAGAAAAAAGGGGAAGGACGCACGCGCTTCTGCATCGACTACCACAAGCTGAACGAATTGACGGTGCCTGATTATCAGCCCATCCCTCGCATCGATGACGTTCTCGATTCTCTGGGGAAATCTACGTACTTCTCGACATTAGACATAACGTCAGGTTACTGGCACGTGAAGATTCACCCTGATGACATTCCGGAAACGGCGTTTGTCACACGTACCGGTCACTACGAGTGGCTCGTCAAGCCTTTTGGCCTTCGGAATGCTCCGGCCACCTTCGAACGGGCTGTCAAATTCGTATTGGCAAAACACCGTTTGCAGAACGTCACGAATTACTTCGATGACATTGTTGTCTACTCTGACACGTTTTCAGACCATCTGAGGCATCTGGAGGGCGTTTTGAAAGCTTTCAAAAGCGAAGGCGTCAAGCTGAAATTAAAGAATTGTCAATTCGCTCGAACCTCCATTGAGTACCTGGGACACAAGGTTTCTCATGGCACTGTCACTCCAAAGCAAAGCAACGTGAACGCAATCCTACGGTTTCCGACGCCATCACGCCCTAAAGAGTTGCAGCGTTTTCTCGGCACTGTCAATGTTTACCGGCGATACATCGACCACTTCAGTCAAATCGCTAACCCACTGACGCGCCTGCTCAGCAAAGACGTCACCTGGAACTGGGATGTGGAGTGTGAACTGGCTTTCACTCAGCTCAAGAAATGCGTGACAGAAGAGCCAATCCTTAACATATACGATGCCACTAAGCCTTGTGTGCTATACTGCGATGCATCCAACAGAGGTATCGGCGCCGTCTTGAAGCAGGCTGATGAAGGTAGAGAGCACCCAATCGCATACCATTCACGGAAGTTACTAAAACACGAAATTAATTACGCCATCACAGAACTCGAATGTTTGGCAATTATTGACGCCATCGATAAATGGCACTGCTATCTACACGGGAAACCTTTCACTGTGATCACAGATCACGCAGCGTTGCACTGGCTTAAAAGCATCAAGAATCCCCGAGGCCGACTTTTCCGGTGGTCCTTGAAACTCTCCATGTACGACGTGAACATCAAACACCAAAAGGGCATTGACAACATTGAAGCTGATGCACTATCTCGAAGCCCGGTAGTTCAACTCCTATCTGCTGAGCAACTGCGAGAGCATGACAACGACAAACCACCCGGAAAGCATACCATTGAGAACAGACTGAGTATAGTGACACGCAGGGGAATACGAAAAGTCTATGTGCCTTTTGCCCTACGGTCTTCTCTTCTCCAAAAAGCTCATGACGCTTTCGGTCATGTCGGGGTAAAGAAGACGCTGCGGCTTCTCTCTCCACAGTACTATTGGCCCGACATCATCACCGACGTGAGCGAGTACATACGCCACTGCGATACCTGCCAGCGCTGCAAGAAACCGAAGAACAAACGATTTGGTTCCTTGGAGTCTTTGTCAGCAGCGGAACAACCATTTGACCTTCTGGCCATGGACACTATCGGAGGTTTTGGCAACTACGGCTCATCCAAAAAATTCATTCATTTAGCCGTTGATCATGCCACCCGTTATGTCTGTGCTTTCGCACACAAGAATAAGACTTGCGACGCGTACATCTCTTGCCTGAAGAGTATCTTCGCTGCTGGAAAGCCGCCGAAGTTCCTTTCTGACCGCGGCACAGGATTCACTGCCGGTGAATTTAAGCAGTTCCTCAAGCACAACAATATTCATCCGCTTTTAACAAGCTCGCAACGACCGCAGTGTAATGGCCTAAACGAGCGCACTAATCAGACGATCGTTACTCGCCTCCGATGCAAGATCAACGATGAACCCCGAAAACCGTGGCCACGTCTCCTCTCGGACATTGTCGACGAGTACAATAGAACGCCTCACGAAGTCACAGGCTACCCACCCTGCTTTCTTATGTATGGCACTCCACCGTATCCCTATCTTCTTCCAGGCGTTACCGAAAATCTGCAGGAAGCTCGTACAAACGCAGTCCGCAGTTCAGTAGCATATCACGAGAAAAACAAGATCATATATGACAAGAAGTTCCTTCCATTAGAGCTTCAAGTGGGAGACTTTGTTCTATATGAAACACCCTGGCACCCGAACCGCGGCAAACTCAGCGCAATCATGGAAGGACCCTATACGATCATACGCAAGATTTCGGCAGTTAACTACGAGATCGACCACAGCGTGGCTCCACTCGGTCGCCAGACTGACATCGTTCATGTCGGGAGACCTAAAAGGATATCATCCACCCCTGCATCTACGTCTCTCTCGGGGGAGGGGGGAAGCGTGTGACGAACCACAGGAGAACGGTGTGGTGGAATGGTAGAGAAGGAGGAAGACGAAGACAAATAAATGGTTTATCGTACAGCCATCACGCCTCCTGCGTCATATATATATATATATATATTATATATATATATATATATATATATATATATATATATAATTATATATATATATATATATATATATGGACTCCCCCTTCCCAAAGGGATAAATGTCTCGATATTTACATCCGAGCAGTGCAGCGAGATGTACTCGAAGCATACAAAAAGCAATCGCCGTTTCACCGCAACCTAAGCAAAACAAGCGATCCAGACCCTGGCTTCTCGAGACGACATCGTCATCAAACCGGCCGATAAAGGGGGAGCAATCGTAATAATGAATAAGGCTGATTACCTTCGAGAGGCCTACAGGCAATTAAATGACCACAAATTTTACAGACATTTGAGCTACGACCCAACCGAGGAATACAAGACCAAAGTAAAAGAAACTTTAAAAGAGCTTGTAAGAAAAAAATAAAATTCCAGAAACTATGCTTAAATCCTTAGTCCCCCTTAGTCCGGTAGCTGGTAGATTTTATCTGCTTCCTAAGATTCATAAACAAAATAATCCAGGCCGGCCAATAATTTCAGGAATAGGAACCATTACGGAAAGCCTGTCTCGATATGCAGACAGCCTAATTAGTTCAATTCCTCCTAACTTTTCTTCATATGTCAAGGACACTAATCACTTTCTGCGTGACATTGTAAATATGCGTGTTCCGAGTGAGGCTCTTCTGGTCACACTAGATGTGGTGTCACTGTACACAAATATACCCCATGCGGACGGGATTCGTTCTGTACTCCAAGCATACAATGACTTGGTAAATGACAAACCCATCGACGGTTCCACCTTGGGCACTATTTTATCACTGATACTCGAGCTTAACAACTTTGAATTTAACGGTGAACATTATGTTCAAACCAGCGGCACATCGATGGGCACAAAAATAGGTCCCAATTATGCGAAAATCTTCATGGGCATTCTAAAAAATAACTTTCTCGCCACTCGTGACCTTAAACCACTTTATTACGAACGCTTCATTGACGACATTTTCTTAATTTGGCACCATGGTGAAGCGGCATTACATTCTTTCATTGCAGACTTTAACAAAGTAGAACCATCCATCTCCTTTTCCCACTCTTATTCACCAGTCACCATAAACTTCCTTGACGTCAATGTATCTTGAAGCAATGGTAAACTAACGACAAACCTATACAGGAAGCCCACTGACCGACAAAGATATCTTCATTTTAAAAGTAGCCATGTCAAACACTGCAAAACAAGTATCCCCTATAGCCAAGCTATCCGTTTTAAAAGAATTTGTTCGGACAACAGAGATTTCACTCGCAACTGTGACCAGCTCCGTAAAGCATTAACCGAACAACAATATCCTTCACAAATAATTGACGACGCTCTCCAACGGGCCAAATGTCTCGATCGGAAAGAGCTCATCAGTAAAGACAAGCGATTAGCGCCACCTTCCCGAACCAACCTCGTTCTAACGCATTCTGCATCTATTCCTAACGTGTCGCATATACTCAGAAAGCATTACAGCATATTGACACAGAGCGATCGGCTTAAGGACATCTTCACTGAATCACCGCGGGTTGTATATCGGAGATCAAGGAACTTGCGCGACATGGTAACTTCTTCCAATACTAGATTCATTGCTCCCGTTGGTTGTCACCCCTGTAAAAAAACGCGATGTAAAGTTTGTGCGCACATGACCACTGCAACTGTTGCTAAAAGCACGGCATCTAACTTTTCACTTAGGATTAAAGGGGACTTAAAGTGCGATAGCAGCAACATCATTTACTTACTTGAATGCTCAATCTGCCACATGCAATACATCGGTCAAACCGAGACATCTTTTCGCATCCGTTTCAACAACCACAAATCACACGTAAACAGTGTGCCACATCTTCCATTGTCCAAGCATTGCCATCTACCAGGTCATTCGTTTGACGAGATTATGGTAACACTATTAGAATCTGGCTTTAAGTCGCACTATGATCGCGAAATTCGAGAATCGTTCTTGATTCACAAGTTCAACAGTCTTTTATCCGGCATTAATGGATGCGTAGAAAAAGTGTCATGCCTTTCTACGATGCCCTGACGTCCGAAATTTTGAGAAATATTTAAACAAGCATCCCTGACGTATAATATACTTCCTAAAGGTTATCACATATTTATTTTTTTCATGCGTGATCCTCGTCGTCAATGGTGAATGTTAAAAATGCCTTTTACATGCCCACAATCTTGTCTATTGTATGAGATTTTAATGGTTTGTAGTGTAGTCACGGCTGTTTAAAAGAATTTTTGTGACACTCACATGCTGATCACACGTCTCTTGTACTCACGTGTTCATGCCTGCCCATAAAAGCGGCCCCATACTCGTATTTCTGTTAATCCTGACGAAGGCCGTGCCACGGCCGAAACGTAGAGTAAACAATTAACAAATTTTCGTAAGTGTGCTCTTTTATTCTTAAATATATTTGCACCGGACCCACAGAATTTCTTTTTGAATCATATATATATATATATATATATATATATATATATATATATATATATATATATATATAATATTTATTTCCCAACAGTTTCGGGAGGGGTCCTCCCTTCATCAGGGGATGAGTTATACTGACATGAACTTCCAAACTTCGTTGCTGCCGCGTCCCTCTCGCCTTGAAAGATGTTTGCGAGAGTGAGAGGGAACTAAAGAAGGAAAAAAAAGGAAAGAAAAAAAAGCAAAAAGGGGGAAGAAAAAAACGAAAAAAAAGAAAAAGAAAGAAAAGAAAGAAAGTGAAAAGAGGAAGAACCACTGTCAACACTGACAACGAAACCAACTGTCCGTGTAGGTCCACATACGGTTCTTATCACGTGCTGTTCAGTTCTCGACTTGTGTCGGGCCACCCAAGATTGTCGCCGCGGTAGCGGGAGGGTCCGTGACGGCGTGCGTAAAGAAAGGGTTTCCCCTTAATGGGTCGGTCGGCGTGCGGCGTGCGTAAAGAAAGGGTTTCCCCTTGATGGGTCGGTCGGCTCTTTACCTTTAATATTCGTCCGTTTCCCTTCAATGGTCATCAAGTGGTAGGCGAACGTAAACACTTTGTATGTGCATGTGGAAAAAGAAAAAAGAAAGAAAAAAAGAAGAAAAAACAAAAAAACAAGAAAGGACAGTGTACACGTACGAGTCAGTCAGAAAAAAGCATGGTCTCCAGCTATCAATCTTTGTCACCAATTTCCTCCTGGCTTACTTCTCTGAGGCAGTTGAGTATTCCGGGGTCCTCGTTGATGCCGGCTACTAATGTTCGAAATTTGAAAATAAAATATGCCTCACGCTGTTTGCGCTCGCGCCTGTTTGAGAAACCGGACTGCAAAAGAGTTACGCTGATATTTTCAAAACTGTGGTTTGGCAGGCGCAGATGTCTAGATAACGGTAGCTTCGGCAGTGAAGTGGCGTGGTACCGGTGATTACTCAACCGCAGCCGAAACGGCGTGTCTGTTTGGCCGATATATTCTTGTCCGCAGATGTTGCAATGTAGCATGTATATTACATTACTGGAGTCACAATGAAGGCTTTCAGTTATGCAGAATTTGAAATCCGAGAAGTTCGCTTCGGATTCACGTGTTGTGACCATCTGTGGGCATACCTTGCATCGAGATTTTCCGCAGGGATGGCACCCTGATTGAAATTTGGGGGTGTTTGTTTTTGCTCTGACAAGAATGTCCTTCAGATTTTTATCCCTGCGGTACACCACGTGAGGTGGCTTCGCGAAAATAGAAGTTAGTCGTTTGCTTTGCCCGATTATGTTGAAATGGCGGGAAAGTATGTTGTTGATTCGTGGCGCTGATGAGGAGTAAGTTAGTACAAGGTTCGTTTGGGAAGTCGTTTTAGATACTCTGTTTGTTCCCTTAATTATATCATTCCTGTTCACGTTGCGAGCACGTAGTATGGCATCGTCAATAATGTCTTCCGGGTAATTTTGTTTCAATAAGGAATGCTTTAGGTGTTCCGCGTGTCTGTCAAATTCCCGCATATCGGTGCATATTCTTCGGTACCAGTAGGCCTGAGAATATGGAATACCCGTTTTGCAATACTTTGGGTGGCTGCTGTTGAAATGTAGGTAGGTTTGACGGTCTGTAGGCTTTTTGTAAAGGTGTGTTGACAAGCGGTCATTTTTGACCGTGACAGTGACGTCCAAAAAGTTAATGCTAGTTTTGAAAATTTTGTGCGTGAATTTTGTGACGGGAGGCACTTGTTAAAATCCTCTATGAAGCGGAAAAGACTTCCCTCGTCATGGTTCCATATCATAAAAATATCGTTTAAGTATCTTCTGTAGTAGAAAGGTTTCAAGGTGCGTCCCTCAATGAATGGGATTTCAAGTGAAGCCATAAAGGTGCTCGCGAAGTTTGGGGCTATTTCGTGCCCATTGCAGTGCCACTGACCTCAAGGAAATGCTTGCCATTGAACTCAAAATGGTTATAATTTAGTACAAGTTCAAGAAGTGTAAACAGTACCTCGCCACTTACACTAGTTGATGAGTCAGATTTTACATATTCAGAACCATAGCCGCTATTCAGTCATGGTGGGGTATGTTGGTGTACAGCGAGCAGACGTCCATGGTCACCAGGAAGCTGCCGCCTGGGATATCGAGACTTGAAGTTTCGCAGATGAAGTGGTTTGTGTCCTTTAGGTAACAGGGAAAATTTGGGGGGATGTTTTTTATTGATGAATTGATGAATTCCGATATATTTTCTGTTGATGTGCTGTTACTGGATACTATCGGACCTCCCGGATTACCTGCCTTGTATATTTTGGGGAGCAAATAGAATCGACCGGGAACAGAATGGGCCGGTAACATTGCTTTTAACATTTTGCCGGTAATTTTCTCGTCACGCGGCGGAGATTGTTTAGGGTTACATTTATCTCCCTTTCAAATTCGGGAGTCGGGTCCGTTGGAAGTTCTTTGTAGAATTTTGTGTCTAATAGCTGTCGTTCCCCTTCCTTTAAGTAGTCCGACGTGTTTGGAATTACTATGCAGCCCCCTTTATCAGCCGGTTTGATAGTAATTCCAGTGTTTTTTCGTAGTTCATCGAGTGCCCTTCGTTCTGACTTTGATATGTTGTTTCGAAATGGCCGATTTTTTTCATACGCTTTGATGATATCTTTTTGAACTGCTGATATATACATATTGAGGTATTTGTCCCTCTGCTCACCCGAACACCATGATTTGTCACCCCCAATCACTCTATTCTCGTCCGTACAGTCCTTGCGATCATGAAAGTATTCACGGAGGTGGAGATTACGCGCAAAGTTATCGAGGTATTAGTACCGTTGAAATTCATTGAATCTACCGGACGATGGACAAAAGGTTAAGCCTCTCGACAAAGTTGAAGTTGAGCGGGTGTGAGTGTTGTGTTTGACAGATTGAGGACATTTTTCTCATAAGTTTTCGGCTGCTCTTGGCTATCACGTGGCACGGGAGTGTCCGCGTCATATTCGAGAGTAAGGATGTTTTGATTAGGATTGCACTGTAGTTTCGAGTTCCCATTTTTCTCCTCAAAGTTAGGTTGTGGTACGGGTGGTCCCTGGCGTTCTTGTACGGCCTCATTCCTATTTTCCTGTTGCAGAGCAGTGGAGCTACTGCAGTCTTGCTTGAATTTTCTATCTTTTACTACTGAAATTTCGCCTCTCTTTTTTAGTTCATATCTTTACAGTTCTCTTGCCTCATGCTCTCCGAGATTAGATACCAATTTCTTCGTGGCCTCCGTGACACTGTATGCGGCGGCCTTACGCTCACTATGGTCCGCAATGACCCGAGTCAGTTGCAAGGACGCTTCAAGTAACATTTTTTCCCACTTCCCCCTTTCTGATTCACTTAGTGTAAACATTGAGGGGTTGCAGGCTAGGCGGAGGCCCTTAGGTGCAATTTCGTAAGATAGATATTTAGTTAGTTGTTCCGCGTGTTTTTCGTATTGCACTCGCTTTTCAGTGATTTTCCTAATCGATAGAAATGAGTGGGACCATGCGTGTTTAAGACTGCCCGTACCTTTTGTTTCCCCGTGTAAATTGGAAGCCGCCGCCTTGGTCTTCACCGCATTCGTCCGCCTGGTGTTGTAAGGCCTCGCTGGTGGGAGTGGCGACGTCGTCACTGCTGGGACCCTGTATGGCTCTTTGTGTCCCTCGGCTCCCTGTTGTTGAGTGGGTTTGGCACTGGAGTTTGCCGTGCAAGCCGTTGCCGCCGATCTCTGACTCACTGGTGGGACTCGCTGGCTCGCTGGCCTCGCTGGTGGTAGTGGCGACATCGTCACTGCTGGAGCCCTGGATGGCTCTGTGTGTCGTTCGGCTCCTTGTTGTGAAGGGGGCTTGGCACTGGAGTTGGCCGTGCAAGCGATTGCCGCCGATCTCCATGCCGCCGACGTCCATCGCAGCTGCACCCTCGTGTGCTGTGCCA
Source organism: Rhipicephalus annulatus (assembly GCA_013436015.1). Lineage (NCBI taxonomy): Eukaryota > Metazoa > Arthropoda > Arachnida > Ixodida > Ixodidae > Rhipicephalus > Rhipicephalus annulatus. Next base: position 102,033 of record WOVY01002001.1, read on the forward strand.
GCAGCGCGACTCCCTCGAAGCTTGCATGTAAGCCGTCAGCAGCCAGGAAGCGGCGCAGCGGGAGTGTTAAGAAACCATGTTCGACGTAATAGACGCCTGCTCCCAACCACCCGTAGTGGCAGGGACGGCGGGCCTCTCTGCTGAACCGTTGTACCTCCATATTAAACTGATTCATTGATCGCCAGTTCGAGTCCCGCCGTCGGCGATTGGGTGCGCGAGGTAGTGGCGGACTAAGATGCAGTTTCAATCAGGGTGCCATCTCTGCGGAAAAGCTCGATGCAAGGTATGCCCACTGATGGTCACAACAAGTGAATCCAAAGCGAACTTCTTGGATTTCAAATTCTGCATAACTGAAAGCCTTCATTGTGACTCCAGTAACGTAATATACATGCTACATTGCAACATCTGCGGACAAGAATATATCGACCAAACAGACACGCCATTGCGGCTGCGGTTCAATCATCACCGGTACCACGCCACTTCACTGCCGAAGCTACCTTTATCTAGACATCTGCGCCTGCCAAACCACAGTTTTGAAAATATCAGCGTAACTCTTTTGCAGTCCGGTTTTTCAAACAGACGCGAGCGCGAACAGCGTGAGGCATATTTTATTTTCAAATTTCAAACATTAGTAGCCGGCATCAACGAGGACCCCGGAAAACTCAACTGCCTCCGAGAAGTAAGCCTGGAGGAAATTGGTGACAAAGATTGATAGCTGGTGACCATGCTTTTTCTGACTGACTCGTACGTGTACACTGTCCTTTCTTGTTTTTTTTGTTTTTATTCTTTTTTTCTTCCTTTTTTTCTTTTTTCCACATGCACATACAAAGTGTTTACGTTCGCCTACCACTTGATGACCATTGAAGGGAAACGTACGAAGATTAAAGGTAAAGAGCCGACCGACCCATCAAGGGGAAACCCTTTCTTTACGCACGCCGTCACGGACCTTCCAGCCACCACGGCGACAATCTTGGGTGGCCCGACACACGTCGAGAACTGAACAGCACGTGATAAGAACCGTATGTGAACGTACACGGACAGTTGGTTTCGTTGTCAGTGTTGACAGTGGTTCTTCCGCTTTTTTACTTTCTTTCTTTTCTTTCTTTTTCTTTTTTTTCGTCTTTTTTCTTCCCCTTTTTTGCTTTTTTCCCTCTTTTCTTTTCTTTTTTTAGTTCCCTCTCACTCTCGCAAAAACCTTTCAAGGCGAGAGGAACGCGGCAGCAGCAACGGAGTTTGGAAGTTCATGTGAGCCCTCCCCAATCTGTTAGGAAATAAATATATTTATCTTTGTTGACAACGCTCCCGTTGTTCCATATCCCATACCTTCACGAAGACTAACTGGCCCATTGAATTTTTACTCCCACTATATATATATATATATATATATATATATATATATATATATATATATATATATATATATATATATATATAGCCACCTACGACATTTAGCTGTCCTGGCCGTTTCGTTAATGGTATGATTTGATGATTGATAGGTGGGGTTTAACGTCCCAAAAGCACCATATGATTATGAGAGACGCCGTAGTGGAGGGCTCCGGAAATTTGGACCACCTGGGGTTCTTTAACGTGCACGCAAATCTCAGTACACGGGCCTACATTTGCGCCTCCATCAGAAATGCAGCAGCCACAGCCGGGATTCAAATTCGCGACCTCCGCGTCAGCAGCCGAGTATCTTAGCCACTAGACCACCGCGGCGGGGCTTTCGTTAATGGTATCAATACCAAATTTGGTATGGCATAACATCGCTGTATGACGAGCATAAATGACCCATCATAACATGACTATCATGAATGTATGTCATGAATGTCATGATTTACATTTCATGGTCTTGCTGCTCTTGCGGTGGTTTCGTTCACATGACATGTTGCGAAATTGGCATAGTATGACATCACTGCATGGCAAATACAAGTGACAGACCCTAATGTGGAAATCGTGACATGCATGTCATGTAAGTAATGGGTCATTATTACACGCCACGCTTATGGTACGCCCGCAGTCATTTCAGTAGCTTCACATATACAAAATTTGGTGTTATGGGATGAATGCATGACGAAGGTATATGACTGGTGAAAACATGATAGTCATGAGATGCGTGTCATGGAACAACATGACTACATGCTATGGTCATGATGCGCTCGCGACCGTTTCGCTGGCATCACATGTACGAAATTTGGTATTACGGGACGTCAATGGATGACGTGTAAATGACACGTCGAAGTGATAATCAAAACATGTATTTCATGTAAAAACATGACTATATGCCACACTCACGATGCGCTGGCGGCCGCTTGCTTCACATGGTACCGGTTGCTTCACATATACCAAATTTGGTATTACGTCACGTGAATGGATGACGAAGGTATGTGACTGGTGCAGACATTACAATCATGAGATGCGTGTCATGTAAGAACACGACTACATGCCACACTCTGGGTGCCAATACACTTCGATTTGACCAGGCTCGCGTGCGTGCCGGCGTTCTTTTCGTGGCGTCACGCCGGCGATGCTATGCCAGGCGCCGATCGCACCGCGCTGCGTTGCTTTGGCGCATGCGCGTTTGTGCAGACCCAGGGTCCCTCCGTCACGAAGCTAAGCAGACGGGGTGCTGTCCGGGTAACGTCATCGGTGCGAAATGCAGATTGTCGCAACTCGTGCTGGTTGCCGCCTGGCCTTGCCGACAGACGCTGGTCGCGCTCGCGTTTTGCTAGCGTAGCGTCGCTGCGCCCAGCGTGCGCGCGCGTCAACGTTACGTGTGCTTGCCGCCGTTTAGCTAGCTTCACACATACCAAGTTTCGTATGGTGGGTCATGAATGGACGACGTAGGTATGTGACTGGTGCAAACGTAATAATTATGAAATGCGTGTCATGACCACATGCCGCACTCATGATTCGCTCGTGGCCGTTTCACTAGCTCCACATATACTAAATTTCGTATTGCATGACGGGAGTAGACCAAAAGTAAATAACACGTACAAACATGATAATCATGATATGCGTTCCATAAAAATATGACTAAATGCTACGCTCATAACATGCTCGCGGCCGTCTCACAAGCTCCTCTTATACCAAATTTGGTATCGGGTGACGTGAATAGATGACGAAAGTAAATGAAACGTTTAAACGTTACAATCATGACATGGAAGTGATCTCATGACATGGAAGTCATGTCAGTCGTAAAGTTGGGCTGATCTTAAAGTGACATATGAACCATGCTCATCTATGCTTCGAACATCATCGATTTGCACTGTACGTGGAATTTATCAATTTTATATTTATTTATTTATTTATTTATTTATTTATTATTCATTTGGACAGCTCCACAAAATGCCCACGAAGGGGGCGTAAGCAGAGAGTGTCTCCTGATTTGGCCCAATATTTGTGGGGCACCTCGGGCATGGACAGCGAAACAGTACATATAAATATTCAACAAAAGACACACAAATATTAAATAAACGAGGAACACTACAAAAAGCAAGAAAATAACCGCTGTGCATTCAAACAAAGCTGTTCCTTAGCTATAAATACAGATTTTATTATGAACACTATCATTAAACATTGAAATACATACAAATTGAGTGACTTATGTTTAAAAAACAATGATTACAATAAATTACACTACCCAACTTCAGCAGCACGTTCACCCTAAAAGTTGGTTTAGAGTATTACTTGTGTAATTCGCTTCCTGAATGTTGTAATATTTTAGTCTCCCTAGCGTATTCAATTACTTCAGGAGTCTTTTTGGCAAGTAGAAAAAAATTGTTATTCAACTAACTGTATGCCATAGTTAGTCCGACACATCGGCTCCACTAACGCAACAGTTCGCAGATGATATGTAATATCTCTTCTTCAGTATGATTAAAAAAACGTGAAAGTTACTCTTCATTTTTTACAGATTAACATGGCTAGTTTAGAATTAGAATAAGAATTTATTATTAAAATTTTGGTACAAGTGACAGGTATTTAGTATACAGAAAGAGGTACCATAGTCAAGAGACTGTATCGGAACCTCCTGTACGAAAGGAATGAGGTAATAAACACTTTGTAACAACACTGGCATAAGATATCAATAAAAACAAAAAATGTAGTAAAAAATAGCCGAACTGAATGCATGAAATAGTAAAATATAACATATCATATCAAAGAGAAAAGTACAAGAAAGTAACAGAAAGAAAAAGCGATGTAACAGTTTACCAGTCTTTATAAAAAAACAAAATAATTAAAAGACTGAACAAAATGCACACATCGAGTATAACAAACAATAATTCTCATGGTTGCTGTGTTCCTATAATATTAGTTGGTTACCATAACTACTACGTATGCTGAGTAAAAAACAAAGTTGTTGTTTAATGCAAATTGGGTAAAAAACAAAGTTGTTGTTTAATGCAAATTGGGTATAACTATAGATCATAAGAGCATAAGACAGAAAATGGCAAGGGGAAGTTCTTTACCAAGGAGTCTAAATAAAAAAAATCCTAGGTTGTATTTAGTGAGTTCAGTAAGAGTAAGGATGTTATTCACGTGTAGTAGAAGTTTAGCAATGGAAAGATGTGAGCCGGATGCAATTATTCCAATGGCATGAATCTGGACAACCTGGAGAGACGAAATATGACTATAATAGGTATTTCACCAACATAATATGCCATAGGTAAAATGAGAATGAACGAAAGAGTGATAGAGACAGTAATGTGGTGCGGGAAAAGTAAGGTCGCGTTTTGACCAAAACTCGTGTACCATATGCTACCTCATTTTTTTATGTCAGCAATATGCCTCTGATATTTTAAGTTACTATCTAGAAGGATTCAGAGGAAGGAAAAGCATGAACTAGGACAGATACAGTGGAGGCCAAAAGTGACATTTTGTGCTGAATTTAGATTTCGCTGGTGTAAAGTGAAAACGACCAACTTGGTTTTAGATGCATTAATAGATAACATGTTTGCACTACACAACTTTAAAATATTCTCAAAATCAGCATTGAAAATGTTTACAAGACATGAGATGTTCTTATGAGAAGTGAATATGGTGGTATCATTGGCGTACAAAATGCATTGTTGTGAAGACAGACAATTTAGTAAATAATGAAATCAAAAACAGTAGTGGCCCCAAAACGAAGCCTTGGGGCACACCAATGTTAGTATATTGCTGTCGCGAATGAACGTTGGAAATGGAAGCAACTTGAACTCTGTTATATAAGTAAGTAGTTCTTAGCAGTGATAGAGCACGGCCGCAAATGACTATGGACTCCAGTTTAGTGAACAGAATGTTATAAGTTATGCTGTCAAATGCTTTTGTTAGACCAATGAATATTGAGGGAACAAGACATCCTCTGTCAATTAATTTTAGTGGATCAGTAAGATGAACAAGCGCCATCTCTGTTGAGTAACCGTGGTGAAAACCAAGCTTGGAAAGATATTAAACTTGCAAAGATATTTCGTTGGCGATGTTTCAATGAGTTGCTCGATAACTTTTCCAAATAATGGTAAAATACAAATGGGTGAGTAGTTATTAAATACGAAGCATTTTTAAGCGAACATCGGCGACTTTGAGCGTATCTATCTATCCGCTTTGGTGCTCTCATGGTCACCCTCCTAACTTGGCGTGAACCAAAATTATCGCGGGAGGGTAAGATGGTTTGACGAATATGACGCACTGGTCAACCCATGAATAATGTCACAATCTCGTCGTGTACATCATTAAACACTTCCCGCCAGACAGTGGCACATAGCCACATACCCATGGGCGGGTATCCGCTGCTGGTATGCGGGTATGTGCCACAGGTGATTGACACTTAGTACCTACCCAGGAACGACGAGAACACGCATCGGCAATTTTAGTGCACTAGCGTAAAGAAGCACCCGACATCGGTAGCGTCGACCCGACAAATGCAAAGTATAAATTTTAGGCTCGCACCTGGAATCGAACCCAAGTATTCTGCGTGGCAATGAGTTATCTTACCGCAGAGCTACGCCAGTTCTCAAAATTACTTTTCGAACAGACGCTAATCTTCGTAAAACATCGATAGTGGCTGCAATGCTGCCTAGCCAATTTTAAAAGCGTTACATATGTACTCCTTTGATGCAGCCGACACGTCTGGTTAACGTCAATTGTGGTTAGTTGCCATGCGCTGAGGTTGATTTATGTATATTGTCCAGGGCCAGCATTCTCGCAAGCATCAGCGCTTCATATCAGCTTCTGGTGTTGCTAATACGCATGTTCGAGTTGGCTGCGTTGCGCAAGTGCAAACAACTGGTTATATAAACATCTGCAATTCTTCCACATATATCTGTGCGGGCAACATTTGTACATACGATTTGTGTCATTTCGAGGCGTGTCGCTCAATAAAAAAAATTTTAACATGGTCACCTTCCCTCCGCATGCTTCGCATAACGTCGATTCCCCGGTATGTGGGATCTGCCAAATTGTTTTAATAATAATTTGTCCCTCTTTTTACATACGGTTATCACTTTGCCACGCTTTAATTCACAAGAGAATACACCATTCTTGAACATTAAATTATTATTAAATGAAAGTACGTCCGATATTATATGCATAATACATTTTATGTTAGCAAAATAGATGTTATGTATGCCAGCACTATTCATTTTTTTAGATTACGAATAACAGCAGTTATTTCATCCGGGGTCGTAGGAAATAAAATGAATGAGCGAGGTAGGCGAGAAGTTTTCATGGCTTCTGTAGGAGAATTGGAATTTTCAGGGAAAAAGTTGCAAAAAACCTCAGCTAGGGCAGAAACAGAATCACGTTCTACTCTATCAATTAAAATTCGACGTACGTCTTGCCTTGAGTTCCTGTTTAAAAACGACCTTGTTCCTTATGACAAGTTGTACCTTATAACATTCTGGGAACGGTAGAAGATTATTCACACTATAAAGAGAAATATACCAGCCACAATGGCAGCAATTTGAAAGGCGTGATGCAAAAAACACACTCGTGGTTACATTCAGGTGAATGTTGTGCAAACCCAGAGCAACGAAAGTGATTTGCTGTTTTCTGCTTACGCATGACTCATCATTGCAGCGATGTATTCCTAGCCCCAGTAATTACAAGTATACAAATACACTCTAAAAGTCGCAATAGTTCAAAAGATTCCGAATAGGTTTGGAGCCGCTCGACTTCCCAGGGGCCGTTTTAGTGACTGTATAGTGACTCACTCGCATTCTTACAATATTGTTTCAGCACACTTTTTGTTTTAATGCGTTAGCGATGATATGAACACTCTCGGCTGGATTTCATCTCCGCAGAAAATAATCCAGAAAAACACTCCGGCGTGCGAAACCAATCTTGAGATCTCTGAATCGTGAGTGTGAGGCGTTAACTATACTGCGCCACGGAGCGACACGTCCTTCAACGTTCAAATGGCAAGCTATCTATATCTACCACTTACCGCTGCAGACGGGCATCTTGGTGAAACTATCGTGTTGTGAGCAATACCAGCATGATGGCGCAATGAGCATGCGTCGCAACATCGTCACGAAGGCGGTGACACGTGCTCTCAACTCCCAAGCGTACTTTGCGCCGCGGAAAGGATGTGGGCTATGCTCACTCGCGCGCACTTATCTTGTGGTGGGAAGGATCATACTTTCTTGGCGGGCTTTCGGCTTTGATTGCAATGATTCTGTGTAGTTACCGAGCGCACAAAGGACACTGCAATTGTTTCGCAGTCTCCGTTCGCGAAAAGAATGCGCTTTTAAGGCAAACGGAGTAACAGTTGAGACGCTTATTCACGTTGATCTGTACCTGTGAGTACGTTTCGTGCGTCAAATGTACGTAAGAAACGCGGGGCACGCTTCCATCTGCTTGCCATTCTGCGCTTGACCTTCCAATTTGTTGCTATCACGTTCGTTGCCATCACCTTTGCGGCAAAGATGTCTTTCTTGTTTGTTTTTTTGTTTTTTCACCTCAGACAATGGCGCGTGAGAGGACCGTTTGCTGCGAAGCTATCACTACAATGACAAACCTGACACTGTTCTGTCTTTCGGACCTCTACATTACCGGCCAGATAACGCGCACTATCGGTGCCTACCTAGAGCGAACGACTGTGCTAACCATCATCATCATCATCATCATCAGCCTGTCTGCGTCCACTGCAGGACAAAGGCCTCTCCCATGTTCCGCCAGTTCACCCGGTCCTGTGCTTGCTGTTGCCAATTTATACCCGCAAACTTCTTAATCTCATCTGCCCACCTAACCTTCTGTCTCCCCCTACCCCGCTTCCCTTCTCTGGGAATCCAGTTGGTGACCCTTAATGACCAGTGGTTATCCTGTCTACGTGCTACATGCCCGGCCCATGTTCATTTACTCTTCTTTATTGCAGCTATGATATCCTTAACTCCCGTTTGTCCTCTAATCCACTCTGCTCTCTTCTTGTCTCTTAAGGTTACACCTACCATTTTTCTTTACATTGCTCGCTGCGTCGTCCTCAATTTAAGTTGAACCCTCTTTGTGAGTCTCCAGGTTTCTGCTCCGTAGCTAAGTACCGGCAAGATACAGCTGTTATATACCTTCCTCTTGAGGGACAGTGGCAATCTACTTGTCATAATTTGAGAGTGCCTGCCGAATGTGCTCCACCCCATTCTTATTCTTCTAGTTACTTCAATCTCGTGGTTAGGCTCTGCGGTTATTACCTGCCCTAAGTAGACATAGTCTTTTACATTTTCAAGTGCACTATTACCTATCGCAAAGCGCTGCCCCTTTCCGTGGTTGTTGTACTACATTACTTTCGTTTTCTGCAGATTAATTTTAAGACCCACCTTTCTGCTCTCCTTGTCTAACTCCGTAATCATGAGCTGCATTTCGTCCCCTGAGTTACTCAGCAATGCAATGTCATCGGCGAAGCGCAGGTTACTGAGGTACTCTCCATTAACTCTTATTCCTAACTGTTCCCATTCTAGGCTTCTGAAAACATCCTGTAAGCACGCAGTGAATAGCATTGGGGAGATTGTGTCCCCCTGCCTTACACCCTTCTTTATTGGTATTCTGTTGCTTTCTTTATGAAGCACTATGGTAGCAGTTGATCCCCTGTAGATTTCTTCCAGAATGTTTATATATATTTCATCTACGCCCTGATTCCGCAGTGTCTGCATGACGGCTGATATTTCTACTGAATCAAACACCTTCTCGTAATCTATGAAAGCTATGTATAGTGGTTGGTTATACTCTGAGCATTTCTCTATTACCTGATTGATAGTATGAATGTGGTCAATTGTTGAGTAGCCTGTTCTAAATCCTGCTTGTTCCTTTGGTTGATTGAATTCTAATGTTTTCTTTACTCTGCTAACAATTACCTTTGTGAATAGCTTGTACACTACAGAGAGCAAGCTGATCGGCCTGTAATTCTTCAAGTCCTTGTCATCTCCTTTCTTATGTATTAAGATGATGTTAGCGTTCTTCCAAGACTCTGGTACTTTTCCCGTCAGGAGACACCTCGTAAATAGAGTGGCTAGTTTTTCTAACACAATCTGTTCTCCATCTTTCAGCAGATCTGATGTTACCGGATCCTCACCAGCAGCTTTGCCTCTGTGCATGCTCTCCAAAGCTTTTCTGACTTCTTCTATCATTACCGGTGGGGTGTCGTCTGGGTTACTGCTTGTTCTTATAGTATTAAGGTCGTGGTTGTCTCGGCTACTGTGCAGATCTCTGTAAAACTCCTTCGCTATTTTAACTATCCTATCCATATTGGTAGTTATTTTGCCTACTTTGTCCCTTAGTGCATACATCCGCTTTTTGCCTATCCCAAGTTTCCTCTTCACTGCTTTGACGCTTCCTCCGTTTTTCAGAGCGTGCTCAATTCTCTCCATGTTATACCTTCTTACATCGCATACTTTACGTCTATTAATCAACTTCGAAAGCTCTGCCAGTTCTATTTTGTCTGTTGTACTTGACACTTTCATGATTTGACGCTTCTTAATTAGGTTCTTCGTTTCCTGGGAAAGCTTGCCGGTGTCCTGTCAAGCTACCCTGCCTCCAACTTCCACTGCACACTCCGTGATGATACTCGTCAGATTATCATTCATTGTATCTACGCTAAGGTTGGTTTCCTCGCTAAGAGCAGAGTATCTGTTCTGCAGTGACACTCTGAATTCCTGTACTTTCCCTCTCAGAGCTAGCTCATTGATTGGCTTCTTGCGTATCAGTTTCTGTCGTTCCTTCTTCAAGTCTAGGCGGATTCGAGCCCGTACCATTCTATGGTCACTGCATCTTACCTTGCCAACCACTTCCACATCCTGCATGACTCCTGGGTGTGCAGTCATTATAAAGTCTATTTCGTTCTTATTTACGCCATTAGGGCTCCTCTATGTCCACTTGCGGTTTTCTCGTTTTCGGTAGAAGGTATTCAAAATACGCAGATTATTGTGTTCTGCGAATTCTACTAGTAGCTCTCCTCTGGCGTTTCTAGTGCCGATGCCATAATCTCCTACTGCCTGGTCTCCAGCCTGCTTCTTCCCTACCTTTGCATTAAAGTCGCCCATTGCTATAGTATACTGTGTTTTCACCTTACTCATTGCCGATTCCACGTTTTCATAGAAGCTTTCAACTGGAGCGTCATCATGGCTGGATGTAGGCGCGTAAGCCTGTACTACCTTCATTTTGTATCTTTTATTCAGTTTAATTACAATGCCTACCACCCTTTCATTAATGCTATAGTAGTCCTCTATGTTGCCAGCTATGTTTCTGTGAATTAGGAACCCTACTCCCAGTTCTCTTCTGTCTGCCAAGCCCCGATAGCAAATGACGTGCCCATTCTGTAGCACAGTATAGGCCTCATCTGTCCTTCTAACCTCACTCAGCTCTATTATATCCCATTTAATGCCTTCTAGCTCCTCGAATAATACAGCTAGACTTCCCTCACTAGATAACGTTCTAACGTTAATCGTTGCTAAGTTCAAGTTCCAATGGTGGCCTGTCCGTATCCAGAGATTCCTAGCACCCTCTGCTGCTTTGCAGATCTGACCGCCGCCGTGGTCAGTTGCTCCGCAGCTGGTGGGGACTGAGGGCCGTGAGTTAATTGACGAATGCCTACGGGAGGGGGTGGCCAGATACTGCACCAGGGTGGCCAATCCTTCTCTGGTGAGATCAGCGGTGCGTACCGGCTTTAAGCCGGTACGATCAGACAGTAGTGGGAATGCTCCATGCATGTCTTCCTTATTGTTGTTCAGCAGCGTTGGCGGCCACCCACCACGGAGCCCAACGAGGGGACGCTACAAGTTTACAAATGCTGAAACCTCCAGACGCCAGCCGTACAACGCCAGTATAACCCAATGCGCCTAGACCAAGGTAGGCTATTTGCACAGGGTTAACACTAGCCGCCAGGAAGTTTGGAAGTAAACAGAAGAGAGTAGAATACAGGACAGATAAATAGTAAGAGATAAAGACGAAGATGTAAGGAGAGAGAGATAGGAAAAGCGACTACCGATTCCCCTGGGTGGGTCAGCTCAGGGGTGCCGTCTACGTGAAGCCGGGGCCAAAGGGGTGTGTTTGCCTCTGCCGGGGGGCCTTAACGGTCCAATCACGCAGCGTCGGCTCTACCCCCAGGATACCCTTTTCCTCGGACACGGCAAAGCCACGCACGGCTAGGCGTGGGAGGGAGTCGAAACTCCCCCGTTAGCTCGGGTTCGTGGTGTCGCTACACACCAAACGCCTACTTGCGCAGGCACCCCTGCGGTAACATATTCATTACAGATACTATTTAAACATGATAATGGGTTTCAGCTATACCAGATATATTGTAAATAAGTTCAGCTTTTTTTGTATATTTCGGAAAAATAGTGGGTATGAAAACAACAACAAATAGAAGCATGGCCATCAGTGATGCTACTGGCAATATTTCTAGATGCTTTGTTGAAGAACAACCCAGGAAAACATCTATGTTTTCTGCATGTATGCTATCTGGAGCAATACAAAGCGAAAATAACTGCATGTGAATTTCAACTCAGCTGGGCAGTATGTTGTACCTTTACTATTCATTCAGTTTTTTACTATTCATTCAGCAAACTATTCAGCAAACATTCAGCAAACTAGTGTTTACTATTCATTCAGCAAACAGTTCGATGAGCTGGCTTCTGGCCAAGTGCTTAGGTGGAAACCGTTTGAAAATAGAGCACAGATTGTATGTACACAGGATTCCATTCCTGGTATTAGCCATGCCATATCAGGTAGGTCCGTTCTATTGCTTACAAACTCATCCACAATTCTAAGTAATCAAAAAACAGTGTGCCGAAACCAAAAAACAAACAGGATACGGCTTCATGTAACGTCAACATTGACCATAATGTAACCACAGAGTGCTGATGCCAGAAACGAGGAAGCTGCAATGCAATCTGACAATGCATCAAGCTATTCGAGCTTTTTCAAACTTGACGACACTGATATCGTTAACAAATTTAGCTCTGAATCATCACTGTTCACTTTTAATTGCCTGCTTGGTGAGGTAGCGATATAGACTTCCGTCACAAATGCAGGGTGGCCAGCATTCGAAGGATTCAAGAACTCGCTATTTATCTTTAAAATTGATTTTTATAAAAATTAAATTACTTGCAGTAAGTTTAGTTCGGCACACATTATTGGACTACCAAAAAAAGTTAATTGAGATCAGTGGACACCAACAAATCGCAAGAGATGCCCTTTTAAACTGAGCCACAAGATGGTGCCAGCAACGTGGCTTCACTCATTGTGTCTCTTGTGACCAAATACATGCACGTTGTCAACAAGAGCTCCCTGGGTGCCGGCCAAAAACATTTTAAGCTGTTGATAATACCCGTGACCTCCCAAAAAGGCACTGCCAAGGCTGTAACATCAGCCTTTGTACTTCTGTGCAACAGTCTAGAAAGGAGGTAGCACTTTTCTTTCTTGCAAAGGTCTGTACCAACACATGAGAACTCTCTACAATTCAAACCTATTTAACACATGCCCGTATCCTTTGCACGGCAAACTTAATATCCCGAATTCCATTGAAGTTGGTGCTCCGATAGATGCGGCTGGCAGCTTCGACGTGTTGGGCTATGAGAGAGATCTCCTCGCGTGCCTTGACAGGGTCCCTGCCCGTGCTTGTGATGTGGTCCCAGAGGAAGGTGTCTGTCTGCACGAACAGGTTGCAGACGCGCCTCTTTGGCAGATAGCTGGTCCCTCCAGTGCCCAAATGCAGGCCGCCTGTTGACCGCAGGTACTTGGCTTGAGGAGCTTCTGAAAAATGGTGGTGCCCCTCCTCGCTCGGAGAGCGCACAGCACGCCTTGGCTTGCTCCAGCCACTCTCAGCCGTATCTGGCACACCACCCTGCAGCTAATTATGGTTGTGGTAAGTATGGCTTAACCTAATAGAAGCACTTATCAGCCTATGCTGCATGAGTGTTAAGGAGAAGTTCCTAAATACATGGTGGCATACGGTCAGAATAAAATTACTTCTCAAGGATAGTTGTAGCTTACAGTAGTTATGGGACAAATGCCCCTTGTCGAAAAAAATATTCGGTCATCAGGGTCATTACTTTTAAGGGTGGGCCCACAGGCCTGAGGTATTGATCAATTAAGTAGCTGATGAAGTACATTGGCCTAAGTATACGTGTTCCAACAATCTTTCACTTAGAAGATATGCAGTGTTTGGAAGGGTAGAATTACAGGGTTTCAACTTCTCTTATGAAACGTAAATTGGTCTGTCCTAAACATAAATCTGTCTGTCTGTCTGTCTGTCTGTCTGTCTGTCTGTCTGTCTGTCTGTCTGTCTGTCTGTCTGTCTGTCTGTCTGTCTGTATGTCTGTCGAGCCGCCTAGGACATTTAGCTCTCCTGCCTGTTTCAATAACAGTATCGATACCGAAACTTGTATGGCATAACATGACTGTATGAAGAGCATAAGTCACTAGTTATAACATGAAAATTATGACATGTACGCCATGAATGTCAAGACTTACATTTGATGTTCTTGCTCCTTTTGCGGTGGTTTCGTTGACATCACATGTTGCAAAACTGGTGATAGACGCTAACACAAGTGATAGACGCTAACATGTAAATCATGACATGCATGTCACGAAAGCCTACACCCCATACGCTCATGGTGCACTCGCAGTGGTTTCGCTAGCTTCACATATACCAAATATGGTATTATGGAATGTGAATTGATGACGAAGGTATTTGACTGGTGCAAACACAATAGTCATGCCATACATGTCATGGAATAACTTCAAAACGTCCCACGCTCATGATACACTCGTGGCCGTTTCGCTATTTTTACACATACTAAATATGGTGTTACGTGGCGTGAATGCACGAGGAAGGTGAATGACTCGTCCAAACATGATAATCATAGCATGCGTGTCATCTAAAACATGACTACTTGCTACGCTCCTTGCGTGCTTGTGGCCCTTTCGCTAGCTCCACATATACCAGATTTGGTGCGACGTGACGAAGAGACAATGATTGTAAATGACACGTCCAAACAGAATAATCATGACGGGAAAGTCATGTACGGCATATTTTGAATCCCCATCGTAGCATATACCACGTACCGTGTAAATAATAAATAACAGGGCCATCTTGCATGACACACAATATATATATATATATATATATATATATATATATATATATATATATATATATATATATATATTGTAGGCATTCATTAGGCACATCTACTATCTTTACACATATTCATCATCATGAGTGGTCATCATCTTCATCTGCTGTGGGGACTTGGCTTGTCTAAGTTCTGTGCCTTGGGCGTGGTCACTTCATCGTGTCTTCTGGGCCTAATAAAGGTTGCATTCACCGTTACATCACAAGTGGTGGAGTGTGCTCTACGATCTTCCATCCTCTCCCAGCCCGATCTGCCTCCTGGAGCTCCGCACAGGTCGTCGTTTGTGCCAGGTGTCCAGTAACATGCCTCAGAACGAGCCAACCGGCGCTTCTACATCTACCTCCACGGCCCCGGCTACCGCGGCCTATCCATCGTGGATTATCACCGCGCACCAGCGTGAGCCGCCCACGTTCGCCGGACTTCGAGGTGAAGATGTGGAGGATTGGTTGGACCAGTTCAATCAAGCGAGTTCCACTAACAACTCGGATAATCCTACCAAGCTTCGCCGTGTTTCTTTCTATCTGACAGGCGTAGCGAAAACATGGTTTTTCAATCATAGAAAAGACATTACGGACTGGACACGTTTCAAGCAACAGCTTCGCCAAATTTTCGGCACCCCGGTGTTCGTTAAGCTCTCGCGAAGAAGACACTGGATGCTCGCAAGCAACAATGCGATGAGTCCTACACATCGTACGTAGAGGATGTGTTTGCTCTCTGTCACCGTTTCAGCAATTCCATGTCTGAATCAGAGAGAGTTCGTCATCAATTGAAAGGGATCGGCATGGTCACGTTCAATGCCTTGGTCATTCAAAACCCGACTACAGTCGCTGGGGTTGTTGCCACGTGCCAACGCCTAGAGGAACTTGAATCCCAACGGTTACCGCAGGACAGCGCTGAAAACACCACCATGACTGATGTCTCATTGCGTGCCATGATCCGGGCGATTATGCGGGAAGAGCTGCAATATTTCGGCCTCTTAATGACACCGAGTCCACCTCCCCCCTCACACTACTTTGCGCGACGTTATCAAAGAGGAGTTGGCGTCCATGACCAGGCCAGCGTATGTAGACTCTCCAATACTTCGTCTCCAGCCGGCGTACGCACAAGTCCTCGCTGGCTCACCACCCGTCGTACAACCGATGCCCGCACACTCGACGCCTGTCCCGCTGGCTTCGTTGACTCCGAGTGCGCCTAGCCAGTCCTTTCACCCAGCGTGGCGGCCACCTCGTCCGATCTGTCATTACTGCGGCTATCGGGGCCACATTGCACGCGTCTGTCGGAAGCGTCAGCAGGACGAGCATCGTGGATTCGACACCTACGGACGGGATGATGGGACAAGCTGGTACGCTTTCCAACGTCGTCCTTGTGATCCGCCGCTACGTCGCTCACCGTCTCCAACTGCGACATCTGAGCCAACCAGTTCTTACCGCTCTACTAGACGCCGCTCACCCTCACCCCTCCGCCGCTCCACGTCTCCATTGCGACCTGTCTCGCAATTCACCAACCAACGCCCGGACAACTAAACTCTGCAGCTTTTGGAGGAAAAGCTGCATCGAACAAAAAGACAGAAATTCCTCCAGTGCGTCCATATGATACGATATCTGTTTTATTAGAAGGTGTGTACATGGACGCTTTAATAGACACTGGTGCTTGTTTGTCTGTGATTGATTGTTCTTTGTGCTCACGTCTGCGAAACGTCACCACCCCTAATGATGGACCTACATTGCACGCAGCTCAAGGGGACGCCATGAGACCTGCCGCTATGTGCGCCGCTCGAGTTTTCATAACTGGTCTTCTACATTTTGTGCAATTTGCTGTGCTGAGTTCGTGTGCCCACCAGCTTATATTAGGCTGGGATTTTCTGTCTACGGCGAACGCTTCCATCTGCTGTCGAGAAAATGTTGTTCACATGATGGAAACTGACTATGCCCTGTATGTGGATGACAAGCCAGTTCGCTTGCTCGCTGCTGAAGATACCGAGCTAACACCTGGTCATCAGCGGATAGTTGCCATCACTTCTAATGTGATCGACTCTGGTGACGTGTTTGTCCAACCATCTGCACGCTGTCTCGCAAGAGGTATAGCCCTTGCTTCAGGTCTAGCGCGATTCCACAATGGCTCCAGCCTTCTCTACGCTACAAACCAGACTTCTGAGAAAATTCTCATTCCTAAAGGCACCACAATGGCTTGCGTTTCTGAATGTCAACCTGTCTCTGTTGTCCCGCTTATGCCAGCGTGTTCTGACCTTCCTTCTATTGGACGTTCATCAAGCGTTTCTGTTCTTGCTGCGACTATTAATCCAGAACTGACCTCTTCACAGACAGATGAGTTGCTTGCCTTGCTACAAAAGCATAGGAGATTGTTCGATGCCCATTCCTCATCTCTGGGACAGACGTCCATTATTAAGCATCGTATCCAGACCGATGGCACTTCCATCGTACGCCATCGACCATATCGCGTCTCTTCGTCCGAGCGTGAGATCATTGAACAAAATGTAGCCGATATGCTGCAACGGAACATTATACGTCTCTCCGCGATCCTTGGTCATCCCCTGTTGTTTTAGTAAGGAAAAAAGATGGCTCCGTGCGATTTTGCGTGGACTACAGAGCACTTAATAAGATTACCCACAAGGATGTTTACCCCATGCCACGCATAGACGATGCTTTGGATTCACTGCAAGGTGCTGAGTACTTCTCAAGCCTAGACCTGCGTTCAGGTTCCTGGCAAATACCCATGCACGAAGATGACAAAGAAAAGACAGCGTTTTCAACACCACCTGGGCTGTACGAATTCAACGTCATGCCATTCGGCCTTTGAAATGCTCCAGCAACATTCGAGTGGATGATCTACACAGTTTTACGAGGCTTGAAGTGGAAGGCTTGCTTGTGCTATTTAGACGATATCGTTATTTTCTCGTCAACCTTCTCTCACCACTTGCAGCTACTGGACGAAGTTCTTACGTGCCTTTCAAACGCAGGCCTTCAGCTGAACACCAAGCAGTGCCGTTTTGCGAGTAAGACGATTAAAGTGTTAGGCCACATCGTAAGCAAGGACGGTATTCGTCCCGATCCTGAAGAGATTTCCGCTGTCCAACACTTCCCGCGTCCTGAAAAAAGCCAAAGATATAGTTTCCTCGGCCTCGCTTCTTATTTTCGCCGATTCATTCGAGACTTCGCTTCAATAGCTTCACCATTGCACAAGTTGCTCGGATCAGGCGTCGCCTTTGTGTGGTCTCCTGAATGTTAAGCGGCGTTTGCCCAACTGAAGTGCGCACTCACATCCGAACCAGTCCTCTGCCATTTCGACGAAACCGCGCCTACGCTCCTGCATACAGACGCTAGTGGTCGAGGCATCGGTGGAATTCTCCTACAGCGAGACAAATCATCACGTGAGAAAGTCGTCGCATACGTGAGCCGTGCACTGACCCCTGCCGAAAATAATTATACCATCACCGAACAGGAGTGCCTAGCGGTCGTATGGTCGATACAAAAGTTTCGACCTTATCTTCAGGGCCGCCACTTTACTGTGGTTACGGACCATTACGCCTTGTGCTGGCTCTCGACAATCAAGAACTTGTCCGGCCGCCTTGGTTGCGTGATTCTTCGCTTACAATAATACGACTTCACGATCACATACAAGTCGGGAAACAAGCATCAAGACGCCGACGCACTTTCGCGTTGCCCGCTCTCTTCGGAGCCACTTGACAAACCCGCCACTGCCGCACTCGAGAAGCTTTCGCCCGTCTCTTCCCTACATGTATCGTCATTAGCTACTGTGGACCCAACTTCTCCAAGCGAGTGTGGTTTGTTCTGATGGCACCAATGTGCTGACCCTTACTGCCGCCGCATCATGGACCATCTTGACGGGACTTGCCTAGCCCCTAACGCCCGTCTTCGCCGACAGCTGACGCAATTCAAGCTCAACAACCACGTCCTGTACCGTCATATCTACCACCCTGATGGTCGACGCTGGGTGCCCGTTCTACCTCGCTCTCTTCGGGCTCAAGTCCTCAAGACATATCACGACGACATGTCTGCTGGACACATGGGCTTCCAGAAAACGTATGACCACATAAGAGGTCACTACTACTGGCCGGGCTTGTCCACCTGTGTCGCGAGGTACGTTGCCTCACGCGCCCTTTGTCAGCGTCGCAAGCTACCTACATCAACTCGAAGTGGACAATTACAACCGCTCCCGTGTCCCCTGCAACCATTCGAGGTAGTTCGCATGGACCTGTAGGGTCCGCTTCCTATGACTGTCACGGGCAATCGATGGATAGCTACAGCTGTCGACCACCTGACCAGCTACGCCGAAACAGCTCCCGTGCCTTCTGCATCAGCTTGAGAAGTGACCGAATTCATCCTTCGAGCAATAATCCTTCGACGCGGAGCTCCTCGTGTAATCCTGAACGACCGTAGAAGAGTATTTCAGAACTCGTCGAAGAAGTGCTCAAGGCATCCGGCACTACACACAAAACAAGCTCCAGTTACCATCCTCAGACGAACGGCCTGACTGAGCGCTTTCATCGTACACTGTCAGATATGATAGCGATGTATATCAAACCCGACCACAGAAACTGGGACATCATTTTGCCATTTGTCACTTTTGCGTATGATACCTCTGTACAGCGCAAAACGGGTTACTCGCCGTTCTACCTCGTCCACGGTCGCTTCCCCTCTTCTTTCCTCGATGTTTCGTTCTTCTCTGCACCTGTCAAACAATATTCATCTTCAAGTGAAGAATACGTGTCTCGTCTACTTCATTGCCGCCAGCTGGCTCGCGTAAACACTGAAGCCAAGCAACAGGATCGCAAGCTTGAACATGATGCCTCTCATCGTGCCGTGTCTTTCAGCCCTGGCGACGAAGTCCTCCTTCTTACACCCATTCGCACACCCGGACTGTGCGAGAAGTTTCAATTACGTTTTATTGGCCCCTACACTGTTTTGGAGCAAACGTCTCCTGTGAATTATCGCGTGGCACCCGTTCTTCTTCAGACGGACCGCCGCTACAGGGCAGCAGAAATAGTCCACGTATCCCGCATGAAGCCTTTCATACGGCGTTCCTCTTCGCTTTAAACTGCGGTCAAGAACTGCGGTCAGGATGACCGCTTTCACGGGGGGGGGGGGGGTGTTAGTGTAGGCATTCATTAAGCACATCTACTCTCTTTACACATATTCATCATCATGAGTGGTCGTCATCTTCATCTGCTGTGGGGACTTGGCTTGTCTGAGTTCTGTGCCTTGAACGTGGTCACTTCATCGTTTCTTCTGGGCATAATAAAGGTTGCCTTCACCGTCACATCACATTTTTTTGTCAGCCTTTCCAATGTCTCCCGGTCTTTGGACTGAAATTCTATGGAAATTGTGCGATCATGCAGACTAACGACATCAACGCTGGTGTTTTCCTTCGACCACTTGGCTCGCAACCGGAGTTTGAAGTCCCTAAGCATGGAGGAATTCTTCGTGATTGCTCGACAGGGTCAGGCTCTGGCCGACGTCGTCCTTAACCACGCGACCCTGGAAGAACTTCTAGTAAGTTGCATCGCTAGATTATGTTCTAACCTAAGAGTAACATTGGGAATGGAAAGTGGCACACGGGCCCTAGAATCCCCCACCCCCTACTTCTCGAATTGTTTTTTTTTTCGATGGCATACACAGCCCGAACTGACACTTGACCTCATGTGCTTGCTAGGCCAGCACTCAAAGTCAAGCCAATTCCCTCACCAGCCTAAAAATACCACTTCGTCTTTGGTAACGGGAGTTATTGGCATAATTTATCTGTAAAAAAAATTGCTGATCTCACGTGCCTTGGGAATCGAGGTTATGCGAAGCATGTGTAGGAAAGACGACCGTGTTGTAACTTTTTTATTTAGTGAGACGTTATGGAGTGACGTTAAATATGTTTACAATTGTTGAGTGCACCGACACATCTTGAACAGTTGCAGATGTTTATATAACCCTCCGTTTGCTCTTGCGCAACGATACCAACAGGAACATGAATATTAGCAGCACCATACGCGATGAGCTGATATGAAGTGCTGGGGCTGGCGAGGTTGGTTGCACCGGATAGTGCTGCAAAAAATAACTTCAGTGCATGGCACAAAACTAT
Organism: Rhipicephalus annulatus; assembly: GCA_013436015.1. Lineage (NCBI taxonomy): Eukaryota > Metazoa > Arthropoda > Arachnida > Ixodida > Ixodidae > Rhipicephalus > Rhipicephalus annulatus. The sequence continues at coordinate 122,744 of WOVY01002001.1, forward strand.
GATGAAAGTATTTCACACCTTCGAAAACATGACCGGCGCAACAATGTCCTTGCTTTCCCACAAGAATTCTTAAGGAAACAATCAGCATTGCGGAAAAGGCATCGCCCAAGTGAACGCACTTGCTTGCACTCGGGATTCGGGTAGGAGTTCCACCAATACTATGGAACTTCACCCCCCCCCTTCCGTCCAACTTCTAGTACACAACTCTGCGCAGGAATTACACCGGCACACTAACCCCCGTTACGACATGCTTCCGTTGACAGCGGGGAACTACAGTTTCTGCGAAATGCAGTAGAGCCGAGCTACCCGGGCGATATATCGTACGTGTTAGCCTCTGCAGTCATCGATACTATAAGTTCAAGTTCAAACACTTCTTTTTGGAGCTGCTTCAACATCTCCAAGAGTTGCTTTCTTTTTCACAGCTGTCATGAGTTCAACCATAATGATAGCTTCCTTAATTACCTGGCCATCGCTAGTTGCTAGTTATCATGGCTAGTAGGAAAACAACAGCTAGGTTCCCGAGCTGACTGCATTCCACTTCAGTTGTAGGCGACTGATTTGGCACGCAAACTAGGCCTACACACCCGCGGAGTTAAGGTAAAGATATTGGATATACAGTCACTGGGCCCGTACAGACGAATGGGCCGAGGACAAAGCACAGTGATGGGCTTCTGGTAGTGCCGTAGCAGGCAGAAGATAGTTATCATTTCTCTTATAACTTGCAGTGCATCGAAAAACTTTACTGTGGAAGTTGACTGCCAGTGTTTTAGTGTATTAAAATCTTATAGGTAATAGCGTGGAGCGAGGTGGAAGACGCGCTCTGTCCTTGTAATTATATTGCATGACCTTCAGAACAACATGTGTCGTGAATGACCACTTCATGTCCACACTAAGTTATTCTGCCTGTCTCGTCTTTTATGGCGAAGTTGGTAGCTCACATTGGTTGGTCTTTTGAGTGGTGTTGTTCAGCCATATCGTAAGCCAATACTCTGAAATATGACCCCCCACTAGAAGGTGTGATATGCATCGGTAGCCTTCGCCGACCAGCTGGCCATCCAACGCATGGCTAATGTACATCTGCGGTCTAAAATCAACATGTATTAAATTTTTTTCACTCTGAAACATTCTTAAAATTGTTTAATTTACAAAGATTGCAGTAGCAACATCTGCCATGCCAACAAATTGGAGTGGTGCTCTGGTTTGTCTTTAATGAACGCGGGATTTATTAACGCTTTTTGAGATTATACATCAAGGTCCTATAGAGTGTTTTTTTATTTTTTGCTTGAATAGTTCAAGCTTGTTCATGTATATAATTCAGCATTTTCAGATGCAGTCACCTTACTTATAATGGAAGGAACGACTCACTAGTCACCCCTTGTGTACGCGTATCGAATGATCGATGAAGTCTTGATTGGTTTAATATTGTTGGACCTATCTACTGATTGGTACTATGCCTGGTGCATTTGCCTGACTAAGCTTTTTTTGTCACTTTTGTTGCCAACCTTGAAGATTCATAGCATGTTGCAGCTAAGAAACACTCTTCACATATGGCATCATCTGAAGAAGATTTTTAGCGCTCTCCTTCATGCCTCGCTGCAGGTGAAGGGGCCCATAGACTTTCGTCCATCTGCCTTGCTCGCAGCGGCTGTGCAGAGTACGTCACTGCGGTCACTTGCTGTGCAGCACTGTCGCGTGGACGCCGAAGACATCCGTGCTATGGCCTACGCACTGAGAAGGGCGCCTCTCCGTTTCACCGACGAAATGCTACCACCTACGCCACCAACAAGCCGGCTCCGAGAACTCTCGTTTTTTAATGGCGGGAAGTGCTACATGGATTTGCAAGAGGCGTATGCGAATCTTATTGGAGGCAAGTACATATCCACTGACGACGCCAGACTTTTCAAATATTATTTTCACGGGTATATCCACGATGACAAGGAAACTGTAAAACTTTCGCAGCATATGCACAAGTTATTGAAAATGCGTGGGCCTCCATCCATCCGTCCGTATGTCTGTTGGTCAGTCCATCCACTTCTTTCACACTAGACGGCGCACCAAATGGACGGACGGATGGAATCTTCACAACACTCGTCATCATTAACTTCGTGGATATGCTGTGAATTTCTTATTGTTACAGCTCCATCCATCCTCTTTATTCGTCAACTATACGAAAACCACTAACGCGATATATAGTCGGTGACAAGTTAAGAATAAAAAAGTAAAGTGTAGCGCATTATATTTCTATTATGCGCGTCCAACTGCAGCTGTTCGTCATGATGATGTGACAGTCACAATTAAACAATGAGAAATTCAGCATGGCACCGTTCGCGACGAAAGTATTCTCTGGTGAGAGGTGATGTGCTCCTGGACCAAGACCGACACGCGTAAATACAGTTTTCTTCTGTGTTTTCTTCGTCGAGAAGAAGCGATTTCATCCACTCGTACACACCATTATCCTCGCCGGCCATTGTTTGATGCTGACGTTTCTGGTTTTTTTCGAGCCGTTTACTACATCGCAAACTCACCTACCGGAAACATCCTTGGACGACACGTACGCTCCACCAACGGACGATACACCAACGACGTCGGTGCACAAACGCAAAAGCGCAGATCACATTAAATAGGCTGCGTGGAGTGCAGCACTTTGCGTCGGAAACACTTCATGCACTACGGTTCGTGAGCAATTACCCACCGTTAACACGCACACGTTATGAATACGCGAGCGCACAGCATGGTCATCTAGAAACAAGTCGTGAACAAACGGCGTGGTTGCACCCAGAGTACAGCGTATAGCAGAGTAAATGGACTCCGCAAAGCGCAGTAACATTCCCATCCGAAGTCACACTTTCGTGTGACACGCAAGCCAAAACAGCCGCAACAACTGCTAACATTTCAACGGTCTTCTGATGGTTTTGTCACAATGGGCGCCGCCATCAACAAAGCGCCAACACCAGTCACCGAAATATCCCTAGAACAACTCCTCTTTGCCTGAAAAGTCCTTAATGTTCTTGCTCAAGGTCTGCGCTGACGCCGACGTGTTTTTTTTTGGCACTCCATTTAAATAAGACGTTTTTTTTTCAGCTGACCTACGTTTATTTTGCACCTTCTGTCACCAGTCTGGTTTTTCTTAATTCTGCCCACTTCGCAAACGCATCGATTGGTTCACCTGCCATTCTAAGTTAAATAAGGGGACTATAAAAAAGATGTCGAGTGCTTTTAATAATGTGGAAAGGGGTTGGATTAGATTTAAAAGTGAATTTTTGGATACTTTTGAGTTCATTGTATTTCAGCCAATCCCGGTCAATGACAGTGCCAACGGTGGTGTTTGGCGAGGACTGTCGACATATTCTAGCTGCCGAAAATATGTAATATGTGAGGCGGGCTTTGACCAATGATGAAAGGAGTGGAAAGTCGCTACTGGAATATTCACAATTATGACGGTGAACGCGAGTCAAGGGCAGTTCAAATGCGAAGGGTTGGGGCCAAGACTGGGGACGGGCAGGGTAGAAGCGCTTCTCTTCGATGTGTATTGAAGATATTATAACTGAGGAAGGGCAAGCTGTTTAGAACATACTAAAAAAATCAGTTAAGGAACTGGACCACATACACGGCCTTTAATCATTAAAGAAAGGTAAAATAACAATTGATATACCAAGCGATTATCAAACAGAAACGATCCCCAATTGTAGGTCGGCAGGTTGAGCAAGATCAACATTATTGGACGAGATGGTGATCACCATAAATTAAGTTTGTGTGAACTGAAGTAACGCACAGAAGATGAATGCGGACAAAACACTGAAGCGTGGACTTGTATTTTCAACGCTCTTTGTCCTGCACTCCGTGCGATGCTCCACGCTGCGCTATCAAAACAAGTAATCTGCTTTTCCTGCACCCGTTTTTATCTCGGACATAACTCAACTAGCTTAGATGCCTATTTGTCACAACCGTGTTTGTAAAAAAAACACATACGTATCGTTCTTGATGCGTTGGCTTATAATATTTTTGGAAGAGCATACTAAGGAGCTCAAGCTGACAGGACATCGAGCGACATGGGGAAGTGTTTATGTTTATAAGAAGCAAAAGAAGAAAAATGTGAGCCCCGTAGCTGTCTGCATCAGGGTGAGACACCTCAACAGTAGCTCACAAGGGTTGGGGGTGAGGAGGGGTTAAAAGGATAGGAATAAATGTGTAGAAGGAAAGAGATGCGCTAAGCCAGCGAGCATGGACATATTGAGGGGATAGGAGAGATAGAAAAGATGGAAACACGTTCACAGGAGTCCGAGGACGGGGAACCACTTGCGAGAGCTCTTGTCGGTGTCAGGATATGGCGTAGAGCAAGTCCAGTAGGTCAGAGCTACGCTGTCGTCGGAGGTCAGCGTCAGCAGATGACACAGGGCGAGCCTAGTCGGACAGAGCTACGTTGACGTCGGAGATCGCGAGGGCACAACCGGTCGGCACGGAATGTTTACTGCGGATAGTTCACACACCCATGTACCAGAAACGCATTCATGAAAAATAGGCCAAGGCGTTCCACAGCTGCATACTTCACACTACAAAGGCAAAAATCTTGTTAAAATGATACAAACAGCACACTTCTATGATCAACGCCACATACACCACCAGGTCATCCACGCGATTTTTTTAGCTGTAAGGACAACTGAAGGATCACTTCTACATGCGTTGAACTTCGACCTTTTTGTTTTTTTAAGTTTTAAAATCTTCACGTTCAATCGTTCAACCTTTGCCGATGACACTGATATATGGGGGACGCAGAGACTCGCGAAAATGTCAGTTTTGCACCTGAAGGATGTTCACACTGCCTTTAGGTGTCACTATAGGCCTCGACCCGTTTGAGAAGCGGGTCGAGGCCTGCTTTTGATAAGCGATTGAGAGAAATGGGGGAGGAGCGTAGGGCTAGGAAGGTTTTCAGCTACTTGTACATGAAGAATGTCGATACAAAATTGAGGAAGCGAACCAGGAAGTTGACTGGTAAATACTTAGAAAACAGCAGGTGGCCAAGCCAAAAAGAACTATCGGTTAAGAAGAAATTGAAGGAAACGGAGACTGACATGAGGGGAATGGGCATGATTAAGAAGTCCGCACTAGAGATCTATCGAACTTTTAAGCAGGAAATTGCCAAGGAAAGGATCTATGACAATACTCGGAGTAGTTCACTACTGTTTGAGGCCAGGACGGGAGTACTGCGAACCAAGACATATCGGGCCAAATACGAAGGGGTAGACACAGTATGCAGTGCGTGTGGAGAGGAAGAAAAAACTGCCGAACACTTGATAATGTTCTGTAAAGGGCTTCACCCTATAGTTCAGGAAGATGGCGCTGACTCTTTTCAAAGCACTGGGGTTTAGGGACCGGGAGGGCAAAATAGACTTTAAGCGGGTAGAATTAACTAGAAGGAGGTTATCTGATTGGTGGCTAAAGTCAAGGCACGAGTGAAAATTCAACCCTTCACTGCAAAGTACGAATCCTCAACCTCACTATTTAAAGGAAAAAAAAAGATAAATCTAGTGGTTAGTTCGCCAAGTATCACGGCTAGGTAGCGTTAGCCGCCGCCCGATCTAAAGGGTACAGCCACATCCATCCTTCTATTCATCCATCCAACCATCTGTTTGATCTCTGTAGACACGGACGCATGACGAAGGAATTTCTTTAAATCATTGAATGTCATTGGCAGAGAAAATAATAAGATTGAACGCGAAACTCGTGAAGCCTTCGAAATAAAAACAGAGTGAAGTATCCTGTGTGAGCGATCCTCCAGCTTTTCTCACAGATAAAAAACTTGCGGTTCTAAATAGCGGGTACGCCATGACGTTGATATTTTAATGCTCCATGGAAATCGGCTGCTTATTACACCTTCAACAATTTGTTGAAAAAAAACTGTACGGTTAATTGTGCAACTGTGGCTTAGATAGTCTTTTTAAGCATGTGCTTGTTGTTAACTTCTGTCGGGGCTTCCTTTGATAAACATTTAGTTGTACGTCCAGCACTTGTCTTTCCTGGTTCCTACGCTTCATTTGTGCTTTTCGTTGGTTTTTTCTTGCGTAGATTGGTATAGATCATCCCCATTATCATCATGTGGACATAGCAACCACCCTTCCTCATGCTCCCATATTTTACCATCGTGAACGCACACAAAAGGTCTTCAACAACACGTTACGTGAACGAGAGATGTGTCGCTGGTGAGTCGATCAAAGAAATTAAGACTCAAATTGAGGTGTGAGCCAGAGCCTGAGCGAGTCCGGCTGAGTTATAGTAAGGTTAGCCTCAGACCAAGTGAGCCCGGCTGAGTTTACGGCCTTATTAGGCTCCCGTAAGTCGACACAAACATGAATGCCTCCATCCTTCTTTTGAACAACAACAATCGGAAAGACCCATTCTGACGCATTGATGCACTCTATCACATCCAACTGCTCGAGCCGACTAAGTTCATCCGATACCGGAGCTCGGAGTGAAAGGGGAAGGCGGCGCAGTTTTGCTACAGTAGATGGAACTGAGAGCCGAACTTTGTCACGATGCACAGAACCCTTTGCTAGGCCGAGGCTGGAGTCGAAAATGCACGCAAACTCATTGCGCAACTCTGCTGGAAGGCATGCAGTTGAAACTGTTCCCTGGCCTGGGGCTTGTACGTTGGTAGCACTGGTAGTTGACGAGGTAGTCTCAAGGCAGCGGAGGGACGAGTCGTTAATCTGGAGCTGAAGGGCCTTAATGGCGTCAATACCTAACAGCGATGTGCCTTGCGAAACAACTTACTATGTGGTTCTTAAGAGAGAAAGGAAGAGAAAAGTGAGCTCCGTAACTGTCTGCTTCAGCGAGCGACACCTCAACAGTAGCCCACAAGGTATGGGGGTGAGGAGGGATTAAAAGGGTAGGAAGAAAGGTGTAGAAAAGAGAAAAGGGCGTGAGGTGGTAAGCCAGAGAGGATATAGGAGGGGATAGGATTGAATGGATAGGAGAGATAGAAAAGATGGAAACACGGTCGCAGGAGTCCAAGGACGGGGCACACTGGCGAAAGCTCTTGTCGGCGTCCGTAGATGGCATAGAGCAAGTCCAGTCGTTCAGAGCTACACTGTCGTCGGAGGTCGTCGGCGTCAGGAGATGACGTAGGGCGAGCCCAGTCGGCCAGAGCTACGCTGACATCGGTGATCGCGAGTGCACAACCGGTCGGCACGGAATCCAGCGAGCGAGTCCCGTAAAACAGAATGGACGCTTCGCGTTCTTTGTATACGACCGTCGATAGAAAGCATCCTCGCACAGGGATAGGCTGTTTCGAGTAATCTAGCAGCTTCACACGGGGCACAAGCAGCAGCGTATGGCCGGTAAAATTCCTATCGAAAAGATCACCCGCCAGAATGGAAACCGGGGAGCTCGAGTCGATAAAAAATTGCAACAGCTCATGCCCAACTGTTACCTCGACATGAATTCCGGCGTGGCTAGATGCGGTCATCGACAGAATGCTCATTGCTTCGTCGGGCAACTTCTGGTCGCTAAGCTCGTGAACACGAACGCTCTGTTGCTTCTTTCTGCATACTGAACTAAAGTACCCATTGAGCCCACAATTTTAGCAACGCTGGCCTTTCGCTGGGAAGGGAGATGACGCGGCACAGTGCTGGCGGGAACCACAACGGTAGCACTAAGAGGATGAAGTGGTTGGGCGCGCACAGGAAGCAGGTTGTGTCGGAATGCGAGCGCGTTTCGGTACGAGGTGCAGGCAGAGGCGTGTCGCTACGCGAAAGATGGTGGCAGTGTTCATTTCGACTGCGGTCGTGAGGCGTTGAGCGAGAGCTTCTTGATATACGCTGCACGGTGCTTGAAGCAATTTCTCGGAGGTCCTCACTAGCCTGTTCGATTTGTGACGCTAATTGTATTGCTCGGAAGAACTAAAGGGTGGAACCCTCAAGAAGAAGGCGTTCGCAAATGTGCTGGGACGGGACCAGCGAGTCTTCAGGGGAACTCCTGGACAGACTCCCCTGGGTGCTGAATGCGACGGCGAAAGCGGTGCCTTTCTACGATGACATTGCTTGAGCTTGTGAAATGTTGCGTTAAAGTCGCTACAGCTTCGTCGTAAACAGGAGGCTGAACAGCGGCGGCCTCGCTAGGTTCAGTAAGTTTGTCTTCGGTGGTTGACTCACCGATCTGAAAGGCATCCGTTGGAAGCGGTAGACTGGAGAAGACATGTTGACCTTCAACGCCGAGGCTGTGTAACAGCAGGGCCTTGCGACGTTTGGGCGGAAAGTCGGACGCTCCGGATGCTAGTAGGTAGTTTTCAAAGATTTCGTGCCATTTCATCTGCGGATTGGTAGGGTGGCCGGGTTTAGACAGGAACGGGGGCGGTGGAGCAAGCCCGATGCAGCTCATGGCGTCGAAAAGTTGCAGGCGTGGTAACGCCCCCCGAAAAAGACGCACCCTCGTCGCCATTGTTGTATGGCGGTGGAAGCCGTGGAAGAGCGACGAAGCGACCACTGTCATCGACGATCACAAACCAGAACTGGTTTTATTCCGAGGTATGCATATATATATATACAGAAGTCCCCAGACAGCAAGTAAAAATAACATAAACTAAATGGAAACCGAAACTGAAAACACTACAATAAGGGAGTCTCTTTATTTTTTTGACCTATGAATACAATTATATATAAATATTTGTAACCATAGTTCATCAAAATAAAAAGTCTCATTTTATAGCGTGACTTCTAATCGTTTATGTGCCGGCTTGTAAAGCCACAGAATTGATTTTCTAAATTGTAAATCTCTAATTCTCCACATCTTTGCAACTTTTTCAAGCGAATGTCCTTGATAGAAACCATTAGCTCGTATCTTCCAATAAAAATGACAACCTCAACTTAAAGGCACGGAATGAAATTGCGCCATAAAATGCACCACTGAGACTAGATATCAACATTAAGTGCTAAGATGATTAAGAAGCTAATGTATACTGCCTACTTCCAAGGTGCACATATATTTGTAAAACTGTTTGCAGTGTATTTGGTCGCGGAGCTAATGCCGTTGGTGGTGGCGTGATTTCACAATCTAAATTGGAATTTCCTGCAAGACGTTAGAAGTTTCTGCTAAAATAAACCGCAATTTTTGGTGATGTAATAGTGATTCTATGCATCGCACTGGCTTCAACTTTAGTGCTATTAGGTAATGCGTTTAGAGAGTACACCGTTCGCAGACTATGACAATGTAAATGAGCAATTTATGCTTGCTGCAAAACTCGTATTATCTTTTCCCAGGGGAGAGAAGAACGCATATTGAATTGCGATACTAACGAGAGGGAAAACGGAATAATATCCGTAACTTTATTATTAGGTCTATAGTGTAATTCACAATTGTTCGAAATAAATGAACATGGCTTCAAGAGGGCATGGAAGTGTGTTGTGCAACATGTTCTGGCACATGTGCAACTCCAGAGAATTTTATTACGCGACATCGGGGTTAACATTGCGTTTGATCTACAATTATGTACCAAATCAACGGAGAATGAGCCCTGTATTCCACCTTCGTCAATCATGCGGCTTCCAATGTGACAGAGCAGCACGATTCGCGAGCATCGAGTACCCCTTCGCTCTCTCCTGCATTGAACTGCTTGTGCTTAAGTGCTGCTTTCGTTTTTGCATGAATAAATGTAGCGATTGGGAAGTTATGAAGTGCGAAACAAAATATTCACAAGAACAAGAAAGACAGGGTGGGCACTCGTGAATGCCCTATCGATGCATTGTTTTGCGCTAAAAAATTTCCAGTAAGAATGCACCATCTCGACGAATTTTGAGTTTTGGTAAAAATTTAGTGACATGCTAACAGCATTTATATAATCTCCTGCCATGTGATACGCTGAAAGCTTTACGAGTGAATTCCAAGGAGGAAGGGGGCAGGAACACACCGCCTCCTGCCATGCGCGATTCTTAATCACTGGCAAAACAAATTCCTTCAAGCTGTAATGCTGTCAAAGATTTTTGTGACCCCCTGAGAACTTGAGAAGCTTCTAAACATTTTGCCAGCACGCCTGCAGTTCAGGCCTCAGACGCAACACAGCAGCGCCCGTTCTTTCGTATATTAATTTTTTTTTCTTATTCAAAAGTCCTTTCCAGTCATAGTGAGGTTTGACCCGCGGAACCACTTTCGGCGGTCCCTCACCCGTCATTGTGTTCGTCCAGTCCATTCTGCGAAAAGCTTGACGACGTTTGACGACGTTTTTGCGTTCTTTGTACGCCCCAAGGAATGCAAGCAGGCTAGGAAACGCCGAAACGAGCTTTACGCTCTGGGTTTAGGGTGTACAACACACATATGTGTATTATTTTAAAGGTTAACATTGGGCAGAAGTCTGCTTAGTTGGGATAACAGAAGAATGGTAAGTTGGTATGCAGGGTTTAAGGTCCCAAAAACACCTTAGTGGAGGTCTCCGCAAATTCAGACCACCTGGAGTTCTTTAACGGGCACTCAAATCTGAGCACACGGGCATACAGCATTTTCGCATCCATCAAAAATGCATCCGCCACAGCCGGGATTCAATCCCGCGACCTGCCGGTCAGCTGCCGAGTACCTTAGCCACTAGACTACCGCGGCGGGGCATAACAGAAGAGTGAAAAAAAAAACAGAAAGCTCCAACCAATATTTATATTAAGAACCACTGTTTTGAAGCCTGATCGGCTTTTTTCTTCAGAGGCGAGAAGGCCCGAGTAGAGGGAGTGCAGTGTCGACATCCTTGTGGTGCGGTTGTTGTCTCGCATTGTCTGCTTACTGTGCCAGGATTCAGAGGGGAGCTGCCGACGAAGGTTTCTTTCTGCTTAGAAGATCACCGCGCCGTCGGAACTGTTATGGTAGCCAACCCGCTTGCAGTGTTCTGCCTTTGCGCTCTGTTCACCGTTTAGTTGACGGATGTCATTCCTGTGCTGGCGCATTTTTTGTAGAAGTTCTTGGTTTAGCCGGCGCACGCAATCCTGCACACGACGCCCTGCACTTTTCCAGCAGGTGCAAGGTCTATGGACCAGTGGATGAAACTGTCGATGCTTGTGGCATCGTCGAATCCTGTCTTCTGAACTTCGCTGGCACCCACGGTGCAGGGGATCGACACGTGGCGTTATTGCGGCGCGGTTAGAGTCACATTTTCCCCTTCTTTTCTCTTACGGAGGGCCCTGCGAATAAACGCCTCTATAAATAACCGTTGGTGCCGAGGTCGCTGATTATGTCCTCCCTTCTGCCGTGTTGGTAACGAGTGGTGATTGGATGATTGGTTATATTGATTGGAGTTTTCACGTTTGTACCGCTTTCTTTATTGTTGCCTGAGGAGGGTGATTTCGAAGGTTTTTGCTCATGGGAATGGCCGTAGATATGTGCGTGTATGGTTGCTTTTCAGGGGAAGCTTGCTGTAACTGATCTTGGAGGCTGGAGGGATTAGCTAAAACTCGCCTCACCCACAGCTGGCAAGCACAAAACAAAGCTTAGCGGGGGGTCATGGGCATGGAGATAGCACAACAAGATGAAAAGAAAGGATCTTTTGTGCAATGGAGCGTTGCTGAAGCCTTTGTGGTAACTATTTATTCTACGGCCATCCCCACTTCCAGTCGTACATTACGCCCCCTTCCCCGACCCTCCCGTCCCCAACATACTGTGATAGGAGATGAGACTGATGCTTGTTATAAATAACCCCTATTTTGGTACTCGAGCAAAGGAGCACTTGCGCGAAAAATGTCACTTTTTTTCGCAACAGGTAGCTAATGACCCACGGCCAGAAAGCCAAGTGAGGCGAGACCCAGATGGGTTTCGCATAGAGGAAAGGAATCCTGGGTTTTCATGCAAAGCTAACTGGCTAGGTGGACGCACAAAACCGCATGCACGTGAATCACCATGTCGAAAAGTCTTTTCAACGAAGGTTTTGTAAGCGCTGCTGTGATCTCCTCTTCAGCGTTGCAAATATGCGTGACCCCTTCAAAAAACGCTGCTGAAGCTGGAGCACCAACCTTTGTGTTCCCGTACAAGTCTGCCCTCTTTCCGTTGGAATGGTTCGCCAGGAGAGAGCTGCAGCCAACACAAAACTCGTGACGCAGGGGGGGGGGGGAGGTTGTTTGTTTACCCGAATAACGAAAGTATATTTAGCATGCCATAAGGCGACACGTGATTCAAAATACATTTTAACTACGTTCTGGGCAACAATTTGTTTACATTTCGTAGATGATGTGTGTGTCTACACAAATCTATCTGACAGGTCGTCTCGCTTTCAAAATATTTGTTTCAGTACTTACTTTAAGGGAAAGAAAGGGGAAGAAGCATGTGCTGGTATGAATATAAAGAGCATTCTCACAAACAAACGAGATTCAAACACTGCTCTCCACCCCAACCCCCACCTGCACCTCTTTGCGTCTTTCAAAAATGTAGTGTTTGAGAATAAACAATGAAAAAGGCGCATATTCTATATTCATTTCGCTCCTTTTGTATTCGTTGTAGCACATGCATCATAAGTCGCTTAGCGGCGTCCAATCATGTGAGAGGTATTAGTGCCTTTGTCGTTTGTTTCATGAATCACTATATGTCATTGTGACCTACATAAATTGGCCACCTATCTCTTACTCCGAAAAAAAGCAGTATATTACGCATGAAGATAGCGAGCTCGTTTGCCGCTACTTACCCGTTGAAAAGAGGCTCCGGCATTATTCATTTATTTATTAGTAGCCTCAAGGCCAGAAGGCATTACAGAGGCAAGTGGTACATTTGAAAATAAGTGAAACATTAACAGTTACTTGAAAGTAAACCCAATACAAAGTGCAAGTTGATAAGCAGATATCGCTCTGAGAGTAAGAATAAATGAAACTTATTGTGGTACATTGTTAGCTATGTGAACAAACAGGGTGCGCTGAAAGAACATATATTCGAGATATGGCGGATAAGTCGAGAGAGAGGCTTTGAGGTGGTGGAAATAAACAGAGAGGTGCATAGGTGGGGTGGTTTTCAACGAGACAGAATTCACTTCGATTGGCGGCTAGGTCATGAGGTGGGTTGGCGACTTGCAGGACGCGCAGTAGCTTTTTTTAGGGGGCACGCGGCCCCTTCGGTGTGCAGGATAGCTAGTAACGAGGAAAACAACCAGGGAGACTCTTTGACAGGTGGTATGGACAGATACGATTCCAAAGTGGCACCAGTATCTAAGATAGGTAGAGTCCGGGGCATATATAGACGTAGCTACGAGCGCCGAGACAATTCAGACATAGGGTATATTTGCAAGATGTTTCAGCGCGCGAACACAGGAAAAAGGACAGGGTAGACAGACAGCGCTCTTTCTGTATACCCTGTCCTTTTTTCTTTGTTCGCGCGCTGAGACATCTTGCAAACATGACTACGCACCAACTAGCCCAAGTTTACACTCTTATAGGGTATATTAACATGTAGGGTGGCAGTAACAGGCTGAAGTAGAAAGAGATAGAAGAACAGCCAAGGGAGGAGAGGCTGAAGGTATACGGTTTTTCAGATACACATCTTAGGGACATGGAACAACCTCCTAACAATCCGGACTATACGCGTGGGGATATTGTAATAGAACAGAACGCAGCAGAAAAAGGGGGTGGTACTGGAGCATTCATTCATGAAAGTACAGACTGGCAAAGAATCAAGCAGAAGTGCAAGGAACATTTGTGGCTAAAAGGGAAAGTGGCAGGGCAAATGACACTCCTTGGTTTGGTGTAGTTGTGGACGGGAGCAAAGGCCAGAGAGGAAAACCAGGCAAATGGTAGAGTGTATATCAAAAGACATTGAGGAGTTAAGAGGAGAGTGCGAGATAATTATACTAGGAGATATGAATGCGCACATAGAAGATATAGATAGTTATACTGACCCAACAGGCTAAATGATCATGGATATGTGTGAAAGGCGTGATTTGATCATTTGCAGCAGTACTGAGAAGTGTGAAGGAGAAATAGCATGGGAGGTACGAAGGCTGCAGTCGACGATAGATTATGCACTGATGTCATATAGTATGTATGATAAGCTCTGGGGAATGCACATAGATGAAGGTGGCTCCAGAAGTGTGGGTAGTGATCACAAACGTATCAAGCTAAGTTTTGGAAGAGCACTGAAAGAGGGAAGGAGACAAGATGAGCAACTATGGGAAAGTTTTTATTCAGAAAGGAAATATAAATTGCCACTAAACAAATTGAGAAAGTAATCATTGAGGATAATAAAACAGTGTGGACATACACGAATCTAATTAGACTGTTTGAGCTAGAGCTTGCTAAGGCACGTGACAAGTCACCCCCGAAACGAAGACACAAACCCAAGAGTTGGTGGGATGACGAAGCTAAGAGAGCCATAGCAAAACGTCAGGAAGCCTCTGGGGAACACAGATATGCTAAGCAGCGGGGTGAACCGATAGATGATGTTGAAAAAAAAAGGAAAATCTTTCTAAGCTGTAAAAGGGATCTCTTCTGATCAATGAAAAGATTAGAAAAGGAGTTCAGTGGCTGGTAGAAGTACATGAAGAAAGATAGAAAGACAGCTGCGAAATTTCGGAACCATCTAAACTCCCTAAGAAATGAGACGAGCCTAGAGCAGAGGTTCATCACTACAGCTCAAGGTGCTAGGCTACAAGGAGACGAGGCTATTGAATATATAAAAACAAGGAAGACAGAAAATTTTGAACAAAGAAGTGTTTTATGCACCACAATAGACGAAGATGAATCAAGTGGCGCAATGGCTCCATTTTCACAATGAGAGTGGGAAAGGGCTGAGAAGAGGGTTCCTACAGGCCCGGATGACATCCCAATCGTGCTGATAAAGACATTAGGTCTGAAGTCTAAGTAGGCTTCGAGAGAGGCAGTGAGCAAAATAATAGTCGATGGTGAAGTTCCCGATGAAGAAAAAATCAGCAGGATGAGCATGATTTATAAAGGAAAGGGGGACAAAGCTGACATTAACAACTACCGTCTTATAACAGTGACATCAGTGGTCTACAGGCTGGCGATGCAGATTATAAAGGGAACAATACAGGCATGAATAGAGGTTGAGGGGGTGCTGGGGGAACTGCAGAATGGGTTTCGGAAACACAGCAGGTTGGAAGACAATCTGTTCTCACTGACGCAGTGCATTGAAATAGCAGAAAAGCACACAGGCCCCTGTGGCTAGCATTTTTGGATATCAAGGGAGCGTACGAGAGCGTGGTTCAAGAGGAATTGTGGGGAATACTGGACACACTAGGTGTGGAAGAGGCAGTCACTAATCTTTTAAAGGATATATATAAAGGTAACAAGGCAGTTTTAATGTGGGAAAAACAGGTATCCAAGCCTGCAGAGGTAAAACGGGGGCTTAGGCAGGGGTGTCCTCTGTCACTGTTGTTATTCATGATGTACCTACAAGGATTAGAGGCCAAATTAAAGGGAAGTGGGCTTGGCTTCAACCTCTCCTTCGTGAAACAAGAGAGAGAGAGAGAGATAGAGAGAGAAATAACTTTATTGGGTTGAAAAAGAAAGCCTTTAGGAGCTAGATGGGTGGGGCCCCATGTCCAAGGCTGCACTGGCTTGCGCCGCCTGCCGGACGTGGTCCAGGAGTGCTAGTTGCCCCTCCGGGTCTGAGCTAACGAGAAGTGCCTCCCATTGCTCCAAAAAGTTTTCCATTCTATACATACGCTGAAAGCGATCAAGTTCATTTGGCCGTTTAGCACAACTCTACGAGATATGGTAAAGGGCCGGTGGTGAGTCGCGACACCACGGACAATCGCGCCCATACAAAGTTGGATGAATTTTGTGCAGTCGTAATAAAATGGGATAAACTCCCGTTTGAATTTTACGGAGGTCTATGGCGTCTTCCCCTTTAAGAGATTTGTGGGGGCGCCATAATTCTGCCGCGTGCATTGCTGGTTAGCAAGAAGCTCTCGCGGAGCCATCCGAGCCGGGTCGTTTTCCCCCTCCTCGCGAAAGCCGTCGTTGCTGGGTGGTGGTAACAGTGAGAAAGGCTGCTGCTCCACTCGGTTCGTGAGCGCTCGAGCTAGAGCGTCCGCCCTCTCGTTACCCTCTAGGCCTGCATGTCCAGGGCACCAGACCAACCCTTAAGTGTTGCTCAATTCACCGTCTAAAAATTTGCAAATGTTTAATGGGAGGCGGCCTTTCGTGAATAGCCGGCACGCCTCTTGCGAATATGAGAGTATGGTGATGTACGTCTGGCCTTCGCTGCACTCTGGACTTTTAATCGCCAATGCGATGGCGAAACACTCGGCCTTGGTGATCAATGTAGTGTACAGTGATGCGCTGGACGCTATACTTTTCGTGTCACTGCTTACCATTGTGACGACGCAGCGCTTCCAGTTATACCTGGAAGCGTCAACGTATAGCACGTTCTCATTGCCTCTGACTAATTTTGTGATCCATTTTACACGCTCCTCTCGCCTTTCGTGATGCCGCTCCTTGGTCAGGTTCCTGGGGATAGGGGCGATCGAAATATGTCGTCGGACTGGGTCTGGTACGTCCACCAGCTCCTCGTCCAAGTTTTGGGGTTGCGGTGGTATACCCGCCCTCATCAGTATCTCTCTTCCCGACTTCGTCTGGCTGAGGCGGTTGTGCTGAGAGATCATGTTGCTGCTTTCAGTTCAGCGTACGTGTTATGCAGGCCGATCTTGAGAAGCATCTGTGTAGGAGTGCTTATCCGTAAGCCTAATGCTGCCTTGTAAGCCCCTCTGATGATAGAATCTACTTGCTATTCCTCGCTCTTGTTCAGCGTGTGGAAAGGCAAGCTGTATATAAATTTGCTCATTACGAGCACCTGCACTAAACGGACAGTATCACTTTCTTTCTTACCTTTTTTGTGGAAGGTGATCCTCTGAATTATCCTAGCCACTTGTTTAGTTGCCGATTCAAGAAGACCGATAGTGGGATTTGCCCTACCGTAGCTTTGAACCTACAAACCCAGGATCCGGGCGACGGCGAGTTCTTCAATTTTCTGCTTTTCGATTTCAATTTCTATTCTTCCGTTACTTTTGTGGCGTTTGCTGTGTATTCTGATCACCTCCAATTTTTCGGGTGCGCAGCTGAGACCATTGGTTCTGGCAAAGTTTTCGACAGCCAGTGCCGCCTCTTGCAGAGTCTGCTCTTTGCTGGCCAGGGACCCCCGTGCGGCCCACAGAGTAATGTTGTCCACGTAGAGGGTATAACCTAGTTGTGGTACACAATCCAACGCCGGAGCGAGTCGACGCATGGCGATATTAAACAACAGAGGAGATATTATGGCTCCTCGAGGCGTTCCTTTGTTTGACATTCGGAATGGCTCAGACCTAACGCTTGAGATACCAATTGTCACCTCCCGATCGGTGAGAAAATCTTTTATTTCGTCAAATGAGTAAAACTCATTAACCAGGCACTACCAGCATTGATGTACGCCGATCATATAGTGCTAATGGCTGACAACAAGGAAGATTTGCAGAGATTGATGGAGATCTGCGGTAATGAGGGAGATAGGTTAGATTTCAGATTCAATAAGCAAAAATCAGCAGTCATGATTTTTGATGAAAACGAAGGTAGTGAGGTTAGAATACAGGAGGTCACGCTAGAGATAACAGATAAATACAAATATCTGGGCGTATGGATAAGGAATGGGGCCGAGTACCTAAAGGAACACGAAATATACGTGTCGACTAAAGGTGACAGGAATGCAGCGGTAATAAAAAAACAGGGCACTGTGGAATTACAATAGGTATGATGTTGTGAGAGGAATATGGAAAGGGGTCATGGTTCCTGGTCTGACGTTCGGCAATGCGGTCTTGTGCATGAGATCAGAAGTTCAAGGAAGATTAGAAAGAAATTAAGCAACGTGAAATAGGTAGGCTTGGCTTAGGAGCTCACGGGAATACACCAAATCAGGGAGTACAAGGTGATATTTATTTATTTATTTATTCATAATACCCCTAAAGGCCCTCGTGAGAGGGTATTACATAGGGGGGTTACATGAGCAAAATTACAAACAATAAACGTCAAAAACGAGAAAAAAGTAAAAAAATTCAAATTAAATACATTCTAAGGTTGAAATATATGTTATAACTAGTAATTGGTAAAGACAGCAAAAAATAGAGAAAAGAATAGGCAACAAATATAGGCAACAATATGGGATGGGCAACAATATGGGATGGCAACAATATGGGATGGACATCATTTGAGGGCAGGGAAGCTAGCAGCAAGATAAAATTTTAGAAGCGATTGAGAGAAGTGGGGGAGGAGAGTTGGGCTAGGATGGTATTCAGCTACTTGTACATGAAGAATGTCGATACAAAATGAAGAAAGCGAACCAGAAAATTGACTAGTAAATACTTAGAAAACAGCAGGGGCCAAACCAAAAAGAATTATTGGTTAAGAAGAAGATGAAAGAAGCTGAGACCGACATGTGGAGACTTGGCATGATTAAGAAGTCCGCACTAGAGATCTATCGATATTTTAAGCAGAAACTTGCCAAGAAAAGGATCTACTATCATACTCGGGATAGTTCTCTACTGTTTGAGTCCAGGACGGGTTATTGCGAACTAAGACATATCGGGCCAAATACGAAGGGGTTGACACGGTATGGAGTGCGTGTGGAGAGGAAGAGGAAACTGTCGAACACTTGATAATGTTCTGCAAAGGGCTTCACCCTATAGTTCAGGATGATGGCGCAGAGTTTTTGAAAGCACGGGGGTTTAGGGACAGAGAGGGCAAAATACCCTTTAAGCGGGTAGAATTAACTAGAAGGAGGTTATCTGATTGGTGGCTAAAGTCAAGGCACGAGTGAAAATTAAACCCTTCACTGCAAAGTACGAGTCCTCAACCTCACTATTTAAATGAAAAAAAATAAATCTAGTTTTTGGTTCTCTAATTTTTACGGCTTGGTGGCGTCCGCCACCGCCCGATCTAAAGGGTACAGCCATATCAATCCATTCATCCATCCTTCAATATGTATGCCAAAAAACAAAACATTTAGGAACGTTTGCCAGTTACTTTACATATCCATGCTGTTCTCTTAGGCATTGCTGTTAGGAGTACTGCATATCAGCTAAATAAGGAGAGAAGACACAAAAAAGTAGCCTGTTTTTGAAATCGCAGTTCCGGTTTTCACGCTGCCGGTGCCGCCAACGAAAAGTGGCCGTGCGCCATGGAAGAAAGAAAAACTAAGCCGTGCGCCGCCGCCGATCATTTTGCCCAGCGTGCACCGACGACTCGGATTGACCCCCACGCCGCCACCCGCTGGTCGAAGCGGCCTCGGCGCACACCTCTGCTGGCGCACTAGAGTTACTCTATATGCTACATTTAGGTACCTAAAGGTAGCATATACAGTAACTCTAATAATGGATGGATGGATGTACCCGGCTGTGCCCTTTAGATCGGGTGGTGGGTCACGCCACATAGCCAAATAGTTAAGTACTATGACTGTGTGTTTATTAAATTGAATTTTTTTGCGCCTCGATTGTAGCCACGAATCAGTTAGCCTTCTCCTGGTTATTTCTACCCGTTTAAAGTCTATTTTTTCTTCACTGTCCCTTAACCAAAATCCTTTGAAAAACTCGGCGTCATTATCTTCGACCCTAGGGTGCAGCCCTTTAAAGAACATTATCAAGTGTTCAGCCCTTTCCTCTTCCCCTCCACACGCACTACATACTGTGCCTGTGCCTTCGTATTTTGCTCGATACGTCTTGGTCCACAATACTCCCGTGCTAGCCTCGAAGAGCAGAGAACTACCTCGAAAATTATCGTAGATGTTTTCCCTTGAAATTTCCTGCTTAAAAGTTTGGTAGGTCTATAGTGGTGATTTCGTAAGCATTCCCATCTTCACCTTCTTCACCTGCTTGTTAACCGATCTTTCCTTTTGGCTTGGTATTCTGCTGTAGTCTAAATACTTGCTTGACAATTTTCGAGTTCGTTGCCTCCATTTAGTATCGGCATTCTTCATGTACAAGTAACTGAAAACTTTCCTAGCCCAACGGTTCTCTCCCATTTTTCTCAATCACTCCTCAAATTCGATCTTGCTGCTAGCTTCCCTGCACTCAAACGATGTCCATCCCATGTCTCCCTGTACCCCTTGATTTGGGATATTCCCGTGTGCTCCCAAAGCAAGTCTGCCCATGCCACGTTGTTTATTTCCTATTTCGTTTGAACTTCTGATTTCATCCAGAAGACTGCATTGCCGAACGTCAAACCCGTGACCATGACACCTTTCCGAATCTCTCTCACAACGTCACACCTATTGTAGTTCCATAGTGCCCTAGTGTTCATTACAGCTGCATTCCTGGTGCTTTTAGTCATTACGTATCTATCGTGCTCCCTTAGATACTCAGCCCCAATATTCATTCATACGCCAAAATATTTGTATTTATCCGCTATTTCTAGCTTGACTTTCTGTATCTTATGCGCATTGCCTTTGTTATCATTAAAAATATTGATTGCCGATTGTTCCCTGCTGAACTTCAAATTTACCCTATCTCTCTCATTATCAGATGCCTAATAATTCCTGCAGATCTTCCTTGTTGTTGGCTATTAATACTATGTGGCGAAGCCTTCAAACAGTGGGTCGTTCTCTCCAGCGCCTTCTAGTGGGTCGCCCTTTTAGCAAAAAGAAGAGCAGCTCTTGCAGAGAGTCGGTACCCGCATTGACTGTCGCTGTCTAGCATCATCGACAAGTGTCCGCCAATAAACGTCTCAACAATTTGGTGGAGAGTGTTGTGCCCTTTTAACACCTTCGGTTAGAATTCGATGCGCTTGGAGCTTCGATCCCGTACCGTGCCTTCTACCATGCACTAAGACACCGCGCAGCAAACGCTTCCTCCTGCGCCGACGCCAAGTTCCGGTGTCCCCCGCATCCGCGACTCTCCTGTCTTCACCGGCGCGGACGGCACCGACGTCGAGGACTGGCTTGCTATGTACGAATGCGTCCGCGTTCCCAATCATTGGGACGAGGCAGGTAAACTCGGCAACCTGGTTTTCTTCCTCGCGGGTGTGGCCGGCATGTGGTACAACAACCACGCATCCGATTTCCCCACTCGGTCCGCTTTTAAAACCACCGTCGTCAACGTGTTCGGCTGTTCTGCCGTTTGTAAGCTGCAAGCCGAACAGCGGTTACGTGAACGAGCACAGCAGACCGGCGAGTTCTTCACAAGTTACGTAGAGGACATCCTTGACTTGCGCAAGAAAGTGGACGCGAGCATGTCCGAGGCTGACAGAATTACCCATGTTCTAAAAGGCATCGCCCACGATGCCTTCACCATGCTCCTGACCAAGAACCCTCGCACTGTGGCAGACTAGCCACAGTGTGAGGGTTCTGCTGCCGCAGCTTCTCGTAACTTTGGCATACACTATGCCAAAGTTACGAGGAGCTGCGACGGCAGCGCTCCATGACCCGTCGACCACCCTCACGTGACGCTGATCTCTCGGCCTTGTCAACACTTCCTGACCACACCACCTTGCTCGCTGAAATCAAGTTATTCGTGCGTGAGGAAGTTGCCCGCCAAGTCTCTTTTCTGGCTTTTGCTTCCCCGCAATGTGCTCAACAGCCGTCAAGCACACTTCTGCCTCCCCTCCGCCGAGTCATTCAGCAGGAAATCGCGGAGGTCGTTCCTGAATACCACCAGCCGCCTCCAGTATCTACACCACTCAGTTACGCCAAAGTTGTCGCCAGGCCACCCCCACCGATTCCTGTGACTGGCCCCCTTGGTTACACCGAAACCATCGCCAGGCCCCAGGCCTTCGGAGAAACTGTGCCGCCTACATATGCCGACGTCATCCACGTGCCCCGTGTGCCGCCCACTATGCAGTTATATCAGCATCCGGCTCGCCCATCGCGTTCTGCGACATGGATGGGACCCGCAAACCGATGGCGCACTGCTGACAATCGCCCCATCTGCTTTGCTTGTGGTTGCGTCGGTCACGTAGCACGCTATTGCAATCATGTGCAGAAACCGCAGGTCGCCTCCAATTTTGCCAGCCAATCGAGCCGCTTTTATGGCCAACCGCCGCCTACGTCACCGTCTGTAAAGGAAAAATCAGGAACCATTCGTTGCAGTCCTCGCCGCCCGAAAAACGACGCGGTCGAGTAGAAGGTCTCCCCGAGTCGTGCGATGAAGGAGACGTGTCCGCACGAGGGGTTTCGGCACCACGATGTAAAGGAAAACTACCGATCGGCCAAGAAACCAGACCGAACGCCGTTTCTCGTTTCTGACTTCTTCTTTCTTGCAGTACTAGCCTGCACATGTTTATTCCTTTCCTTTTCCAACACCGTCGTCCCACCCCGCGCCGTCTACCCGCCGTTCACATTCTCCGCGACGTCGCTCACTGTCGCCGATGCGGCCACGTTCACTAGAGGGCGACCAGGAAAACTAGTCGTCGCAGTCCACGAGGCAAGGGCTGCGACGCTGTCGAATTGCGGAAGCCCTCAGGAAAGCCCGTCTAACGTGATAGACGTGCTTGTGGATGGTGTTCGTGCATCTGCCCTTATAGATACTGAAGCCACCGTAACCGTCATAGACGCAAAACTTAGCCGATTATTGCGCAACGTGACCACGCCACTTTCCGGGCTCTCCCTCCGTACAGCCAGCGTCCAAAGCATTCACCCTACAGCGATGTGTACAGCCCGCCTCATGATTCAGGACGTGATGTATGCCGTCGAATTCATCATAGTTCCTTCTTGCTCTCACGACGTCATCCTAGGATGGGATTTTCTCTCCCGCCACGACGCCGTCATTCATTGTGCACCAGCATAAATAGAGATGACACAATTCTCTTCTTTGACGCAGGCCGACAGTCCCTCTGCTGCAAGCAAGTTGCTCGTCAGGGACGACACGCAATTGCCTGCAAACTTGTTCGCGGCGGTGTCGGTCTACTGCGCAAGTCTTTTCGACACCGCTGCACTCCTCTCACCATCTCATCGTGTTTCCACCAGAAAAGGCTTGCTGGTTCCTTTTGCGACAATACAAGTCACTCACGGCAGCACCACTATTTTGTTCTGAACTCATGCCCGTACAGTGTTACACTGGTGCGAGGGGAATGTCTCGGCAGCGTTGAACCCATCGAAGACGCACAAGTCATGGATCAACCTGATGACACGCACTGCCGAAGTTCCAATACGCTTAGTGCTGTTTCTACATCTGTTTCATCATCCGCTGATGTATTCGGTCCTTCCATTGCCGACAACCTTACGCCGGTCCAGCGCTCCCAGCTGCTGGCCCCGTTGGAAGAATTCCGCTCTTCTTTCGATGTCGCTCAACATTCTCTTGGCCACACATCCACTGTTACGCATCGCATCGACACAGGCGCACAACCACCACTACGGCAACGTCCATATCGCGTATCTCCCGCAGAACGCCATGTAATCAACGAGCAAGTGGACGACATGCTTCGCCGCGATGTTATTCGACCCTCTAACAGCCCCTGGGCGTCTCCTGTCGTTCTCGTCACGAAGAAGGACGGTTCTGTGCGGTTCTGTGTGGACTACCGACGCCTCAACAAGATCACTCGTAAAGACGTGTACCCACTACCGCGTGTAGATGATGCAATTGACAGCCTGCAAGGAGCCGAATTCTTTTCATCTCTCGATTTGCGTTCAGGGTACTGGCAAGTACCTATGGCTGAGGACGCTCGACCAAAGACCGCTTTTGTCTCTCCCGACGGCTTGTACGAATTCAACGTCACGCCGTTTGGGCTGCGCGATGCGCCCGCCACCTTTGAGCGAATGATGGATACCGTTCTGCGTGACCTGAAATGGCACACGTGCCTGTGCTACCTCGATGACGTCGTCGTTTTCGCTCCGGACTTCTCCACGCATCTTCAACGCCTGCGGCATATTTTAACGCGTCTGAGTGACGCCAGTCTGCAACTGAACCTAAAGAAGTGCCGATTTGCAGCTCGGCAGTTGACAATACTCGGCTACGTCTTGTCCAAGGACGGAATTCTGCCCGATCCAGCCAAGCTTCGGGCCGTGACCGAGTTCCCCAAGCCGACATCCGTCAAGGAACTGCACAGTTTCGTAGGACAGTGTTCCTACTTTCGGCGCTTCATCCGAAACTTCGCGTCTATCGTATCCCGCTCACGAAGCTCTTCGGAAGTAATGGGCCTCTCCATTCGTGGTCATCACAGTGTGACGACGCATTCACAACGCTCCGTCGTTTGTTGACGTCGCCTCCCATACTCCGCTACTTAGAAGATAGTAACCCTGACTCCATTCTTAGAAGATAGTAACCCTGACATTTTAGCAATAACGGAGACTTGGCTTCATTCTGATATACCCGATCACGAGCTTCTCTCCGATAACAGCGCCTACAACATATTTAGGCATGACCGCGATAAAAAAAGAGGCGGTGGCTTTCTACTAGCTATTAAAGAAACACTGTCATATTTTTGCGTCTATAATGACTCCACTATTGAAATTGTATGGACTGCATGCATCACATCAGAACCAAAAATATTGATATTTAACTAACGCTTATGAGACTGATAGTTCTATTTTGCACGTAGATGGTTTCAGTGACCATAAGCTACTTCAAATAACACTTAGCCTCCCAACCCACGTATTACATAGCACTGTTAAAAAATTCGGGACCATAAGAGAGGTAATTACGAAAGTATAAATGATGAATTGGAAGCTTTTTACGCTCTGGGTTTTCTTCCATCTTTCCCGTACCGATCAGTCAACGAAAACTGGATTCTCATCAAAAACAAAATCATTACTTTGGTTGATAAATATATTCCCCTAATTTCTATATCTAACGACAATAAACATCTCTGGTTTAAAAAAACGCTTAAGTCTTATAGATCAAGGAAGAAGCGGCTCTACAAAATTGCAAAACGCACTTCGAGCCCTTCAAATTGGGAAAAGTACAAGGGTTCATTGAAAGAGTACTGCTCTCTTGTAAGCAAAGCGAAATCTAAATATTTTACACACGATTTGCCTTCCATTTTAAATACTAATCCGAAAAAATTCTGGCAAGTAATTTCCCCTCACAATGCTACCACATCTGTCAGTATACAAGATGCTAACTATATGCCTCTATCAAATGTAGACAGCGCTTCAGTGTTGAACTCATTTTTTTTCATCTGTGTTCACGTGTGAAGATCATTCCAGAGTGCCAGAAGTTCCCGAGTTTGATTATACATTCATGGAACCTATTGCCGTCAGCACTGAAGGGATTGCGAATCTTATTGGAAAACTTAAATTATCAACTTCTTCAGGCATTGATAACATAATTCTAAGGTGCTCAAAAACACGTAATTATGCTCAAGTAAAATCCTGTACCACAGCTTCACGCAATCTTTATCAACAGGACAACTGCCGGCTGATTGGAAAATAGGTAAATTAGTTTCCTTATTTAAAAGTGGCAACAGATACTCACCAGAAAATTATCGCCCCATATCACTAACATGCATTTGCTGCAAGATGCTTGAGCATATCATTTCTTCGCACATTTATTGTCATTTGGAAACCAATAACTTCTTTTTTGAGAATCAGCATGGATTTAGGCGAGGTTTTTCTTGCGACACCCAATCACTGGAATTTACCACTGATCTTCACTTCAATATGGATAATAATTTACAAACTGACTGCATTTTCCTGGATTTTCTAAAGTATTCGACCGCGTACCTCATTCCAGTCTGATTTCAAAATTAACTGAACTTCATTTAGATTCGCTAACCTTATCGTGGATCCGTAACTTTTTGTCTTTTCGAAAGCAGTTCACTCTGGTTAATACCTCTTCCTCTCCAATTTACGATGTCACCTCCGGAGTGCCTCAGGGTAGCGTCTTGGGGCCACTACTTTTTCTAATCTACTTCAATGGTCTTCCAACTAATATTTCTTTCGTCAATACGGCTTTTTGCTGACAATTGCATTTTATACCGTTCTATAACTAGTACCGATGACCACCTTGCTCTCCAAAAAGACCTTAATCTCATTAACAACTGGTGTGGTGCATGGCAAATGACTTTAAATTTATCAGAATGTAATGTAATATCCTTTAGTTGAAAAAAATAACTGTTGAATTTGATTACTCCGTAATTATTTCCAACGTGTCACGGTCGTCTTCGTATAAGTACCTCGGCGTTCATTTCACTTCTAATCTTACTTGGGCGTCACATGTAACCTACATATCTGCAAAAGCATCAAGAACACTGGGATACTTACGTCTAAACCTACGAAACGCACCAAATAACGTCCGCTAACAAGCTTACTAAACCTTTGTTCGCCCACAGCTGGAATTTGCATCACCCATATGGTCCCCCTTCCAAGCCTATCTCATTTACCAGCAAAACAGGGCGGCACGGCTCATTTCACGTATTTACAGACGCCCCTCGAGCGTCACACAAATAAAACATGACCTTTCATTGCAGCATCTAGACATAAAGCGCCCACTTGCCCTCCTGTTTTTGCTTCATAAATATATTCACGCGTCCAGGCCACCACCCTTCCCACTAACGGCACCATTGCGCATGTGTTAACGACTTCACAATCAGCGAAGCATCACACGCATCTTTGGAAAAACAAAATCATTCAGTTCATTGGCTTTGCCTCGTGCCATAGCACTCTGGAGTGACCTACCCGACGTCATTGTCAATTTAATTATTCATAAACGTTTTGCGAGAAATTAATGATACATCTATCTCAATAGCATTGTATATAACCTCCTTGAATTCTGTTTTTGTTCTTTGTGCTTTTTTGCGGCTGGGAAATTCTTGTTATTGCTTGAAGCCCCTCTTTGTCATTTGTGCAACCACTGTGATTAGTTTCAACGTTATTACTTGCTTTGTATTTTTATTAGTTATTAGTTATTAGTTGCTCTGTAGTTGCTTTGCTTTGTAGTTGCTTTGTATTGTGACAGAAGTATCACCCGCTAGCATTCTTTCCTATGTACCCCCCCTTGCTCTATGCTCCGTAATAGAGCCTGTAAGGTATTTTTAAATAAAGAAAGAAATAAAATACTACGACCCTACGGCCCCTACAAAGGTACACAAGGACGCCAGTGGTGTCGGTCTCGGCGCTGTCCTTGCACAGCGCAAACCAGGGTTCCTGGAATATGTCGTGGCGTATGCAAGCCGTAAGCTTACAAAAGCCGAAACTAATTACACCGTCACTGAGAGAGAATGTCTGGCAATCGTCTGGGCCCTTACCAAGTTCCGACCTTATTTGTATGGTCTCCCATTTGATGTAGTCACCAACCATCACGCACTATGCTGGTTGTCGTCATTGAAAGATCCCTCAGGCCGTCTCGCCCGGTGGGCACTTCGCCTGCAAGACTACGACATCCGCATCATGTACCGCAACGGAAGGCAACATGCTGACGCTGACGCCCTGTCGCGCTCTCCCTCGCCTGACAACAATGCCCACGACTCAGCGTGTCACCTTGCCGTTTTTTCCATTAGCATTCATGCCATTGCTACTGAACAGCGCAAGGATCATTGGATCGCCCCACTGATAGACTTGATGACTGATCCATCCACTCCATCTACTCGTGCGTTGCGTCGTCAAGCCCACCATTTCGCCGTTCGTGATGACCTCCTCCACCGACGAAATTGCAACGGTGACAGCCGCCAGTGGCTACTAGTCATACCCCGAAGTCTGCGCTCTGACATATGCGAATTCTGTCATTCTGATCTGCAATGTGCGCACTCCGGGGTATCGAAGACTTACCACCGCATTCGCCAACGGTACTTTTGGCGCGGCATGTACCGCTACGTGCAGCAATTCGTTCGCCCCTGCATAGAATGTCAGTGCCGCAAAACTTCAACGCACCTGTCGCCGGTAGGTCTGCAATCTCTACCTTGCCCTGCCAGGCCGTTTGGGCGCGTTGGCATCGATTTGTATGGGCCACTTCCACTAACGTCGGCTGGTAACCGCTGGGCCATTGTTGCTGTGGACCACCTCACGCGATACGCCGAAACTGCCGCTCTCCCCGCGGCTACAGCGAGCGATGTGGCCTCCTTCCTGCTCCAACGATTCATGCTGCGACACGGTCCACCCCAGGAACTTCTCAGTGATCGAGGCCGCGTCTTCCTGTCTGAAGTCGTCGAAGCCATTCTCAAAGAGTGCAACGTTGTTCACCGCAAAACTGATGCTTACCACCCGCAGACGAATGGCCTCACTGAACGCCTCAACCGTACGCTCGACGACATGCTCCCCAAGTACGTCGCCGCCGATCACACAAATTGGGATGCCATTCTACCCTTGGTCATCTATGCATATAACACCACCCTCAGAGAACTACTGGCTTTTTACCTTTCGTTTTATTATCTCGAAGGCACCCGTCACACACCATCGACCCTATACTTCCGTACAAGCCAGATCCGCCAGAATGGGCGCCTATTTCTGCTACAGCCAAGCTTGCTGAAGAGTGTCGAGAGCTTGCAAGGACCTTTACAGCGCATGATAAAGAGCGGCAAAAAGGCATTCGCGCTGACACCAGCACTACTGCGCCCACGTTCCTCCCTGGAGCGCTCGTCTGGCTCTCGATCCCTACCACTTCAACTGGCCTATCTTCAAAACTATTGCCCAAATACGAAGGCCCCTACCGTGTCGTCGAACGCACTTCCCCTGTATACTTGATCGAACCCATCGAACCATCTTCGGACATGCGCCGTCGAGGGCGCGACATTGTCAACGTGGAGCGCCTCAAAGCCTACCACGACCCGCTCATAGTAACCAGCTGTTAGGTCACCAGGCGGCTCCCTTTTCGTACCCGGGGTAGTTGTGGCGAAGCCTTCGAACAGTGGGTCGTCCTCTCCAGCGCCTGCTAGTGGGTCGCTCTTTTAGCAAAAAGAAGAGCAGCTCGTGCAGAGTCGGTACCCACATTGACTGTCGCTGTCAAGCATCATCGACAAGTGTCCACCAATAAACGCCTCAACAACCATATCATCTCCATGCATCAGTGCTGGTAATGACTTTTAACGTGTTTTCCTTTCTTGGCAAAAGAGAGGCTAAAGACGAGTCGACTTCCCTCTAATTTGGCTTCTAGTCCCTGGAGATACAGCGTAAATAACAAAGGTGACAAGGAATATTCCTGCCGAAACCCGCGTTGTATCTCTATAGGTTCTGATACCTGTTCTTCCCATTTGATAACTACTTTGTTATTTTTATAGATATACTTTAGAAGATTATTTATTCCATATTCCACATCTAGTGTGTCCAGTATCCCCCAAAATTCTTCTTGAATCACATTATCGTAAGCTCCCTTGATATCTAGAAATGCCAGCCACAGGGGCATGTGTTCTTTTCTCGCTATTTCAATACACTGCATCAATGAAAACAGATTGTCCTCCAAGCTCCTTCGTTTATGGAACCCATTTTGTAGTTCTCCCAACAACCCCCCCCCCCCATTCTCCACCCATGTCTGTAGTCTTTCCTTTACTATCTGCGTCTCCAGCCTGTAAACTATTGATGTCACTGTTATAGGACGGTAGCTGTTTATATCGGCATTGACCCCCTTTCCGTTATGGATGATGCTCATCCTGCTTAGTTTCCACCCATTGGGAGCTTCACCATCCAGTGGCGCAGTGCATCAGCGCGACACCTGTAGGTGCCGGACGTTACCCATACAATGTGGCAAATTTTTCACAACTTTTCTGTAATTTCTCCGCAGGTTCGTTGCAGGAGTAGCTAAAAGATCTACTGTATTTGCGAATAGTGTACTCCGAAAGGTTAGCATTTTTTTATATTCAGTGCCAAACATCCTAAAATACTGCAGTCTAGCGCCTCATGTTTGAATATGCATTCTTATTATTATGGTTGGTTTTAACGTCCCAAAGACCTCGATATGATTATGACGTTAGCCTACATCAAAGCACACCAGCCTCAAGCATTTTGGCTTCTATAGAAAATGCGGCCGCCAGGGCAGGGATTCGATCCCACGACCTATACAGGTGTACAGCCGAGTGCTTTAGCCTCAAGACCACCATGTCGGGTTCAAATACGTATTCAATTGCGCAACCATTCTTTTAGTAAATTCGACGAAGGAGCTATGCCTCCATACATCCCCTGTAGCTCAAGAATAATCATCTTAAATAAATAAATATATACAGCAGAAGTTTTTGCGAAATTTTCTTTTGGAGTTCTCTAACCAATGGGTAAAGCTAAATTAGGGGGTTTCGCTAGAGCGTTAATTTTTTCGCGGCAGTGACATGTTGTCTTTTCACTCCTGTATAGCATTCCGCAGCGTTTGGAACTGTCCCATAGATGTTGGTGGTGGTGAAAAAACATTTCTGTAAACTAATAAATGCGAAGCATTTCTTAGCAAACTTCAGCGAATTTGAGCGTATCTATCTATCTATCTATCTATCTATCTATCTATCTATCTATCTATCTATCTATCTATCTATCCGCCTACGACTTTTAGCTCTCCTGGCCGTTTCGATAATGGTATCGATACCAAACTTGGTATGGCATAACATGAGTATGAACGGCATACTTGACTAGTCACAACATGAAAATCATGTCATGTATATCTTGAATGTCATGATTTACTTGTCATGGTTCTGAAGCTCTTGCGGTGGTTTCGTTCAAATGACATGCTGCAAAACTGGTATGGCATGATATGATTGCATGGTGAACACAAGGTATTGACCCTAACATGAAACCGATCCTAATCACATGCGCATCATGTGGCTACATGATTACATGGCATGCTCATGATGCGCTCGCGGCCGCTTCGCTAGCATCATATATACCAAATTTGGTATTATTGTATGTGAATGGATGGCCAACGTATCTGACTGGTGCAAACATAATAATCATGGGTTGCGTGTCATGTAACAACATGACTACATGCCACGCTCATAATGCACCAGCAGCCATTTCGCTAGCTTCACTTATACCAAATTTGGTATTACGGGACGTGAATGAATTGCGAAGTTATGATACTGTTGCAAACATGAATAACATGAGATGCGTGTCATGTAACAACATGACTACATACCACGCTCATGATGCGCTCGCGGACATTTCGCTAGCTTCACATATGCCAAAGTTGTTATTACATAACGCCAATGGATGACGAAGGTATGTGACTGGTGCAAACATGATAATCATGAGATGCGTGTCATGTGAGAACATGATTTCACCCAACAGTCTAGGTGCTAATACATTTCGACGTTACGTTGTGCGCAAGCTCGCTGGCTTTCATTTCGTCGAGTCACGCCAGGCGCCGCGGTCTTGCCAAATACTCGCAGGCGTAAGCCGCGCTGCGTTGCTTTGACGCAAGCGCGTTTGACGCATGCCCGACGGAACCGGCGCGAAATGGGATGTGCCGCATTTCGCGCCGATATGTTACCCAGACAACACTGCGTCTCCCTCTTTTCGTGACGGAGGGATGCCGGACGTGCTGAAACGCGCATGCATCAAAGCAATGCAGCGCGGCGCGCGAGTATATGACAGGACCGGCGCCTGGCGTGGCAACGCCGGCGTGACGTAACGAAATGAACGCCGGCAAGAACGTTCATCACGTCACGTCGAAATGTGTTGATGCCTTGACTTTCGCATGTAGTCATGTTCTCACATGGCACGCCTTTCATGATTATCATGTTTGCACCAGTCACATACCTTCGTCATTTTTTGCATGTCACGTAACTAAATTTGGTATATGTGACGCTAGCAAAACGGCCGCGAGTGCATCATCAGTGTGGCTTGTAGTCATGTTGGTGCATGACGCGCATGTCGTGATTATCATGTTTTGATGTGCCATTTACCTATGTCGTCCGTTCGCGTGACGTAATACTGAGTTTGGTACATGGGAAGCTGGCGAAATGGTCGCGAGCGCATCAAGAGCATAGCATGTAGTCATGTTGTTGTATACATAACACGCATCTCGTGTTTATCAAGTTTGCACAAGTATCATACCTTCGTCATCCATTCGGTTCCCGTAATACCAAATTTGGTATAAGTGAAGCTAGCAAAACGGCCGCCAGCGCACAATGAACGTGGCGTGTAAGTCATGTTGTTACATAACAAGCATTTAATGATTATCATGTTTGCACCAGTCACATAAGTTCGTCCTCCATTCACGTACTGTAATACCAAATTTGGTATATGTGACGCTAGCGAAACGGCTTCGTGCGCATCATGAGCATGGCATGTGGTCGTGTTGTTTCATGACAAGCATGTCATGATTTTCATGTTAGGGTCTGTCGCTTGTGTTCGCCATGCAATCATGCCATATCGTACCAGTTTTGCAACATGCTATGTGAACGAAACCACCGCAAGAGCTGAAGGACCATGACATGTAAATCATGACATTCATGACATGATTTTCATGTTATGACTAGTCAAAAATGTTCTTCATACGGTCATGTTATGTCATACCAAGTTTGGTAATGTTACCATCATCGAAACGGCGAGGAGAGCTAAAAGTCGTAGGTGACTAGATAGATAGATAGATAGATAGATAGATAGATAGATAGATAGATAGATAGATAGATAGATAGATAGATAGATAGATAGATAGATAGATAGATAGATAGATAGATAGATAGATACGCTGAAATAAGCCGAAGTTCGCTAAGAAATGCTTCGCATTTAAAAGTGGTTAATGATTCAGAGTACTTAGTAATCTACTATGGGAGAGTGTACAGCCATAGCCTAAAGGGGCTACTCACTGCAATCAATACAGCCAAACACAAGATACCACAGCTAAACACTTTACCTTGGGAAACCATCGTGCAGGCCCTAGTTATCAACTAGCTTTAGTTTATTTTTTTTTCAGAGTTTACATCAGGTAACCCAGAACAATGGTTACTAAGATCATATATTTAGATACGCTGTCAACGTCCTTTGTTTTAATGTCTTTAATGAGCTCAAAGTGTGCGATGTAATGTTTACTAGGGCTAAATGGCTCTCTTTTTAAGAATCGGAATTTAAGAATTGGAATCCTAGCACAAAGTGATAATCTTAAAAATATCTTTCCTGATCCGGCTCGTGTTGTTTACCGAAAGTCAAAAAACCTTCGCGACAGATTAACGTCATGCAAGATTGGTTCCCGTAAAGAGCGTGGCGGCGCACCTCTTAACAGACCGCGGTGCAAAATATGTGTGCACATGCAAACCACGCAAAACATCGCGATCACGTTTTCGGACTTTAGATTAAAGATTCGTGGTAGATATGACTGCGACAGTTTTAATGCCGTGTGCATATGGGAATATAGTGCCTGTTCGAAACAATATATTGGTCAGACAGAAACTCCCTTAAGAATACGCTTTAATAACTACAAATCCCATGTAAATATTTTCTCTCATTTACCGCTATCACGACACGTTCACAAGCCAGGCCACTCTGTCGACCAAATGAAGCAACCATTCTTTAATCTGGTTTCCGCTCAAGTCATGATCGCGACCTCCGGGAATCATACCTGATATTCAAGTTTAATACTTTAGCTGGTGGTATCCATGAGGATGCAGGCACATTGACGTGTCTTCCTTCTACGTAAGTTATCTTGGTCAACTGTACAACAAGAGTTCGCTAGCCTGCTTCTTTATCACAGCCGAGTATTTTGACAGTGGAACTTTTCTTTTGAGAGTGCGCTCTGCTGAGAATGTATACAAACGACAAAAGAGATCTGTTTATATATATTGTTATTACTTTTCATCCGCAACGCGTATATTTTACACACCAACTATCTTTTGTAAGAAAACTATGCCATTTGTAATGCCGCGATTTAAACGTGTATCCCGTAAAGCCGTATATGACCTGCCAATGACTGACACAGGGTGATATCACTTATTGCTGTATTGATATAGTTTTTATCACTGAAAACCATTTTTTTGCTGATACAGATTAGCCATGTTCGTTATACTATAGGAGACGTGTTTTTGGGAGCCTCGATCATTGACATCTATATGTACGTGATTTCTATGCTCTTTATTCCCAGACGAAGGCTGGTTCCACGGCTGAAACATTCGTTATGTGTGAGTTACGCTTCTTTCTATACTATCAGAGCCAGCGTGATACTTCACAAACACACACACACACACACACACACACACACACACACACGCGCGCGCGCGCGCGCGCACGCACGCACGCACACACACACATCTTGTAAGATGGCGTCCAGTACCCTCAAGACTCTTCTTTATTGTCTCGAGTATGTGCCCCACAACCTAAGCTTGACTAGTTATGATGAGTATGTACAGATGAAAAGATGGGACGCATAAACAACGCTCACACTTATTTTCCCCGCGCACTTGAGTGGCTGGCCCGACCGAGACTTAGGCGGGAAATGTACGGCGAACAAAGGGTTTAAGACGTGAAACGTGGACTATCTCGGAGGCATGGTAACGACGGTCCGAGGAACCCTCGACGGAAGTGACAAGGCAATTGACAGATGTCCGTTCAGAAATAACGTAAGGTCCGAGAAAGCGTGACTGAAACTTCTCACACAATCCTGGAGTTCGAACAGGCGTCCAAAGTAATACTTCATCTCCAGCACGGAAAGTGACGTCTCGACGGAAGCAGTCATAGCGTTGCTTTCGGTCTTGTTGACTGGCCTCCGTGTTGAGTTGGGCACGTTGCCGTGCCTCAGCGAGCCTGGAAACGAAATGTTCTGGCGTAGTCGTGGACGTTTTTGTCGTTACATTGAAGAAAGAGGCGTCAATGGTGAATGTCGGCGCACGACCATAGACGAGAAAGGTGAATACTCGGTGGTTCGTTGAACAGCGATGTTGTGTGCAAATGTTACGAACGGCAAGATTTTGTCCCAGTTATCGTGGTTCAGTCCGATGTACATAGATATCATGTCGATTAGAGTCCGGTGGAATCGCTCTGTCAGGCCATTTGTCTGCGGGTGGTAAGCGGATGTGGTCTTATTGACTGTGCCACAAGTTTTTAGGATTTCATCGAGAATTGTAAACAGGAAGGTCTTGTCTCGGTCACTCAACGACGCGCGAGGTGCACCATGACGCAACACAATGGCTTCTAAAAAGAATGCGGCAACGTCTGATGCAGAGCTAGTGCGTAGGGGAGCAGTCTCCGTGTATCGTGTGAGGTGGCCGACAGTTGTGACGATCCAGCGGTGGCCCGCTGGCGTTAAGGGAAGTGGCCTGACGAGGTCTATTCCGACAACGACAAAAGGTGTATCGGGACATGGAATGGGTTGTAATAGGCCAGCAGGAGCTGAAGTGGGTTGTTTCCGGCGTTGACAAAGTAGGCAAGAAGCGACATAATTAGCTACAAAGGTAGAAATACCAGGCCAGAAGAAACGGCTCCTAACACGGTTGTACGTCTTTTGGAATACTAAGTGTCCAGCTGATGGGTCGTCGTGCAATGCTTCGAGAACTTGTTTTCGCAGCGAACGGGAAAGTACTGGCACCCACCGATGCCCATCCGCATTGTAAGTATAGCGCTGCAGGACGTTGTTCTCTAGCTTGAACTGCCGTAGCTGACGACGTAGTCTGGCATTAGGTGGAGAAGACGAGCCATTCAAGTATCCGATGATGCGGTTACAGTAGGGGTCGTCACGTTGGCACGCGTCAAACTGGGCGCTGCTGTTTAAAGATGGTGACCCAGCAACTGCCAGGGGTGATAACGTGGGTGAAGAGGAAGCCGCTTGATCACCTGAGGGGCATTGAGGATTTGTGGTTGGAGATGAAAGTGGCAGAGGGCAGCGAGAGAGAGCGTCAGCATCCTGATGCTGTTTGCCAGACCTGTACACAACGTCAAAAGTGTACTCTTGCAAACGCAGTATCCAGCGACCGAGGCGCCCAGACAAATTCTTCAGCGAGGACAACCAGCATAGGGCATGGTGGTCGGTGATCACTGTGAAGTGGCGTCCATACAGATAAGGTCGAAATTTCTGGATGGCCCAAACGACAGCGAGACATTCCTGCTGTGTTATCGAGTAGTTCTGCTCCGCAGGTGTTCGTGCGCGGCTGGCATACACAACTACTCGCTCACGTGATGTTTCATTGCGCTGGAGGAGGACAGCACCGATTCCGTAGCCACTGGCATCTGTGTGCAGGGATGTTCACAATATATATATATATATATATATATATATATATACATGAGATCTAACAGACAATAATGCCATGGAAAGTATAGGGGAAGATATTACACCGAATTTTAATGTAAATATGAAGAAAAGTGGGTGAAAAGATAAGTTGCCGTGGGCACTACATCCTGCCCACGGCAAGTTATCTTTTCACCCACTTTTCTTCATATTTACATTGAAATTTGGTCTAATATCTTCCCCTATACTTTCCGTGGCATTATTGTCTGTTAGATCTGATTAATACTGTGTAAAAGCTCGGAAAGACGAGCCCTTAGGTATACACTTCTGTCCTTATATTAATATATACATATATATATATATATATATATATATATATATATATATATATATATATATATATATATATATATATATATATAATAGGAATACTATCAGATGCCACGCCGGGGTGAGGCAACCGTTTAATGGGCCTAGCAGCACCGAGACAGCCGCCAGTGGTTTCAGCGGCAGCTGCAGCAGCCCGAGCCTCCGCCAAAACAAACGTCCTTATTGTCGTTTCCATAGCAGAGCCCGTATTTGTCACTACATTGACTCTCCGGTGCGAAAGGAGCCATCCTGGCGACCTATGGCACAGAGAGGACTGTTGGGTCGTAGTGAAGTTTTAGACAGTCGAGATGCACAGTCTCGCGGCTGCGGCGCCGTTGATCTGTAGGTGGCTGAATAGGTTCAAGGTGGGTCTTAAAATCAATCTGCAGAAAGCGAAAGTAATGTACAACCACCTCGGAAAAGAGCAGCGCTTCGAGATAGGTAATAGTGCACTTCAAGTTATAAAAGACTATGTCTACTTAGGGCAGTTAATAACCGCGGAGCCGAACCACGAGATTGAAGTAACTAGACGAATAAGAATCGCGTGGAGCACATTTGGCAAGCACTCTCAGATTATGACAGGTAGATTGCCACTATTCCTCAAGAGGAATGTATATAACAGCTGTATCTTGCCGGTACTTAGCTACGGAGCAGAAACCTGGAGACCTACAAGGAGGGTTCAGCTTAAATTGAGGACGACGCAGCGAGCAATGGAAAGAAAAATGGCAGGTGTAAGCTTAAGAGACAAGAAGAGAGCAGCAGAGTGGATTAGGGAACAAACGGGAGTTAAGGATATCATAGCTGAAATCAAGAAGAGGAAATGGACATGGGCCGGGCATGTAGCTCGTAGACAGGATAACCGCTGGTCATTAAGGGTAACTGACTGGATTCTCAGAGAAGGCAAACGGGTTAGGGAGAGACAGAAGGTTAGGTGGGGAGATGAGATCAAGAAGTTTGTGGGTATAAATTGGCAGCAGCAAGCACAGGACCAGGTTAACTGGCGGAACATGGGAGAGGCCTTTGTCCTGCAGTGGACGTAGTCAGGCTGATGGTGATGATGATGATGAATTGGTTCAACTATGTAGTTGACTGGTGATGTCTGGCGCAGGATCCGGTATGAACCATCATACTTGGGTATGATCTTTGAGCAAAGGCCTAGAGCAGACGATGACACGTGGAGCCACACGATTGTTCCAGGCGCGTATGACGAAGGGGATGAGCGTCAGTCATGGGAGTGCTTCTGGCGAGCCTGATCGTGCGTAGTGAGCGAACGTGCGAGCCGCCGACATTCTTCGGCATATGTGGCGGCTTCGGCTAAAGTTGTCATTTCTGAAGGTTCTGAGCGGTACAGAAGGATAGTGTCCAAGAACGATGAAGGTTCCCGACCATAAAGAAGGAAGAAGAGGGAGAATCCAGTTGTTGATTGAACTGCGCTGTTGTAAGCGTAAGTAAAGAATGGCAGTATGCGGTCCCAGTTCGTATGGTCATCGGAATACATGGAGAGCATGTCACCCAGCGTGCGATTAAGTCGCTTGGACATCCCGTTCCTTTGGGGGTGGTGTGCGGTGATTGTTCGGTGCACGATGTTGCATTCGTGTAGGAGGGCTTCTACAGCTTCCGACAAGAAGGAACGCCCACGGTCACTGAGAAGCTCGTGGGGTGCACCATGCCGAAGGACGAGGTTGTGCAGAATAAACACGCCGACTTCACGCGCAGTGGCCTCGGGAAGCGCCGAAGTTTCAGTGTAGCGCGTAAGGTGGTCCACGGCTACGATGACCCAGCAGTTTCCATTTAGTGTGTATGGTAGGGGACCCTACAAGTCGATTCCGATGCGGCTGAAAGGCCGAGAAGGACAAGGCAGTGGCTGGAGTGGCCTGTGGTTGTGCGAGGGGAGCTCTTCCGGCGTTGGCACAAGGAACATGAACGGACGTACTGCCTAACCAAAAACCAACAAGGCAAGACTACTCGCAAGAAGTTGTGGTACGAGTGAAATGTGCCCGATATAAGAAATCACAGCTTGTATATCCGCAGAGTGAATAATTGTGAGTGGGCGAAGCTCCGTCTGGCGGTAAATCGATAAAACCGTGAATCCTACATACATCATCAAATCATCAAAATCTTGACGAACACTATATATATATATATATATATATATATATATATATATATATATATATATATATATATATATATATATATATATATTGTTTGCAAGTGTCACGAAGAAATCGCGTGCACGTGTGGTTAGGACTCAAGAAAAGCTCTGTATTCAAAAGCATACTTTCTGTTCCCGTGTTGAAGGGCGATAATTGAAAGGACCGGAATTTCCTCCGGAAGCAACACGTGATGCTGCTATTTCAAGCTGAAACAGAGTGAAAAGGCGAATGTGTGTTTAGAAAAAGTTGGCAACGATTTAGAGTACATGGTACTCTCTTATGGGAGAGTAGAAAGATGTCCCAGGGCAACGTCCCCAGCACCGATAGACCTTATAGCATGGTCATACAGTACACGGGCCTCAGTTCATGGAACTACTTCAGAGGTAAACTGCCTCACTAAACTTGCATGGTGATACTCTTTGTCAACTTGATTTACTTTCCATATTCAAAAAGCAGGAAGTGCAAGCAGAAAGTGGAAATAAGGAGACAAGCTCATATATTTTAATTGTTTAAGCACGCCCTTTATTCTAAGGTATGTAAGTTAACCAAAGGCTGCAAAGGAAATGTGTATTAGAGCTCAATATAAAAAGAAATTTCACTCAAAGTCTAGTTTAAGCGCGTCCGGTCTAGAGTATTACGTTGTCTCAAAAGTGTCGTGGACCACTTTTTTAAGCAATCAAAGAATGACTCAATACTCTAGATTTATTAGAGCAAGACCACGGCCGCTGTTTTTTTTTGTCCAGCGGCCGTGGCCAAACACTGGGTCCCCAAGATGCCTTGCGTACGTTGCTTTTGCGTTCGGAGGATCACTAGAGTTTGAGAATCGGGTCAAAACGCTGACGACGCACACAGCACTACAAGTGGAGAAATGCAAATTATGCGGGACATGGGCCATACGGCACCGTGACTCGCGCTGCGTCTGTTTTATGTCGCTGACGAACCAAGATGCCTTAGAAGCCCTCGCTAGTTTTCGATTTTCGGGCCTTGGGTCAACATGAAAGCAAGAGCCCAATATTGACTTGGGTTCGGCCCATGTACCCTGGCAGGTCGCAAACTTCTTGGTTCTCCAAGCTCCATGGGGCCCCATTTCTAAAACTCCCTGGGCGAAATCCATGT
This sequence comes from Rhipicephalus annulatus, assembly GCA_013436015.1. Lineage (NCBI taxonomy): Eukaryota > Metazoa > Arthropoda > Arachnida > Ixodida > Ixodidae > Rhipicephalus > Rhipicephalus annulatus. The sequence continues at coordinate 162,305 of WOVY01002001.1, forward strand.
AGTTGGCTCATCAAAAACTAAAATTGACCATAGTCGCGGTGTCAGAACCAACCCGACTGCTGCAAAAGCAAATGACTGGGTGACATGGAAGATCATCAGTTGTAACGTCACCGCAACGTCACTATGACGTTAAATAGCATGACTAGTGGCGTCACATGATGGCATCATAGCATGACAGCGCCACTTGCTGAGAGGTTGAGCTGGTCATGGAGGCAGCGCGAAACGAGATGAGGCGCGAAATGCTTGCGATGCCTGCAATTTTGGAAGGAACGTGAAACCCAGACGACGCTCGAGCTTCGCCTTCAAGAGCAGAACGCGACAGTCTAACTGGCATACACTCACGTCGCCTTCTCAGTAGCTAGCCTGGCGTCGATTCCTGGTGGACACCTAAATCTGACTACATTGAGAGCAGCTTTGTCGCTACAATTCGAGGCTGGTATGTGACAACATCCCCAGCAGGCTGACAGCCAAGAAGGCGTGAAACCTTCTCCGACGCCTCCCCACCCGACGTATACCACAGACATAGCTAGGCAAGAAATTCAGAGATCGCTCAGTCTCACTCATGAAACATACCCCTGCCCTATAGGGCTCACTCGTGCTCACACTGACCAATGTTTTCCTTAACTGGACTCGCTCGAACTCAGACACGCTAACACGTTCCTCGATAGCACTCACTCGGACTCCGAATCATCAATATAATACTCACTTTCGCCCACTCGCACTCACGACTCTATCTTACGCCTAAGTGAGTCAACTCATGAGTCCGTTAGCATACTGTGAGCTGCTCCGTTCTACTTGTCAATGCCATATTGTTGTCTCGGATGATTGTTGCTCTACTTTGTGCGTTTTTTTTCTCGTACCTTGAACTCATCAGTTGACAGGGAAGATTAATCACGATGCTACTGCGAACCTTCCGCATTGCAGACATTTTGAAGCCAACTATATAAAAAATTGATCGAGACAGAAAGAAGCCTTACGGCAGAATAAACACATGAGAAGGAGGGTCATGAAGAGCTCGAAACTGGTCTAAGCTCGCAAGGTCAGAAGTTCGAAGTTACGCTGTTTTTCAAAAAAATATGAAGTTTTAAACACTTAAAGTGGCCCTGAAACACTTTTCAAGTAACCATGGAATGAATTCACTGGAAGAGCTTATTGCCTGAAAAATTCAACGCCGCAAAAATTTAAAGAATCCGTCCAGTGCGATCGGAGTTATGAAGGTTCGCCACATGCTGCAATTGCATTCTCTCTTCTCTAGTCCCGACGAAAGCGCTGGAAGCTAAGCAGGGGGGGATGGCAGGGCCACAGAAAAACGTCACGCGTGCTTCGCGACCTTGGGCACTTTTTTCTTTTTTTTTTCTTGGAATGCGCGGCTTTATCAGTGTGGTCGCGTGCGGACGCGTGGACAAGTAGTGGCCTCCGGTGGCGATCTCTGTAACGAGTGAGCACGTCATGTTCAAATCAACCAATGGTTGATACATGGTTTGTTGACGTGTGATTTTTGGGCATATAACGTGATTTGTCGAGAGAAGAGAAAGCAATTTTCAGCTGACTTTGATAATTTATAGTGAATTCCAGGCTGCGTCATGTGCTATAATATTTTGCTCGCGTGTGATCTGACGCCTCTACTACCGATCGGCAGCGTTTCTGACCATGCTCAAAAAGTGTTGCAGGGCCCCTTGAAGAAAAAAAAAAACATGGCGCGCTACGAGTAATGTGAAGTTGAGAACTAATAGGTGGTCAGGTGGCGTTCTGCAGTGCTAAGAAAGTGCAACAAATCTGCCTACTTAGACATAGTGCATTAGCCAAGCATGCAATGAAGAAAATTCTGTTCGAATGTCAATGCCGGACTATTCCCAATCGTATATTCACTTAAAATGCGGGATGAAGGAATCGTAAAAGGAAAGATCTCGGGTGCGGCCTCACTGGTGACCGCCTGCTGGTATTGCACTAACTCACCAGAGCAGGATTGGCCCCCTGGTGCAGTACTTGGTCACTACCTCCTATACTGACACATCAATTAGCCCTCAGTCCCCAACGGCTTCGAAGCAAACTGTCCAAGGCGGCGGTCAGACCTGCGGTGCAGTGGAGGGTGCTAGGAATCTCTGGGTCCACACAGGCCGCCATTGAAATCTGAATTTGGCTATGTTTAACGCTAGAATGCTATTTAGTGAGGCTAATCAAGCTGTGCTATTTGAGGAATTAGAGTGTGTTAAATGGGATGTAATCGGGCTCAGCGAGGCTAGGAGGACACATGAGGCTTATACAGTGCTGAAGAATGGACACGTCCTATGCTACCACGGAATAGTTGACAGAAAAGAACTAGGGGTGCGGTTTTGTATACACAAGAATATAGCTGGAAACACAAAAGAATACTATAGCATCAGTGCGAGGGTGACAAGTATCATAATGAAGTTTAACTAAAGGTACAAGATGAAGATGTACATCCTTACACGCCTGCATGGAGGCATGATGATCATTTTGTTGAACGCTTCTACGAAGAAGTAGAGTCAGTAATTAATAAAGTAATGCCACAGTATACTATACTGATGGCCGAAATCAATGCCAAAGTAGGCAAGAAACGTTTACCGATTGACATGTGGGGTTTAACGTCCCAAAACTACCATATGACTATGAAGTCGGAAGTTCGGTTTATTTTTGCCACAAGAAATACAAAAACTTTAGATCTGGTTTCGAAGGTGAAAAAAAAGCTACTTATATGTAGCTTAACTGGCCCCCACCTCAAATTACCCATCAGTGAACACTTTAGAAGCAGATGCTGTAATGAAGGGCTCCAAAAAGTTCGACCACCTGCAAGGTTTTTTTTTAACGTACACTTAGATATAAGTGCACGGGCCTAAAAAATTTTCGCCTCGATTGGATATGTGGCCGCCACGGTCGATCCTGTCGCATTTTCGATGGAGGCGAAAATGCAGCCTACTTCACGTCTGCCGCATTAGTCAAGGTTAAATTCACAAAGAGCCTTGTTAAGGAAAGGCAAGATAAGTCGAACATAATCAAACTCAACTGTACATGGGAGCTACTTATTAGGTCATGCATAATTAAGTGTAAATAAGCCAGAACTAATCACGTGGCATTATTCCAAGCACAGATTCGCATGAGCCCAGAGAAGCCAAGCTTTGGAAAATACTGATCACTCCTGCCCACGAATAGCTGGATCAGACTTGAATAAATACTAGTAGTGTTAATTAAGACTAATTATACTTATGATTTATCAAGTACTGTGACATGAAATCAAACGCACTCGAGATACCCAAGCTTCATGTGATTTAATCAGGCTGAATGTGACTGATTACGATAATTAGGTGAAGTCATAGTACTCATCGATAAACTTGACTAAGCATAGCTATGCATGGTACTGTTTAGTTAATCCACTTATAATTGAAAATAGTTAAGCCGGAACAACGTAATACCAACTAATTCAAACAATACTCGCATTTCCAATGAAGCCAGCGAGGGCAAGCTCACGAGGACTTTAACTGCCATTAACATATTTAAACCCTGTTGTGCTCAGTTAAGTCTAATAAGTGCTCATCAAGAGCAGTCTCAATTACCTATAATCATAAATTTTATGACATTAAATCAAACTGACCCCCTAATATTTCTCTTCGTGTCGCGTGATTATGCAAATAATGCCTAACTGATTAGGCATTATTAGCATATGATTAGCTTGTACAGCCCTTTTCAGATTGAGATAAGCTCTCACGTCACACAGCCCCACCAGAAAAAATTAATTAATTGTGCTTGGCTTTATTGCGTTTATGATACTAACTATTCTTAGTTATGCTAATTATTCCGTGTCAAATGCGATGCACGCCCGGTACTTAAGCTGACCCCGCCGCAATCGCCGCTGCACAGATGCGAATGAGTAAGGAAAGTGACACCCAGTGTACGTTGGACGTTTTGTCTAAACGAACACCATAACCACTTCTGAAAAAGCAACATGACAGGCCATGGACTAGATATGACAGAACGCCAATGTGCAGTACTGCTTCAGTGGTTATGTTTATAGGAGGCGCCGCGTTGTTACATGGCGCCACGACGCATTCCAGCATACTATCTGTGGTCTTCCTACTTTCGATCACGCCTGTACTTCACCAGCTAAATTTTACTTCGCATATTGATATATATACTCATCAGTCTAATGACCACTGCAAACAAAGCGTTGCAGGGGTACCGACAACAATTTTCGATGTAGAGTTTACATTGGAATAGCAGGAGGAGGAGGAAGGAAGGAAGGACAGGGGGGTTTGCCAGTTCTCAGACTAGCTGGCTACCCTGTCTTGCACAGCAGATTTCTGAACAGAGAGTCGGCTATGAGCAAGTGTGAAGCTCAGCACGTGCCGAGGTATTTGATTGAATTTTCTTATGCACTGCATTTTCTTATGGCGCACTCAGCGACATCACCGCTATCGGGGCGCCACGCCACAGTATCGATTCAGGCTACTGAACACACGGGTTGTGGTGCTACGTTCCAAAACGATGAAAGTGGCTGTTCGTGCATCGTCAACGGAGCCGCGGAGGCAGCGGAAAGGTTCCGATATTTTGCGTTAGCACGTTACTAGAAGGTCATTATTTGCCGAGACTGCGGTGCAGTATACGAACTGAAGTTACCTTTCTAAAACATGCCTTAGTTAATTTGCCTGGATCATTCACCCATATAAGACTCTTCAAGTACTGGGCTTTCATTCTAAAAAAAAGACGTCAAAAATTGTGTCAGGAACCGTTTAACACCGCTTATACACTTCTTACTGGAGCATTTTTCACGGCATCGCTTCGTCTTCAATAAAGTCCAGCTATGATCATACGTAATTGCGTCATAGCGGCACACGGTGATTTCTGGCAGTAAATCGGTTTTCTGTATATGTGTCAACATTTCTGTTCGCGTTTGCAGAGTTCTTCAAGGTTTTTTATTTTTTTATTTTGTGCAGTGCGCTGGTGACGTCCATTTCGACATTACAGCTGATGCGTTGCCTGTTAAGACGTTTGTGTACTTCAAGTGGCACTAGTCGAAGCAGTCAAATTCATACGCAGTCAAAGTATTGCCGATCTCAGCCGGTAATAAGTCCCGTAATGTCAGTCCGTGTAGCTGTCGACAGCAGAGTAGTCGCGAATTCATATCAGAGTGTGTGATTACCTTTTGGTGCTGTTGTTTTCAGTTGCTCAAATGTTCTGGTCACCGGATCGCACAGCCGAAAGGCCCAAGCGGGTAGAGCAATGTTCCTCTTTGTTCAAGAAGAGAGCAGTGATCATAGCGTCCATGCGACGATCATGCAGCAGCGATCGCTCAGACTCGATCTTGGTACGACACAAGGGGCACATTTGGTTGCCCCTCTCCAGAGCCGTAGTGATGCACTTCTCGCAGAAGCGATGCCCGCACTCCCTGGTTACGATGGTGTCCTTGAGCAGGCCGATGCACACAGCGCACGTGAACTCTTTACGAACGCTATCGGCATGCGCAGCTGCCTCGGTGCTGTCCGTGATGGCCTCCTGAGGCGTCCGCTGTTCCTCGTAGCTACTCAGACGCCACTTCCCGCTGGCAGAACTTGCTGTGCCGTTCGATGTCATGTTTGGTAGTAAGCCAGGGAAACACGCAAACGTGAAGCACGCAACTTTCGCCGTCTCAGCACCGCCGCCTTCACGGATCAATGAGAGGTGCGTGCGCGGCTTCGTTCAAGTGCGACAGAGGTCGCGCATTTTGTAGAGCAGTTGGCCTGTGAACACTGCGCAGGAGGCCTTATTTCCGCCAAAATACCTGTCATTCTATGCAAGCAACGTCAGCATGATAGTTTTATAGTGACATTGACAAGCTGTATGCGACGCATATGTTTTTCTTGAAGCAAAAGCTGTTGTGATACCACAACAAGCGCTAAATAATTGTCCTCATTCACTGCCGTCGGTGTTCGTGACCACTATCATGCGAAATAAGATAAAAAAATGAAATGAGAAAACGAACATTCAGGATTGGACCGGATTTGAACCCGGCCAACATGCGTGCCAGTAAGGTATCTGATAACGTAATCATGCTTATTTGCTTGAAATTCTTGCGCGAGAAAGCATTCTACCGGCGCAATGTCAAGCGAAATATTACGATGATATGTTCAATGTAGTGTGGCAGAAGGTAATCATATTTGGGGTTTTACGTCCAAACACCAGGGTATAATTACGAGAGGCGCCGTAGTGGACGGCTAAGAAAAGCTTTACCATCTCGTGATCTATAACGTTCACGGACATTGCACTGTACACGGGCCTCTACTATTTCGCTCCTATTCAGACACGCCCACCGTGGACGGAGTTCAACCCACAACCCTTGTGTCAGCAGTCGCGAACCCTAGCCGCTCATCCAGTCAGGCGGACAGCGTGGCACAGTGTAAGAAAAAAAAAACAGCTGAAGGCGTCACAGAAGGCTGATTGCGCAATGAGAGAGTGGTGCAAAGCTTGTCACCCCCCTACAAAAGGCTCATCCATAATTCTTCAGCGTCATCAGCCGCATCAACACAGCACGTAATGTACGGGTACTTCGCTCACGCGCAGAAACCCGAATAATGAATGGCGTAACGGGCGCTGACCTATTTCTCAAAGGTTATGGTTTGTGGCGTAGGGGATACCTTTCACTTGCACTCGAGTAAGTTGCCTCACAAGGATTTAGAACAGGCTCTAAAAAAGGCTACCCCTTCACCTTTCGTGGTCACTGTGCTGCACAGACTGCAATATACTACCAACTCCGAGGTGGGTAATTAGACAGATTTAGTTGGGCAACCGCAGAACAGAAGCTCAGTGGACGCATGCAGCCTGCCAGCCATCTATCTCTATAATGGCAGGCTGTTGCGAACGCTCAACTAAATTATGTACCATGTTCGGTGAAGGCCGCCACGCAGCCTGAGGACAGGTTTTTTTTAATGTACCCGACTTTTCTATTCAGATCACCTGCCTCGTCTATCTCAGTAGGTTTTCAAGCTTATACAAGCAGCAGGTAAGGCTGGCAATACCATGGAGATGATGTAATCTGACTCGTGTATCAAACGTGGATGCGTTCCACTGCAGGCGAGCGTACAGGGAGTGTGCAGTCAAACAGAGCGCAGGAGTGTGCCGGGTGGGGCGCCATTCCTGAGGTTGTCACGCAAAAAGAAAATAAAAAAACGACCTATGCTTGTCACTGTATTTGGTGAGTTTATGCGATGGGTGTCGTGTGGTGCACCCTGGCTTCCCGTGTCTTCGCATGTTGCATTTACAGTACTGCAGCGTTGGAAGATTCCCCCACCACTGCGTGCTGCATCGACCTGCAAAAGTGGTTAGGCCTAAGCTCGCCGTCGCTACGTCTTTTGATAATGTAACCGATGCTTTCGCTCTGCCGTGTTTGAAAGATGCAGGTCGGCGACTACGCGATGTCACTGTTTCACCACGAGCGCAACAGCCACGTCATCAAGTCTCGAAATGCGGGGGCGATGGCCCCTTGGCGCTATGCGACTTCATGAAAGATGTGTTCCGCGGAGGAGAAGCGGGACTCACTCACTGGATTCCGTGCCGACCGCTTGTGCTCTCGCGATCTCCGACGACAGCGCAGCTCTGGCAGAATGGGTTGGTCCTACGCCACCTCCAGCCGCCACTCCCCGACGACGACGACAGCGTAGCTCTGGCCGTCTAGATTCACCCTACGCCATCTCCTGTCGCCGACAAGAGCTCTCGCAAGTAGTGCCCCGTCCTCGGACTCCTGCAGCCGTGTCCATCTGTCCTGTCTTCTCCTCACTTATGTCGCTCCCTGTCCCTGCGCCTCGCTCTCTCCTTCTTCTTTCTCTATCTCTCTATCTTTTAATCCTATCCTTTTATTCCCTTCTCTACCCCATCCCTCATTAGCTACTGTTGAGGTGTCCTCCCCCATGAGAGACAATTACGGGGCTCACTTTTCTCTTCTTTGCATTTATAATCGCTTCCCCCAGTGGAGAAGGAGCTAGATCGGGGTTTGATCTCGACCGTGGCGGCCGCATGTCGATGGAGGTGATATGGTAGAGACCAGTATATTGTGCTATGTTGGTATACACATAAGAGAACATTATACGGTCGACATTTCTAGAGACATTGTCACAGAACGAGCGCTCAAAAGGGGCGCGCCGCCAAATTCTCGCGACGAACCGCCGGAGTTACGCCGCGAGGTCAAGAAAAAGAAAGAGAAAGAAAACAAACATCTAAAGGCTCCCCGGGCGCGCGACCCTCTCCTCTCGGAAGCGTGGCTTCGCTGACGAACCTCCTCACCCCACAACGGCGGCCGAGCAAGCGCTGTAAAGTTCCAGAAGGAAATAGGCGTGGTCATGCCGAGTTGAGTCATCCGACGCGGAGGGCATTCGAACCGTCTCGCCCTCTCCCCAGCCTTCGCTGCGTATTGCGCCGACGAAATGACGAGAACTTTCGGGAATGTGGCGTGGAAGGTATTTAACCGAGCAGCCGAGACGAGAGATCAGGAGAAGAAGGAAGTTTGCGCCAGAGCGCGCAGGGATTCCGCCGTGTAGTCTGCGAAGGCTTTGTCCGTAGGGACAAAGCAGGAGAAGGCGGAAGTTAGAGCCAGAGCGCGTAGGGATTCCGCCATGTAGTCGGCGAAGGTTTTGTCCATAGAGACAAAGCAGGAGAAGATGATTTCCACCTGAGGGGTGACGACTCGAGCTACCGGCAAGAGTGTGTTTACCGCTATTGAGCGAAGACGCGTGGCAAAAGCTGCGTGTGTGAAGCCGACGTGTTTCCGGCGAAGACGTTCGAAGCTTGGAGAGTGGCCAATTGAAGACGCGAGGTTTCCTGGAAGAGAAACTTCGGCGAGGTTTCCTGGAAGAGAAACTTCGAGGGCAGCGGAACGACAACAACGCTGGACTTTGAGTGAGTGATTCTCGGAAGAGTATCATTCAGACATTTGTTCCAAGAACTTTGGACTGAATAGGTTTTCTATCTCTTTAGTATTTAAGTGTCTTGGTTGTTCAATGCATGCGACTGCATTGTAGTGTGTATTGTTGTCTGTGTCCGTTATTTTGAGTGTGGCCGATTGTACTGTGTAGTACGTTGTTTGATTGGTAACATATTGTATGTAACTATTGTGGAGTGTGCATTCTTGTGTATGGTTTTCGATCTGCAATTATTGAGAATATAATTTTGTTTGTTTATCAACTCTTGGCTCTGACTTGTTCTTATCAACTCTTGGCTCTGACAAAAGGACCACTTCTAAATTGTCCACGCTTTTGTGGTGCGGTTCGGGGGGCCGATACTTCGGCCCTTGGAATTAGCCCGGCGATCGCCTCCCCAATTTACGGGACTGTGTGACAATTAATCTGGCGTCCCCGACAGGACCTTTTGGTGCACAGTGTGTCCAAAGTAGTGAGAAAGAGCCTCGAGTTGTTGATAGTGCTATCGGAACGATTTTGTGTGTTGTTCAGTGTTCTCGTTAACGAGTGCAGGAGAGTGTTCCGATAGGCTGTTTAGGCAGATACTTTTTGCACACGGCCAGACTTTATTTGCGAGACACGATGGATTTCGAAAAGTTAATAGCTCTTGGTGAGAAGATGGGTCTTTCTGGCGTCGAACTACAGAAGTGGGTCACCCAGAAGGAAAAAGAAGAAAAAGAGAGGGCCAAAGAAAAAAGGCAGCTGAGCTGGAAAAAGAAAGGTTGGTGGTCGAAAGAGCCAAAGCGGAAAAAGCAGCTGAGTTGGAACGAGAAAGGCTGGCCGCTGAGAGAGCGAAAGAGGAAAGAGAGGCAAAAGAGCGACAGCTGAAGGAAGAAAGAGAGCAGCAATTGAAGTGGGAGCTGGAGAGAGAAAAGTTGGCAGCTGAAAGGGCGAGAGAAGAAAGGGAAGCAAAGGAGTGACAGCTGAAGGAAGAAAGAGAGGCAAAGGAGCGACAGCTGAAGGAAGAAAGAGAGGCAAAGGAGTGACAGCTGAAAGAAGAAAGAGAGGAAAAGGAACGGCAGTGACAGCACGAGATGGAACTCGAGCGGCTCCGTTTGCAACAGCGAAGTGAAACTCCCGTCCAAGCTAGTGTTGAAAGCAGTGAACGGGAGGACCACGGCTTCCGCTTGAAGCCAAGCAAGCTGCTCGTGGCGTTTGATGAAAGGAAAGACAACCTTGACGCGTACCTTCACCGATTTGAGACGATTGCGAGGAGCCAGAATTTGCCGGAACATCAATGGGCAACTGCTTTGAGCACTTGCTTGAGTGGTGAAGCGCTCAGTGTGTACGGTAGGCTGATGCTGACCGATGCAGCCAACTATGCAAAGGTGAAAACTGCTTTACTGAAGCGATTTAGATTTACTGTAGAAGGATTCCGGGACAGATTTCGGACAGGAAAACCAGCTGATGGTGAGATGGCTACGCAGTATGCCGCCCGACTTTGCCATTATTTCGACAGATGGATTGAACTTTCAGGGACAGCGCAGGAGTACGTTGAGCTTAGAGAGCTCCTAATTAGAGAACAATTTCTTACTAGTTGCCACCCAAGCCTGTCGCTGTACTTGAAAGAGAGGAAGGCTGAGTCACTTGAAGGAATGCTTGAATTGGCTGATCAATTCTTGGAAGCGCAAGGTGGAACTAATTTGGCCAAGGTCAAGAAGGATTGTCCCGATGATTCTGAGAAATTGGCTCCCGAAGAAAAGAAGCGTGCACCAGACAGCATTCCGCGATGTTTTCTGTGTAACCGAGTGGGTAATCGCGCGAAAAACTGTCGAACGATCTTTACGAGCCCTACGGTAGTAAAATGTTTCAAATATGGTCAGACTGGGCACAAAGCAGACGCATGTCGAAACGGAGCGAGTCAAACTCACCAGGTGTCCTGTGTGCTCGCAGCACCGAAATCCAATAATATTGCCGTCACCGACGGATTCGTAGAGCTGAAAAATGGGGAGAAAATTCCTATTGTGGGTGCTGTAATGACAAAACAGCCAACCGGTGTTTCGAAGGGAATGCCAACGCTGCCTGGAAAAGTTGCAGACAAAAAGATTACGGTGTTAAGAGATACCGGCAGCTCCACTGTGATCGTTCGGAGAAATCTAGTACGGGAAAGTGAGTTAACAGTTAAAACGAAACCGGTTTGCCTAATTGACCGTATGGTTCGGATGCTTCCCGAAGCAGAAATTGAGGTTGAAACCCCGTACTTCAGCGGGAAGGTTACTGCTTTATGCATGATGACCCCCCTGTACGATCTCGTCATCGGAAACATCGACGGGGCGCGAGGGCCGAATGATCCAGAACGTTTGGGGGAAGACCCGAAGATGGAGCCCTCGCCAAGCCAGCGGCCGCGAGATACAGTGGAGGAGCATCCCGTGACGGATCTCACTAGAGCCCAAGGTGAAGCCGCGGCGCAAGAGACAGCGAATGAGAAGATGATCGAGTTGAATGAGTTCACGTGCTGGGCAGCTGGACGTACGTCGGCACGACCCCAACCGACAGACAGTGTAAAGGTGACGGAGTCGGCCAGCCAGGTACAATGTCGTGACATGAACAAGCGGGTGACAGGATCTGTTGAGCGTTATCACCCGTTAACAGTGTCAGAAGTGACAACGATGGCTGAGACGCCGCCTCAGACCCCGTCGTTGGAAAAGGCTCGCCGAAAAAGAACAAGAAAAAACAAGGAGAGATCGAGCGAGCACCGCAAGAAGGGACGCAATTGCAGCTCGAAATACACAGGATAGGTGCTGAGGTGGAATCGGAATGTGTTTGGCAGGGCTGAGTGACATATGTTGTGTTAATGTTCTTGTTATCCTGTGTCACAAGTGTATGTCGAGCGAGTCAAAGTGTTCTGTGCGATGATGTGATGTATAGTGTTGTATAATTGTTGTATAGACAGAACTTTGACGTTTGTATTGTTTGAAATATGTGATGAAGTGTTGTAGGCATGTCCCTGAGGCTATATTTCATGTGTTGTGGAATTGAACTAAAATGTACGATTGTATTGAGCGATCTATTGTGAATGTGAAGTGTCATGAGCGACGGTTTGTGTTACAGTCTTTCAGAGTGTGTGGTGACTGTTCGCGCTCGTTTGTGTGGTTTTGAATATTATGAGATAATATTCTTAAAGTGGGGGGCAGTGTCACAGAACGAGCGCTCAAAAGGGGCGCGCCGCCAAATTCTCGCGACGAACCGCCGGAGTGACGCCGCGAGGTCAACGAAAAAGAAAGAAAAAGAAAACAAACATCTAAAGGCTCCCCGGGCGCGCGAGCCTCTCCTCTCGGAAGCGTGGCTTCGCCGACGAACCTCCTCACCCGACAACGGCGGCCGAGCAAGCGCTGGAAAGTTCCAGAAGGAAGTAGGCGTGGTCATGCTGAGTTGAGTCATCCGACGCGGAGGGCATTCGAACCGTTTCGCCCTCTCCCCAGCCTTCGCTGCGTATCGCGCCGACGAAATGACGAGAACTTTCGCCAATGTGGCGCGGAAGGTATTTAACCGAGCAGCCGATACGAGAAATCAGGAGAAGACGGAAATTAGCGCCAGAGCGCGTAGGGATTCCGCCGTGTAGTCGGCGAAGGTTTTGTCAGTAGGGACAAAGCAGGAGAAGACGGAAGTTAGCGCCAGAGCGCGTAGGGATTCCGCCGTGTAGTCGGCGAAGGTTTTGTCCGTAGAGACAAAGCAGGAGAAGATGATTTCCACCTGAGGGGTGACGACTCGAGCTACCGGCAAGAGTGTGTGTTTACCGCTATTGAGCGAAGACGCGTGGCAACAGCTGCGTGTGTGAAACCGACGTGTTTCCGGCGAAGAAATTCGAAGCTTGGAGAGTGGCCAATTGAAGACGTGAGGTTTCCTGGAAGAGAAACTTCGGCGAGGTTTCCTGGAAGAGAAACTTCGAGGGCAGCGGAACGACAACAACGCTGGACTTTTGAGTGAGTGATTCTCGGAAGAGTATCATTCAGACTTTTGTTCCAAGAACTTTGGACTGAATAGGTTTTCTATCTCCTTAGTCTTTAAGTGTCTTGGTTGTTCAATGCATGCGACTGCATTGTAGTGTGTATTGTTGTCTGTGTCCGTTGTTTTGAGTGTGGCTGATTGTACTGTGTAGTACGTCGTTTGATTGGTGACATATTGTATGTAACTATTGTGGAGTGTGCATTCTTGTGTATGGTTTTCGATCTGCCATTATTGAGAATATAATTTTGTTTGTTTATCAACTCTCGGCTCTGACTTGTTCTTTGGGCCACAGCCGGCGTCCGCTGGCGCGCCAAAAAGGACCACTTCTAAATTGTCCACGCTTTTGTGGTGCGGTTCGGGGGGCCGATACTTCGGCCTTTGGATTTAGCCCGGCGATCGCCTCCCCAATTTACGAAACTGTGTGACAGACATCAACTGTGGCGTATCTAATAATCATATCTTGAATTTAGGATGTAAAACCACGCAAATTATTATTACTCCATGAACGATGTCGGTTCTTATCAGGTAAGATCAACGGCTATCTGGCTCGAGAGAAAAACTTCTTGACGACGGAGTATGACGAACAACAAATCCTTCTAGGCTCATAATTACGTCAGTAGCCATCTCGTAGACAAACTAGGGGTCAAGTTTTTTTTTCGTTGTAGCAGTCACCGAGGTTGTGAACAATCTGCCGAATGGGGACTACGTGGCGGCTGCGTCTAGCTATCCGTAAAGCTAGCGATAAGGCAAGTATAATCAATCACCCGCATGTCTCCCAGCACCACGCTTTCGTGTCGCTATTTACTAGAACTGGAACTTACCGATATCTTCCTCGTGTTTATCGCGCGTGTGGTTTGCTAGTGGGAGTTCATCGCGTAAGCTAAACATTGATTACTTTATCTTGCTGTCGCTGTGCGGGTCCATCGCTCATACACATTCAAGAAAAGGTCATTGCTGCCGGGGTGAGTGAGTATAAGGCTTACGAAGAAGCTGTGTACGCTAATTGCAAGTGCGTGGCTGACCTCAGTGAGGCGTGATCGCACGTTCGAGCAGTGCATTTCGGTAACGCGAGGCCGGTTCGTCCACGTCTTCGCAGACCAACCCAGTTCAACTTTCAGTACGGCATACAAGCGTACAAGAAATTCTCATCGGTTGAATTTCTTTTGTGTTGTTGCAGCAACCGCTAGCCACTCAGTTGGCCAAATTTGATTTTATACAACTCGACGTACAACAATTCGTAGAGTGCTTTTACAAGTCCGTGCGGCACAGAGAAGTTAGAGAAAAATTTCGCTGTATTGTGACGCAGCACACGAGAATACGGAAGGCCAGGGAAGACCACACAACTCACATTACGTACACACAGCAAACACAGTGGCAAGCATGGGTCGTTACTGGGCGGCAATTTCAAAAATTGGCAGATTCCACGTACAGTGGGAATCGATGATATGCGAAGCATGAATCAAGAAGGTTGATATGTCACTTTAAAATCAGCACTACGTTACGAGGTGGGGGTGAATGATGCTGTACATGACTTTCGTGTCATGATTATCATGTTTGGATGCGTCGTTTACATTCGTCATCTATTCACGTCACGTGATACCAAATTTAGTATATGTGGAGCTAGCGAAACGGTCGCGAGCACGCTATGAGCGTGGTATGTTGTCCTGTTCTTACATGACACGCGTGTTAGGATTAACATGTTAGCACCAGTCATATATTTCGTCATCGATTGACGTCACGTAACACCAAATTTGGTATATGGGAATCTTGCAAAAGAGCCGCGAGCGCATCATGAAGGGCCCAATATATTCCAATGTAGCGTTGACGCGCGCGCTCGCTGGGCACAGCGCTGCTACGTTAGCAAAACGTCAGCACTCTATAGTCTGACGTCAGGCGCGACCAGCGTCTGTCGGCGCAGCCCGACGGCAACCGGCGCGGCCCAACGGTCATTTGCGCGAAATGCGACATGCTGCATTTAGCGCCGATGCGTTACCCAGACAACACTGCGTCTCTCTCTTATCATGACGGAGGGACGCAGGACGCGCTGTAACGCGCATGCGTCAAAAAACGCAGCGTGGCGCATGCCGGCGAGTATATGGCAAGACTGGCGCCTGGCGTGGCAACGCAGGCGTGACGCGATGAAATGAACGCCGGTGAGCACACGCACCACGTCACGTCAAATGTATTGGCGCCTTAACTGTGGCATGTAGTCATGTTCTCACATGACACGCATCTCATGATTATCATGTTTGCACAAGTCATCACATTAGTCATCCATTTGGATCGTGCATATGTCAATCTAATGAAACGACCGCGAGCGCATCATTAGTGTGGCATGTAGTCATGTTTTTTCATGACACGCTTGTCGTGATTATGTTTCGATGTGTCATTTACCTATGCCATCGGTTCACGTAACTTAATACCAAGTTTGGTATAGGTGAAGCTAGCGAAACGGCCGCGAGCGCATCATGAGCGTAGCATGTAGTCATGTTGTTACATGATACGCATCTCATGTTTATCATGTTTGCACTACTATCATACTTTCGTCATCCATTCACGTCACGTAATACTTAATTTGGTGTATGTGACGCTAGCGAAACGGCCGCGAGCGCATTATGAGCGTGACATGTAGTCATGTTGTTACATGACACGCATGTCACAATTTGCATGTTAGGGTCTCTCGCTTGCGTTCACCATGCACTCATGTCATACCATACCAGTTTTGCGACATGCCATGTGAACGAAACCACTACAAGAGCAGCAGGACCATAAAATGTAAACCATGACATTTATGACATACATGTCATGCTTTTATCTTGTCAGATATATTCTTCATACAGTCATGTTATACCATACCAAGTTTGGTATCGATGCCATTATCGAAACGGCCAGGAGAGCTAAAAGTCGTTAGATAGATAGATGGATAGATAGATAGATAGATAGATAGATAGATAGATAGATAGATAGATAGATAGATAGATAGATAGATAGATAGATAGATAGATAGATAGATAGATAGATAGATAGATAGATACGCTCAAAGTCGCCGAAGCTCGCTAAGAAATGCTTGGCATTTAAAATGGGGCCGGACCACAGCAGTGGCAGAATCTCAGTCCATACTATACTCCTCATTGGCGAACAACAACCATAATATAATGGCGAATTATATCGAGAGAACAGGAGAACGGGCGCCCCGCCACGGTGGTCCAGTGGCTAAGGTACTCGGCTGCTGACCCGCAGGTCGCGGGTTCAAATCCCGGCTGTGGCGGCTGCATTTCCGATGGAGGCGGAAATTTTGTAGGCCCGTGTGCTCAGATTTGGGTGCACGTTAAAGAACCCCAAGTGGTCGAAATTTCCGGAGCCCTCCACTACGGCGTCTCTCATAATCATATGGTGGTTTTGGGACGTTAAACCCCAAATATCAATCATCAGGAGAAGGGGCGTCGTGCAGTGACGCGTGTGGGACAGAACCAAGGAGGTTTGAGAAACACCAGGCCTGCGCGGAAGGCGCAGCACACTCACAGCGAAAGGTACAAAAGCGGCCTTTCAGAGCCTTTTCGAAACACTCATTGCGTAACTACTGCAAGTACACTTGCTTGATACGCGCTAGGTCATTAATAATAAATTTATTAGGGTAGTAGGCCGGCATTCGCTATGCTATTTTTTGTCATTTTTCTGATAAGCGTGGTATCCTCTAAACGCTTTCAAAGAATTTTGTGCCAATCGTTCATGGAGTGACTGACGACGATGAGAAATTATGACTGAAGTGGGTATGTGCAAGAGTTAATAGGAGAACAAAAACAAGCTTTCGTAATGGGTTGGAGCATTTGACTACCCACTCGTTGCGCTATTTGCATAGTGCGACGACTGGTTGTTCTTTCACTCTTTCAAAACGCTTTATAAGTTGTATTGACGCGATTGCTTTCCCGACATCAAGCCTGCCTAAGGCAAGTTTGACAACAAGTCACAAGCACCGGTGTAGCTCAGTGGTAGAAAACTGAACTGGCACCCAGCGTACCGCGGCTCGAGCACCACTGTGTCATTGGAGCTAGGAAATGCCTGCCTAAGGGAAGTTTGACAAGAAGTTACAAGCACCGGCGTAACACAGTGGTAGAATACTGGTCTGACCCCCAGCGGACCCGGGTTCAAGCACCACTGTGTCATTGATGCAAGGGTTTTTGGGGCGAAGCTCCTTAATGCGTGGGTCTGTCCATCCTCCGTCGTTGTCGTACGTAACCAGATGGCGGTAAACGCAAGGATGTACGCATGGATGGACGGAGAGACAGACTAGCGGACGGGCGGACGTGCGGAGTGGGTATGCGCCACAGGGGATGTGAGATGGCGGTATTTGGAATGTTCACTAGATGTTCGGACGGAGACATGGATGGACGCACGGAAGGTCGCGCGGAAGGAAGCTAGAACGAATGGACGGACGGAAGCACGGACGGGCTGATGGACGCTTCACCCCACTCATCATCACTCACTCCGTGTCTATGCTGTGATTATTATTTTTTTGGGGGGGAGGGGCAAAACTCTTTAAAGTGGCACCCGTTGGTCCCTCGTTATAGTTGTAGTGCGTAACCAGCCACGTTTTGACCTGCAAGGTGGTGCCGGTGGGAGATTTCTAGTGTGCGTTGTTGAACAATAAAAAGTTCGCAGCGTGCGCGTTAACTAAAAGCGAAATTCTCCTGTCTCTCATTCCCCATTAGCAGCCATTGGCATGTACATTGAGCACTGTTACGAAGGTGCACCGCCGATGAGGTTACGACGGGCGCCACGAAACTTTCCGCTTACGAGGACACCGGCCGCGCCGCCAGCGAAAGGGCTCGAAGCAACGAGAGGCTTTTCTGACACGTAGGTCTAATGCTGGTGATGCGCCGCAAGGCTTATTTTTTAGCCCAATAAACAATTGTATTGGGCCGATACAGATCGGACAGATCAAATATGGGCCATCCAGCGAGCACGGGAGGTGGCTGAGAGACAGGGTCTCTCCACCGCCCCTGGCGCGGCTTAGGCCCACGACTCAATCCGCTGGTTAAATAAAGTTTGCTCACTCACTCACTCACTCAATCACTCACTCACTCACTAACTTATTTACCAGCTCCTAACGTCGACACTGAAAGCACGCTTTCACGTTTTTTTCTAGGGAAAGGAAATCTCTCCGTAGGTTTTCAGATAAAAGAAACGTGCACAAGGTTGAACGGAAGCCCTTACAGTTTTTATGTAGCTCAAAGGAACATTTACTTGAATATATTTTGCCAAATGCTGGAAAAAAAGTGTAGAAAATCAGCGGGCTACTTTCTAAAGCTCTTTTTGCTCACTGATGCTTTTAAGGCGCATCGGGGGCTGAAACCGGGTGTCATCAAGGGCCTTTGTCAGTAAACAATGGAAGGGTCTATAAGAATCAATGTGAGTTCGAGCACGCGGGCAGTAGTCTCGCACACTGCGCATGCTTTATCGGCGTATCCGAAGTGGTCGCTGTTCGGAAACTAAGGGAAAAGGGCGCCGAACTATACCTACGCCTGAATATGGTTGCTGCACTAAGGTAGCTTGTAGAGCATCAGTAGTGGCTAGTGGTGATGCGAATTCACAGTGACGCCCACAGTTAAACCCATTGACCTTTATGGCTATGAATCTGCTGAGACATCGGCTGTGTCGCAGCCTGCCGTGACGCAAAGGCCTTGCTTATATATATATATATATATATATATATATATATATATATATATATATATATATATATATATATATATATATATAACTTAATTATTTTTTAGTTTATTGCAATAGTAAAAACATGGACACTCTAGGCTGGATTTTGCCGCTGGCGTCGCCGTTACTGACCGTATACGTATACGTATCTTTTTGTATGAAAACACAAAAACAAAACATATTCCAAAAAAAATCCGACGCGCGGAAGCGAACGTCCGACCTTCCGTTCATGAACGTGCAGCGTTAGCCACTGACCCACGAAGGAGCACCTCCTTCACCGTTGAAACGGCAAGCTACCTATATCTACTACGGGTCAAAATAGCGTGTTTTCAGCATTACCAGTGAGATGGCGGGATGAGCGCACTCAGCGCAATGGTCGGTGCCCAGCTCATCGCGATACGCCGATGCGCCCGCATCTCCCACCCGTGATTTGCTCCGCGGAGGGAGGGGCCTTATCCAACACCACCTAGAACTAGGAGAAGGCCCGCGCATGTCCCCCTCTCCACACCAACTACGTCACCACAGTGAGATCTGCAAGCCCGATGACGCGAGCAGAGAGAGCGCACGGCGCGCACGGGAACTGGCGCGGCTCGGCTTGGCTTTGGGCTGTGGCTAGTACGGAATCCATCTGCCAGCATGCGCGTTGTGGGTAGAAAACTGTTTATTGAATGTGGCAGCCGCAAGGTGTTTTTTGATGCAGAAAATAAGGAAAATTTATATGTGTTTTCATTTACATCATGGTCTATTCATGCGGCGCAGTACTGGTTATAAAAATTGCGATATACTGCAGGCTTGAATACATAAGAGCACCAATGCTAGCGGTATCAGCCTAAGCATCTGGCAACGCTGACACTATTTCCAGTGCTGCAGCTTGTTGGCGTGCATTTTCTTTGTACTCAGTTACTCAGGCATGCTGCATGAACTTTTGCTGGTGTGCTGGCGAAAATGCCTGGGTGCTGCTGTGCACCGAACTGTCGATCGAACTACGCTAATGGACCGCGAGCACGCGTGTACAGGTTTCCGTTGGACCCCGCCCAAAATGCAGCGTGGACGAAGGCTGTGCGGCGGGAAAACTTCACACCTACGAAGTACACTGTGGTAAGCACATGTTCCCGTTTGTTTTCCGGCAGTCGTGCTTCTCGTGGGAACAGAGTCTAGTTAATTGCGTGACGCATGCAACCGTTACGACGCGCTATGCACGTTAAGGATTGACAACTGAGCAAATGGTGTGTTTCAGTGTAATATTGTTCCATGTTCGTGGCGTAAAGTGTATAGTGCCATGTTTACGCCTCAGGTTGCTCATGTGCGGTTATGCCTAATCAGAAATTGATTTAGCGCAATGTATTCGCGAGTAAAACTGCCTGCGTCGAACATACGATGTAGACGGCGTAGTTACTTTACATGTGGGGCGTCCGCCACTACTTGAGCGCCAAACAAACGATGGCTCGTGGTTTACCGTCTCAAAGCAAGGTTTGCTAAGTGAGACGTCATTCTTGTTGACTGCGTGGTCGTGGTTGCCGTACTGAAGCAGATAAATAAAGCGAAAGAATTTGTCTTAATCTTTACAAACGGCGCACTGGGATCATATAATTCTGTAAAACTGTTATGTATAATTCTGTCGCTTTCATCTTATACTTAGTTATTTTTGCTTATGTTCCAGGTCTGTGAGCACCACTTTCTTGAAAGTGACTTCGTAGACACCACCAGCTACACTGACAGCATGACTGGGAAAGTAATTGAAGTACCCCTCAAGCTGAGGCGCTTGAAGCCTTCTGCAATCCCAAGCGTTTTCCCTAATTGCCCGGCTTACTTGTCAGCCAAGAAACTTCTGCACGCGAGAGCCCAGAAGAAAAGCGCGCTCGTGTGGACGCAGAAGCGTTGCAGGAAGCAATAAGGTTATCAGAGCAGTCTCACGAAGCGGAAGAAAAGAAGAATGTCATCACCACTTTCGAAGACCTATTGACAGCAGTAGGTGACCTCTCTCTTACTGACTTCTGGACCAAGGTGGTCACCCAGAAACAAGTACTTTTCCTCAACTTCAGCGACCAAGGTGCCCCAGTTGTGCATCGTGCAGTGACAGTGGCATCCGACCTTTCTTTGGCAGTGTATGTTGGTGAAATGAGGTTACAAAACCTAGGTTCCTCTGTGCTTCCTATGACAATTTCTGACTTGAGAGTGCTTCACAAAGTTCTGTGCGATGTGGAAGACGTCATGAAGGATTCCACAAATAATGAACTCCAACAAGAGATTCTGCTGAAGCGTGTCGTGGCACTCCTGGAGCAACTGTCATCTTCAGCTCTCCCGCATGAGTGGCAAGTGCAAGTCGTCAAATTTGTGACACAGCAACTTCAAGTTCTCCTCACTAAGGCGTCGACTTACCTAGCTGACTTTCTGGTGTTCTGCAGCCTTGTGTACACAATATCGCCGCACGCATACAGATTCATCAGGAGTACAGCAAAATTAAAGCTCCCACATTCACAGACAATAAGACGCATTTGTGCCTCTTACCGTGCTAGCCCATCCAGAGAGCAACAAGAGGATTCATTTCTTTCTTATGCAAAGAGACTGGCATCAACACTAAAAGACCATAAGCGCTTTGTGACGCTTATGATGGACGAGATCCACCTGCAGGCATCCTTTCAGTACAAGGGTAGTTATGTCACTGGTGCAGCGACAAACAATGAAAATGCGGCAAAGACAGCATATGTCTTTATGATACAAAGCTTGTTATCATCAAACAAGGATGTTGTGCATACACTTCCAGTAGCACAAATAGAAGCGAAACAGCTACATGAATTTCTTGATCTGCTGATTAGGCACCTAGAAGACATTGGAATACGAGTAGTTGCAGTGGTGTCTGACAACAACTCGATCAACCGAAAGGCTATGTCATTTTTTGCTGATCCTCCCAAAGTGAGCATTGTATACAGGCACCCGTCAGACTCATCAAGACCCTTGTTATTTCTTCTGGATGCAGTGCATATATTAAAGTGTATCCGAATTAACTGGCTGAATCAGCGTAATTGTGGAAGGTGCATCTTCTTTCCCAATTTCAGTGCCCTCTCGGAAAACCCATCTGTCTGACAGCCTCGTTTAACACACTATGCAAGTTGCATGAAGGAGAAAAAAATGAGCTTTTGCGACTAGCTCCAACTTTGTCCTTAAAGTCGCTGAACCCATCCAATCTAGAGCGACAAAATGTAAAGCTCGCACTGAGGATCTTCAACAGTTCAACTGCTGCAGCACGAAGAAGCACCAAAGTCGCACTTGAGCATAAAGCTGGTACATTGGAACTTATTAACATTGTTTTGACCTGGTGGAATGTGGTGGATGTCAAGACCCCATTCAAAGGTCAGCGTCTCCGAGACCCACTTCAAGAACCGATAAGTGCACTGCAATGCCACCAAATTGAGTTTCTAAACAAGATTGTGGATTGTTTGGACCACTGGCAGAGCTTGAAGCATGATGCTGGCCAGTTAACTCGCGAAACGCACATGGCACTGCGACATACCTCACATGCCCTTGTTGAGGTGTCAACGTATTGCATTGAAGAACTTCGGTTCAAGTACGTTTTGCTAGGGAAATTTCAAACCAACAGCTTGGAAGACAGGTTTGGCAGGTGCAGGCAGCTGTCTGGTGCCCAATACCACGTTTCGATACGTCAGATATATGAATCCGAGCAGAAGCTGAGACTTCAGAAGCTACTTGATCTTCCCAACTTGGATACCATTGCACCTTGCATTCCTACCACTGATTTGAAATTCCTTGTTAAGCAGTTTGATGTTGCAGTGATGGACGATCATGTGAAGGAGAAGGAGAAAATGCTACCAGCTATTACATATGTAGCAGGATATTGTGCATATGCTGCAGTTAGGAAACTTGCCTGCTCTTCCTGCCAGGAAAACTTGACTGTTGAGAAACGGACAATTGAACTGGATGATGATATGCTGATAGCTAATGCAACGCGTGGTAGACTGAAATTTCCACAAGCGGTAGTTGTGAATGCCCTGCTCACAATGGAAATTGTGCTTGACAAGCTGATAAGTCCGAAGTACGCATCACAATTTTTTGCTTGCGCAAAACAAAAAGAAGTTCTTGTAAGCCTCGCGACTTCCCTTGTTGAGTGCAATGAAGACTTGGATTTCTGCGATGGTGGCCCCTCACCTGAACTTGTCTTAAACTATGTTCTCAGTGCTGCTGCCAATGCGCTGCTGAATAATTTGTGCAAAGTTCAAAATAACAAGCTGAATGAAAGCAAGGCTGCAAAGCGGAACAAAGTTGAAAATAAAGGAACTGAAAGCAAGGCTGCGAAGCGGAAGCTCAGTACTCTTCAAGCATAATCTTCTTTCTTATGAACTGTTCTGCCTGTTTGGATTATGATGTATCACGAATAAATATGTCTCACAACGAAAATTTAAGCCTCTTTTAAACTGCACGAAATGGCTGTGCATGCTGTTAAAAATTTCACGAGTGCCTGATGAATTATTTCAAGCCAGCGTTTAGTTAAAACATACTGAAAATATTCCTTACTGCAAATATTCTGTACACTCCAAAACCGCGAAAATAATCATAATAATGTAGGGAAAATGCCATTTCGGAAAGAAAAAGCGTAGCATTGGGTGAAGCCGAATTTTAGGCCGATCTCACTGCGGTGACGTCACGCAGCCCTGCCCAGGCCTTCTCTAGTTCTAGGTGGTGTTGCCTTATCGCGCACTCATGGTAGCGGGAGCTAGTCAAGCTGTTTTAATACAGCTTTTACTCCCGCTATCCTTCAAGTAGTCTCAGACATGAAAATAAAGATTCCGTTCCATTCAATTCAATTCAATCCTGGGGTGGGGGGAGAATCGCAGGCCCTGGGCCTTCATAGGAACGATTGCGTTTATTTGTCGGGCATACTTTGCTCACTGGACAGGCCCCGTTTGTGAAAAGAGCTCGCTTTCCAAACACAGTGAAGTAACAATTGGGATACTTGCTAGTTAGCACTCATATCTGCACCAGTGATTACGTTTCGTGCATTGTTTTTGTTTAAACAACGCGTTAAGAGTCGAGCTATAAACGTTTTTTAGTTGACTTGCGTTTTATGTGTGTTATCGCGCGTCATTTGTGCGTGAGCAGCGCGCTGAACGTTTCGATCTGCTTGTCGGCAAAGAAACACAACTTTGAAGCGAGCAGTCAGGTAATGCTGTGGCCATCCAATACGAACAAGCTCTAGGTTCACTGTGAAGGTCCCGCTAAAGTAGTATCGAAGCTTTCCAGTACCAACTATGAAGTGAAATGAGAAAGGTGGTCGAACAAAATCTAGCACAGCAACTTCATGAAACCATACGTTGAATGCTCAGCGGTCGTAATTCCGATTTCGAATTGCGTTAGAGGAAGAAGAAGTAATTTTGACCGTTATAGATGTAACGTAAAAAGGATCAGACGTAACAGTTGAACCTGGAGCCAAGGTTAAGTGAAGTCCAGAAAGAGAAGTTGGGTAGGATTCTTTCCAATTTTCCGAGTTTCCGAAAAACGTGTTACTGGACCGACCAGGAAAAACGACTGTAATCAAACACGACATTGAGCTAACCCATGCGGAAACAATTTGTAACAAGCCGTATCCTCTGTGCAAAAGCAGATCATGAAATCAGAGATCGATAGAATGCTTGGATTGGCAGTCATAGTACCGGGCGAGAGTGACTATGCATCTCCTATCATACTGGTTGAAGTGCCGAGAAAGAATCCTAGGGCATGCATTGATTATCGGTACCTTAACGCCAAAACTCGAGACCAGACTTACCCGATGTGAAGTCTAGAGGAGAGGGTAAAAATGGTGTCAAAGACTAATTACATTTCCACGTTAGACCTCGTGAGAGGGTATCGGCAAGTCCCCTTTACGGAGCATGCTAGCCGCTACGCCGCGTTCGCTTCTCCCTTCGGAAACTATCATCCACTAATGATGATTTGGGGCTCAAAATGCAACCTAATGTTTTTCAGCCCTATTGAACCGCATTCTTATTGGCCTGTCTGACTTCGCCCTGCCTTATCTCGACGATGTCGCCATCTTCTCAAACAGCTAGGAAGAACATGTGGAGCATTTACGAGTCATGCTGAAAAGGTTGAAATAAGTGGGTGTTACAGCGAAACCGGGGAATGGTCACCTATAGGGTGCGGCGAGGTGTCTTACCTCGAACACATTGTGGGGCGTGGCCGGTGTAGACCTTCAGAAATTAATGTAGCGGCCATCGTCGATTACACACGACCAACCGCAAGATCGGAGATGAGGTCTTTTTTGACCTGGCTGGACACTGTCAGCATTACGTGCAAAGCCACTTTACCATTGCCTGCCCTACAACTGACAGTGCAAGTCTGAGGCGGTTAAAGTGGCATGAGGCTCAGAAAAATTGACTGCATTTTAAAAGCTGAAACAAGCTTTAAGTGAAAAGTCCGGTCCTATGGCACCCCACTTTTCTAAGAGCTTTGTCATTCAGTGCTACGCGAGTGGTCGCGGCATGGGAGCTCTATCGTGCCAGGAAGACAGCGATGGTAACGAAATGCTGGTTTTGTATTTAAGCCGAAAACTGAGCTGCAGGGAAGATGCATACAGTACTCCTGAAAAGAAATGCGCCTGCTCCATGTGGGCCGTTCAAAAGCTTGCCTGTTATGTCTTCAGTTAGGAGTTTGTGGTCGAAGCGAACCACTGTCCTCTACTAACCTAGTCGAATATCAAGTCTGAAAGTGGCCGGTTAGTGAAGTGGAACATGATACTCGAACAGCACAACGCTAACGCCGACGCATCGAGCCGTGCGTTTTAGGTATACCTTCTTCGGTTATCCATTCGTACTTTCGCTGGTGAATCGCTGAAAAATGTTGTCATCATCGTGGCGTTCGGAGCAAAGTTATGTCATATGAGCGCTCCTGTCCAGAGTGATCTCCGAGTCAGCTTATTGTGTACTCTATTTTATTTCGTTTGTTGCACGTGTATAAATTTGAGTTCTGATTTTAAGAGAATTGTGTCCCACATGTTCCTCTTGATGCAGAGGGAACGAAATTTCGTTAGACACGAGGCTAGGAATATATTATGCTATATTGTAACTTGTGTTTTGTCGGATGACCGGGGGCAGTCGCTTGTTTTGTCGGTCGTCAAACCGTTCTTGAGAAGTTGCAGAACAATCGGAAAGTGCTGAGAATAAAGATTGTCAGAAGAGAAGATGGAAGAGTCGACCAATCTTGGCGACAAGCCAAAGGAGCTGGGATCCATCTTCAAGAAAGAGAAACGGGCAGATCTTCTCTATGGCACTGGACGTGAACCTAGAGGGACCTGACGGACGAGCGTGCCTGACATCCGAGCCAAGTAAAAGCAGCATGGTCTTTCTGGCGCATTATTTGGCGGCGGGGTGCTGTATTGCCTGAGAGCCCAACCCAAACCGCATAGCTTCGGCAAAGTATCCAAGTTGGTATCATCTGATGCAAGTGGCGTTGACCTCGATAGACTTGCTCATGCAACCGGCGTCTATACCAGCCATCTGTCTGATGCAACGACGTGAACCAAGGCGGTAGTCTCATGCAATTCATGGCAACTATTGCGGTGCACCTGTCGTAACCAACAGCAGACCATCACGCAACGTGCGGCAAACCCCTCACCGACGGGTCCGATTCAAGTCAGTGACCAGCGGCTTTTCCTGATGAGAGGTTTCGAACTACAGGTTGATGCAAAGGATCTTCAAGGGTTATAAAAGAACCAAGTGCGCGAAGACTAGAGAGCGACCGAAAAAAATCCCCCATCCTCGTTGCACCTCGGTGCGAGCCCAACAAGCTGTCGGCGCAGCGTCAAATATGTAACGCTTTCTGTCTATCTTGTACATAAATGTTGCCTTACCTCACCGTCGCCTTGTCCGCTCTGTCTATCAGTTCTGCCCACATGCAGCAGCGAGATGAGACACCCGATAACCAACAAGGGCTAATGGGTGCTTTCACATTGAAGGTAGTCGTCAAGTGCTGCACCGGGGTTGCCAATTGTTCCCTGGTGAGGGGAGTGCATTAGAGGCAGTGGTCTCGGGTACGATGTCACACCCTAATTCTGCTTACGCAATTCCTTCAAAAAACATATTTTCCTTTCATATCCAGTGGGGAGCTTCGCGGCACCGGTATTCGAACCTCAGACTTCGTGCATGTGAGGCTGCTTTATCACTGCTATTTTTCGCATTAGTAGTTAAGTGCATCCATTGCTGTAGGCCGTCCAGTCTTGTACAGACACGAAGCGCAAGCCGTAAGAAAGTGTGCGTGTGCCAACTCTAGTTTAGGCCTTGGAGAGTCCACTGGATGGCGGTGCATATGCGAAATATATGATGAAAAGATTCGAGATGATGGTACTTGGAGTGTTGAATAGATGTACGAACGGACACACAGACAGATGGATGGACGGACTCACGGATGGCTGCACCGACGGATGGACGCATGGATGGACGCAGGGGCGGATGCATAGACGAACGCAGTGACGGACGCACAGATAGACGTGCGGACGCGCGAACAGACGCACACACGGACGGGCGAATGGACGCACGGACGGTCACACAGATGGACGCATGGACGGACGGAAGCAAGAACGAATGAACGGACGGATGCTTCGCCCCACTCTTCATCATTCACTCCATGGATATGCTGCCATTTTTTTAACGTCACTGCCAGATAGGGAAACGCAACGCGTGTTGTGTCTTCCGCACAATAACCAGAGGGAGCTGCATGGCTCACCTTGTCCCTATCAAAAACTTCGACGATGGCCGCTAGGGGCACGCAGAAAACGGACGAGTGCTCGCATCCCCCATGTATCGCGGCCACAATCCGCCGACAGATGCAGCGCGCGAGACGCGCGCGTCGCGTTCCACTTTCATGGATGCCGTCTCAAGGTTGCTTTTTTTTTTATCCGCCAGGCTATGTACTCTGACACTCCATTCAGACTGGAAAACTCAACTGAACGGTGCGTATTATGAACGCAAAAAAGCCCCTCAGTTGTTACTTCGCTGTGTCTGGAAAGCGCGCCATTTTGGTAAACGGAGACGGTGCAATGATTGCAGCAACTTTTGTGCTCCCGGCAACTACAACAGAATTATTCCAGTGAAAGGCCAACGCCAGCCAAGACGTACGATCCTCCTTACCACAAGGGCGCGCGAGAGAGCGTCCACTCCCTACGTTTGCGCGGGTGAAAGTAAACGTGGGAGATGAGAGCGCGTGCTCATGACGCCATTTTGCTGACAATGCTGAAAACACGATATTTTCCCCCTGAGATGCCCGGCAGCAGGAGTGGGCGGTAGACCGACGCCTCCTAAAAATTGGCAGATCCCACGTAGAGTGGGAATCGATGAAAGGTGAAGCACGAATGATGAAGGCTGATACGTCACTTTAAGATCGCTCCAACGATACGAGATGGAGCTAAATTATGCCGTACACGACTTCCATGCCATTATTATGATATTTGCATGTGTCATTTACCTTCTTCATCTATGCAAGTCACGTGATGGCAAATTTAGTATATGTGAACCTAGCGATACGGCCGCGTGCACTCTATGGGCGTGGTATGTTGTCATGTTCTTACATGACACGCCTGTCATGATTATCATGTTTGCACTAGTCCTATACCTTCGTCATCCATTGACGTCACGTAAGACCAAATTTGGTATATGTTAAGTTAGCGAAAAGGCAATGAGTGCACCATGAAGGGCCGAATATATTCCAACGTAGCGTTGACGCACGCGCCCGCTGGGAACAGTGACGCTATACGTTAGCGAAACGTGAAAAATCTATATTCTGACGCTGCAGGTGCCACCGGCGCGACCAGCGTCCGTCAGCGTGGACCGACGCCAGCCGGCGCGAAATGCGATAGGCTGCATTTCACACCCACTACGTTACCCCAACAGCACTGCGTCTGCCTCTTTTCATGACGGAGGAACGCCGGACGCACTGAAACGCGCATGCGTCAAAGCAACGCAGCGCGACGCGCGCCTGCGAGTATATGGCAGGACCGGTGACTGGCGCGGCAACGCCGGCGTGACCCAACGAAACGAACGCCGGCGCGCACGTGCACCGTGTCACGTCGAAGTGTATTGGCGCCTTCACTGAGGAATGTAGTCATGTTGTCACGTGATACGCATCTCATAATTATCATGTTTGCACCATGCACATACCTTCGTCATCCATTGACGTCACCACGTAAAACCAAATTTGGCATATGTGAAGCTAGCAAAACGGCCTCGATCGCATCATGAGTATGGCGTGTAGTCATGTTGTTACATGACTTGGATTTCGTGATTATCATGTTTGGGTGTGTAATTTACCTATGTCGTCCATTCACGTAACGTAATACCAACTTTCGTATATGTCACGCTAACGAAATGCCCGCGAGCGCATAATGAGCGTGGCATGTAGTCATATTGTTACATGACACGCATGCCATGTAAATCATGTTTGCACCAGTCTTATATTTTCGTCACCCATTCACGTCCTGGAATACCATATTTGTTATAAACGAAGCTAGCGAAACGGCCGCCAGCACATCATTAGCGTGACATGTAGTGATGTTGTTACAAGACACGCATCTCATGATTATCATGTTTGCACAAGTCACATACCTTTGTCATCCATTCACGTACCACAATACCAAATTTGGTATATGTGACGCTAGCGAAACAGCACGAGCGCATCATGAGCTTCGCATGTAGTCATGTGAATACATGACACGAATGACATGATTTTCATGTTAGGGTCTGTCGCTTGTATTCGTCAAGTAATCATGCTACACCATACAAGTTTTGCAACATTTCATGTGAACGAAACCACCGAAAGAGCGGCAGGACCACGAAATGTAAATCGTGACACGATTTTCATGTTATGACTGGTTAAACATGTTCTTCATACAGTCATGTTATGCCATACCAAGTTTGGTATCGATACCATTTTCTAAACGGCCAGGAGAGCTAAAAGTCGTGGGTGGCTAGATAGATAGATAGATAGATAGATAGATAGATAGATAGATAGATAGATAGATAGATACGCTCAAACTCGCCGAAGTTCGTTGAGAAATGCTTCGTAATAAAACATTATCTTTCAGCCATGGATGAAAACGAATGCGGACGCTCTGTCACCCACTTTCAGCCCTGAACTGCTATACGTGACACGAGCACACTTCAAGAGCCTAAGCTGAACCTCTGGCAGCAAAAACTTCATCGTGGTCCTCTTTAATAACTGCTGCTGAGAAAATGTCAGTTATCTGACATCTAGTGCACGTATTAGGCGCCACAAGGGCACAGGCTATTAAAGAAATACCTGGCGTACCATTCGATATACAAACTGTTGTTTAGGTTCAATTCATCTCCATGCTGAACTTTTACTCGTACACCCTGCCTACAAGATGCATAGTTTAATCAATATAGATAAAATATTATTTGCCCTGGTGGACTTAATATCTAGAACCCCCCCAGTATGACATGTGTAACAGTGAATTCTGGCAAGTACCTTTTTCAAGAAACAAATACGGTGAGCAAAGCACTCGACATACCCTTCCTGTGTTGGTAATTATGTTCTTTCAACATAAAATTGTGATACCACACCACAAAAAAAGTATCAAAACAATTGGTTTGCTATACGATAATGACATTAAGTGGTTTATTACCAACTGGTTTAACACAAACAGAAAATTTCAAGTATATGATATGAGGCACAATTTCCTGAATGGTTTTGTTGTGTTTCAAAGCTACATTTATATTTACTTTATTTCTTGATGTATGTATCATTGTATCTGCTAGATGCATATAATTTGTATTTCCTGTGATATTGAATACGCGATATATACATGAGTGAATTAATATCTGTTTGCTGTATGCCTTGTACAGGGGGCCCGAATCTTCATCAAGTTTGTGTTGCCACTTCTTGTTCAGGCCTTTCTCTATTATTACGAAATATTAATGGAAATTGATATTGTCGCATGAGATTGTTCCAAGAAGGTCCTTGTCAAAATATGGTATATAAGTATTTCTTGGTTATACAACAAATGTGTATCACAAATCGACGGAGATAAGGTCCGATTGTTTTGTTGGACTACGAATACCAGCTTCTACGGCCATGTTGTAGAAGGCAGATGATGTGTCGGAGAGCAGCTTAGACACTGAGTCGAATTCCTTGACCTTTCCTTGTTCCAGCACAAGTATCCTGCGCAAAGTAAAAAAAATGTTATTCGGTTTTTTAGGGATGAATTGTAATGAAAGAATAATCCATGTAGCATTGCAACCTTCGAGTTCGCCTTCAATATTATCACATGGTAACCTACCTGGGGCGCATTAACATCAACATCTCGATGGTTAGCCTCACTCGCCTCCTTACTGGGCATCGAAACCATTCCGCAAGAAAACGGGCGTTTGTGCGCATAACGGTGGTCCCGTCTCGAACTATCCTATAACGCCCAGCGCAAGTGAAGTTGCGAAGTGGTCAGTACGTGGTAATTCTCGCTTTTAGGGGCGAAGATCCTTATGCCGTGGGTCGTGC
The DNA here is from genome assembly GCA_013436015.1 of Rhipicephalus annulatus. Classification (NCBI taxonomy): domain Eukaryota; kingdom Metazoa; phylum Arthropoda; class Arachnida; order Ixodida; family Ixodidae; genus Rhipicephalus; species Rhipicephalus annulatus. The sequence goes on from WOVY01002001.1 coordinate 193,417, forward strand.
GTATGTGATGTAGGGAGTAGTAGTAAAAGTAGGGGTAGTCGTCGCCGTAGCAGTAGCAGGTAGCAACCTCCACGGCCGGACTAGAGGAGTGGCACGCACAAACTCATTTGAATTCGGGAGGAAACGCGCGCACGTTAGCCATAAATAAAAAGATAGTTGTTTCTGACGATATAACCTACAGCGACGAGTATCGCTAACGTAATGTTCAATAAAATTTGCCTTAAATTCGATGCTTAATAAAAAAAGTAGTAACAGAAGGATGAACTTTGAGCACTATTATGACCAAAAAAAGTAGCTGTGCACAAAACCAAAAGCCGTCGTTATCTTAAATCACGATCGACGGGACGGCTTTCAGCTCTCCCATAGTAGAGTACCTGTAGTACTTTAAATCCTTACCCACTTTTTCTAAGCACACAGCGCTAATTTTTTTTTACTGCTACTCTCCCATAGAAGGGTACCAGTTCTCTAAATCGTTAACCACTTTGTCTAAACACACAGCTACATGTTCTTTCCACGTCATTTCATATCCATGTTCAAGTAAATAAAGTCTGTTTTGTCATCATCGTTGATGTATGTCTAATAAAAAAAATGGCAGCATATCCACGGAGTGAATGATGGAGAGTGGGGCGAAGTATTCGTCCGTCCATGCGTCCGTCTGTGTGACTGTCCATGCGTCTGTTCGTGCGTCCGTCCCTGCGTTCGTTCATGCATCCGCCCCTGCGTCCATTCATGCGTCCATCCATGCATCTGTCTGTGTGTCCGTTCGTCCATCTATTCAACACCCCAAGTCCCACCATCTCGCATCTTTTTATCATATATTCCCCATATAGAAGCACCCCCATTCAGTGGACATTCCAAGGACTAAACGAGGGGTGGCACACGCACACTTTCTTACGGCTTGCGCTTCGGGTCTACTTCCCACCTTCAACCACCTTGAGTTCATGGTATATACTAGTTCACTGTATTCATGGCACTGCGGTCCAATGCTCGCTAAACCTTTCTAAAACCAAGGAGGTTACGCCCAGCGAGTATAACGTAGCAACCTTTTCCTGTCAGATAGGGCTCAATGTACATGCCTGTGGCTGCTAATGTGAAATGAGAGACAGGAGGATTCAGCTTTTAATTTTTCACTGCTTGCGCTTCGTATCTGCTTTCCCCCTTTAACCACCTCGAATTCATTCATGGTATATACTAGTTCATTGTATTCATGGCCCTGTGGCTCAATGCTCGCTAAACCTTTCTAAAACTAAGGAGGTTACACCCAGCGAGTATAATGTAGCAACCTTTTCTTGTCCGATAGTGCTCAATGTACATGCCAATGGCTGCTAATGGGAATTGCAGCGTGCGCGTTGACTAAAAACCGAATGCTCCTGTCTCTCATTCCCCATTAGAAGCCATTGGCATGTACATTGAGCACTATTTTTATTGTTAAACAACGCACAGAAGAAATCTCTCACCGGCACCACCTTGGAGGTCAAATGCTATACCTATTTCGGGTATGTGCCACTAGTAGTTACGTACTACGAGAGACTCACAAGCCACGTCATAAGGAGCTCCGCCCCTAAAAATGTTCTGATGAAATGTTATCGACGCCTGTGACAATAATTCTTTTCTAAACGCAGGTTTAGCGATGGTTGGGCCGTAGTGCCGAGAAGTAGTGGCGGTGAAAGGTGGGAACTAGACACGAAGCGCAGGCTACAAGAGTGTGCGAGTTCTACTCCTCTAGTTTGGCCGTGCTCTCGTTTAGTCCTTGGAATGTCCTCTGGATGGTGGTACTTCTACATGATGAATATTTGATGAAAAAAATTGAAATGGTGGTACTTGGAGTGTTCACTAGATGAACGGACGAATGAACAGATGCACGGAACGACAGACAGTAGCACGGCTGAACGGATGAACGGACGCACAGACGGACGCTTGAATTGACGGGCGCACAGACGGACAGACGCTTGGATGAACGCAGGGAGGGACGCATGGACGGACGATCGCACAGATGGACGAACGGAAGCAAGAACGAACGAAGGAACAGAAGCACGAACTGACTGACGGATGTTTCACCCCACTCATCATCATTCACTCCATGGATATGCTGTGATCTTTTTAAGCTTCGCGAAGTACCCGCTACTCTTCCATAGGACAGCACGTTCCACTACACAGCTGCACACTTTGTCGATGCCATTTCTGTCGGTGACGATTACTTATGCCTGAGTGCTTTGTAATGAGTGGACGTCTAGACCAACCACTGGTTGCACAATTCACATGTTCTGACTACAGCCGCAAGTCTTGCTTCCGCCAGGTAATATTACAGGCGTTATGAATACTCCTTACGTATAGATATGTTTTTAAAACAGTTTTGAGCACTGGCGTGTTTCTGTGGTGCAACTGTTTGCTACGCAAAAAGCCTAGATTTGATTGCTACAGGAGCTGAAGATTTTTATTTGCTACACGTCACCCAGGGACAACGTCCTTTTGTCACCAAGAACCAACAGCACTGCGATTTTGGCAAAATGAGATCTTTCATGCAGTCATGGTATAACACGCAGTAGATCCATTGTGGCTGCTTGGAATATAAATGAAGGCCTGCTTGTGCCCACCCGTGTCTTTTACTCAAGATGCTCACGCCACGACGTGTTTTTTAACCTTTATCTATTGATAATACTCAACGATGACAAGTCCACAGCAAGAAATATATTACAGGGGGGATGGGAAGCTGTTAATGGTCCTCAAAAACACCTATTTTTAGGGGCGAAGCTTCTTATAGCGGCACTCGTTCGTCCCTCGTAGTCGTAGTAGTAGTGTGTAAGCAGTCTTACATTTTCACCTCCAAGGTGGTGCCGGTGGGATATTTCTTCTGTGGGTTGTTGAACAATAAAAAAATTCGCAGCGTGCGTGTTAACTAAAATCCGAATTCTCCTGTCTCTCATTCCCCCTTAGCAGCCATTGGCATGTACGTTGAGCCATATCTGACAAGAAAGGGTTGCTACTCTATACTCACTGGGCGTAACCTCCTTGATTTAAGAAAGGTTTAGCGAGCGTTGGGCCGCAGTGGCATGAAGACAGTGAACTAGTATACACAATGAACTCGAGATGGTTAAAGGTGGGAAGTAGACACGAAGTGAAAGCCATTAGAAAGTGTGCGTGTGCCTTTTCTCGTTTAGTCTTTGGATAGTCCGCTGGATGGTGGTGCTTCTATATAAGGAATATAAGATGAAAAGATGCGAGATGGTGGTACTTGAAGTGTTGAATAGGTGGACGAACGGACACACAGAGAGATGCATGGACAGACGTACGCATGGCTGCATGGACGGATGGACGCATGGACGGACGCAAGAGTGGTTGCATGGACGAATGCAGGGATGGACGCACAGATGGACGTGCGGACGCACGAACAGACGCACGCACGGACGGGCGGATGGACGCGCGGGCGGCCACAAATACGCACGCATGGACGGATGGAAGCAAGAACGAATGGACGGACGGATGCTTCACTCCACTCTCTATCATTCACTCCGTGGATATGCTGCCATTTTTTATTATTTGTCCTCAGGAAAACACTTCTCCATCCAAATTTTGGGAGAGGGGTGCAGCGGCCCTTCAGCCCCCCCCCCTCCCCACCTTGTTTATGCGCTGAATATTGGCGTATAACGTCCCCGATACCAATCATTTCTGAATCTGCAATTAGAGCTGAATCGTAATAAGGGTTGAAATTGCAGTTGAATAGAGAGAGTCGAAGTCGAAACCAAATGGTATTATATTGAAAATACGAATCAGAACTCATTTAGCAAGGTCAGTAACGCTCAGACAACCGGCCACGGTGGTTTAGTGGATAAAGCGTTCGGCTGCTGGTCCGGAAGTCTGGCGCTCGATGGAAGTGAAAATGCTTGAGGCTCATGTGCTTAGATTTAGGTGCACAATAAGGGACCCCGGTGGTCTAAATTTGCGGAGTCCTCCACTATGGTGCCTCATAATCACATCGTCGTTTTGGGATGGTGTTAACCCCACACAATGAATATTATTAACAACACTCAGATGGGCTTAATATAAAAGTTTCACTTCAAGGTGTAGTTCACTGCGGCATCAACCTTAGCGTACGGTGAAACAAGCCATCCACTGGAAGTACGACCCTCGCGCCAACAAGCCACCGTTTCTGTTTCAGTCGGCACACTCCACATTTGCGAAGGGGGGAATGGCGAAGATTTGCTGGCTCAGCGCCCAACGCAAGTTATGACCTGAGCGCATGAGCGAAAGTTTCCACGAACAAAATGTTGACCGTCTTCGGGCCGCCGGCTACCCTATGCACGGGCTTGTCAGCGTTTCTGAGGGCACTATCAACTCGAACTCGCCAAATATCACTCCCGCCAGTTCACTAAAGCTGGCATGATGAAGGTCGTGGTGATTCTGTATATTCATGGGTTACCGATAAAAAATATAGGAGAACGCACAAACATTGAAGTATTGTTTCTGACTTGCAGGAAATTGCAGAGCTGATGAATACTAACCAGACGTGCCCCATCAGAGAAGCACGGTACGAAAGAAGCATAAAAACAGGTTTATAAAATGTAATGGTGCCGCAGTGTACAAGCATAGGTTCACATGTAAGAAGAATTTCGTAGGTCAAAGTTGTCGCTGCGTTAACGAGCGTTTAAAGGAACACCAATACAACGTGAATGGAAAACAAAAGTAGTGGGTTCCTCGATGCTCATGGCAGGCAGTGCAGCAATTCAGGTGGAAGTGATGACGCTCGTAGCAGTGGATACCCATTTTTCGAGAATGTCGAACTATCGGTACCTGCAGAAGTCACCTACTCCGCAAAGTTACCGAAACTGAGTCGATCGACAGGCTGGTAGATAAGTATATCTCCAAGCCGTCGATTGCACTTTCCTCTAAGAAGTTAGCCTGTCTACACAAAGATAGCTGAATTGGCAGAGTGCTTGTAATAACAATGGTGAAAATTTAGGTTGCCTATGATGCGCCAAGGGACGACGACGCAGTTACTTAGTGATAGAACGCGTCTGTCACTACTAACTGTTTTTCGTTATATTTTCCACGATTCCTGGGACGCTCCCTGCGTCCCGCCTTGTGGCGATAGCAGCGGCGACTTCTACAGGCCCACGTGGTCAAATTTCAGCGCCCTCAAGCTCTTTTGTGGCTCAAGGCTCATGGTCCATCACCAGCGACGGCTCAAGAGATGCTCCTGCTCTCGTGCCCATGGACGAAGAACGAACTGCTGGCCCGTCTGGCTACAGCTCAACATTTGTAAGCTCCGCAAGGAAACGAGGCTCTTGGTGCAGCTCCAGTGAAGACACGGACATCTACTCAGTCGACGGCGACGACTCATCAGATGGCAGCTTCGTGTCTGTGATGAGCCGCAAGGCCAAAAGGAGGCTCATCAAGACGTCATCACCAGCAAGCACGTCAACCGTGAAGGCAAGGAATGAACGCTGGCCGCATACCATTCTCTTCATGCCCGTGGATCCTTCCGCCAGCCTTCGAAAATTGAACAGGCAAGCCATTTCCAATGTTCTTGAGGGAATAGCACAGAATGAAATCAAAGAGGTCCGGCTAAACACACGTAAGAACGTTTTACCCGTTGACACAACACATGCAGATACGCTGGAGAAGCTTCGAATGATGACAGAGTTTGGAGATGTCAAAGTACGAGCGGTCGTACCGATGACTGGAACCTGCACTGCAGGTGTCATTTACGACATTGACTTGGCAATCCCAAACACGGATCCACCCATTCTGATAAAACCAGCGTACGAAGGAGTGGTCATTAAGCATATAAGCCGCCTCGGGAACAGCCGCTGCGTTAAGCTAGTCTTTGAGGGTGACTCAATCCCTACGCACGTCAAGGTAGGACATTTCCGGCATGTGGTACGGCATTTTGTCCCAAAGCTGCTTCAGTGCCACAAGTGCTTCAAGATCGGTCATGTCAAGGGCGTCTGTGCAAACTCCACCGTATGCCCCCGGTGCGCGGAGGCGCACACGGTAGACACCTGTTGTGCAACAACTTATAGGTGCGGCAATTGTCGAGGTACGCATGAGGCCACGTCTAAGGAATGCCCAAGACTCAAGAAAGAAATGGGTATCCTGAAAGAAATGGTCAGGGATAACTCAACCCATAGAGAAGCTTCACAGAAAATCCGGCGTCGACGTCGCCACCGACGGAAGCGCTCCAGTCATGGTGATATTCATGCACCACTTCGGTCCACACCACCATCAACATCTAGTAGAAAGCCAGAGAGTACAAGAAAACCTCCACCGGCGAAGCCTCTCTCCCCTGAAAACTGGCCGGTGCTTGCGAACGCACGGCCTTCCGAGCAGCCTTCCCGCTCTCTGCTCCCAGTGAAAACCAATGCTGCTGATGACGAGGCTCCAAAAGCAGATCGTCAAATTATTCCTATGCTGCGATCCATTGTGAGTGTCATCAGAAGTCTTCTGACAAGCATCGACACGCCAACTGCTAGGAGCGGCCTACAGGTGCTGGACGCGTTGAGTCCGGTCCTTGCAAGCCTCCAGTAAAGCCATGGCTGACATTAACAAGTCGTTCCGTCAGGAGGTCAGAGAAGCGTCGATCTTTCAGTGGAACGCAAGAGGTCTGAGATCTCGCATATCTGATTTTCGCCAGTTTGTTCATCTGCACCGATTTCCCGTCATGATTATATGTGAACCGAAATTATCGCACCCAATCAGATTATCCGGCTACGAGTCATTTTTCTCTTCAAGTGACATCGAAAGCAGCAAAGTTGTTGTATTTATTCGCCGGGAGCTTACTTACGTCGTCCAGCCAGTGCAACCTCACGACAGCAATCAGTATGTGTGCTTGTCTGTTAAAAAAGGAAAAGTGACATTCGCACTTCTAGGCGTGTATATATCCCCATCAGGTCATTTCGACGCCAACAAACTAGACGGCATATTAAGGGCACATCCGGGTCCGTGGGTTATCACCGGGGATTTCAATGCGCATCATCCCATCTGGGGAAGTTCAAGGCTTAATTCAACGGACGACGTCTAGCATCATTGGTTTCCAGTCATGGTCTCGTCCTTCTGAATGATGCCAGTCCTACGTTTTTACGAGGTACTACATATAGCAGCTGCCTTGATTTGTCCTTTGTTTCACGCCGATTTGCTACACGGGTAAAGTGGTTTTTGGACATTGAAACACACGGAAGCGACCACATCCCCACTTACCTGAAGATCAAAGGTATATCGAACACGTACTCCTCTACCACAACACAAAGAATAGATTGGAGTGTGTTCAAGACTCAACTTGAGGATGCCTGTGAAGAAGGCCTGTCCAATGGTCTTCAGCAAGCTATTAAGGAAACTGCACATGCGACTACGCGCACAATAATACGCTCTTCGAAGTATTCTGAATATGACCTCGAGCTGGAGCGACTTCGTGCGATACGCCGTCGTGCCGAAAGACGATACCGACGCACCAATTCCACAGACGATCTACGGACAGCCCGGCGCATCCAAAAGAAGATACAATGGCGCCTTGACAAATTAGACACCCAACGATGGAGGAAATTTTGTGCGTCGCTTGATCCTCATAAACCACTGTCTCAGATATGGAGAATTGTGCGAGGCCTACGTTCTGTTCCAGAGCAGCGTTTTCCCTTCAAAGCCCTTGCACTTTTTCATCGCCGGCATGAAATTAAGGTAGCAGAAGATTTCTGTGCTATGACCGTGGGCCAGACAGCGTACACAAGCCTACATACAGTGAATCAAATCCCTCACTCACGGGACCCACGCATGGATCTACCGTTTACATCACAGGAGCTCGATGCGGCGCTCGTCTTATGTAATAAGTCGTCGTCAACTGGCCCGGATGACATCTCATACAAGATGCTGTGCAACCTTGGTAAACGGGCACGAGAAGCACTCCTTAACATCTTCAACGATTCCTGGAAAGCTGGCGTCGTTCCGCAAGATTGGAAGATTAGCCGCTTAGTACCGATCCTTAAGCCTAGCAAATCTCCCCTGGACATTGCCTCTTACCGACCGATCGCACTCTCAAGTTGCATAGGAAAGGTAATGGAGAGAATGATCTTGGCCAGGCTGGAATGGTACCTGGAATACTATGAGATATATCCGAACGCCATGGCTGGTTTTCGCCGTCACCGATGTTCGATCGACAATGTTATAGATCTTGTCACATATGTCCAGCAACAAAAGGCAGGTAAACGACTATCTGCAGCCATGTTCCTTGACGTAAAAGAAGCATACGACAACGTTCTACATGACGCCATCCTTGAAGCCATTGAGTCAGTGGGCCTAGGCGGGCAACTGTATTGTTGGACACGCAGCTATTTACAAGGGCGGACCTTGTTTGTGAACACTGCAGATGGTCCAACTTCCCAACACCCAACGCATCGTGGAGTCCCGCAAGGTGGCGTCTTGAGTCCAACCCTCTTCAACCTCGTTCTCATTGGTCTTGTAGAACGACTACCAAGTGTGGTCAAGTTATCCGTGTACGCTGACGACATCTGCGTCTGGACATCTGGCGTGACAAGGCCTCAGGTACGCGCAAGACTTCAGAAAGCTGTGACGTTCGTATCATTGTACCTCAAGGACCAGGGTCTGAAAATCTCACCAGCGAAATGTGCATTGATTGCTTTTAGTCGAAAGCCAATGAGACCATACGCTATATCAATCGATGGCCAAGTCATACCGTATGTCAAGACGCACAGATTTCTAGGCGTATTCATTGATAGAGACCTCTGCTGGGGCCCACATGGGGCCCACTTGAAGAAGAGGCTGACAGAAATTGCTAACTTATTCAAGTATCTCGGAGGAAAAACCTGGGGGACTTCAGTACATGCAATGATGCAATTGTACAAGACACTTTTTCTTGGCTATTTGCGCTACAGTTTGCCTGTGTTGACAAACACCTGTAGAACCAACATTCGGACTCTCGAAAGCATCCAGGCCATGGCTCTGCGAGTTTGTCTGGGGCTACCGCGATGTTCATCATCAGCTGAGACAATCGAGATCGCTAATGACTACCCGCTGAAGACGCATATCATGATGGAAGTGCTCAGAGCACACGTGAGGCATCTTACTCGTGCCCCTGCCCATCATCTAGCTTCACTGCCAGAAGCCCGACCTCGTGCCTCATTCTGCCAGACAGTCTTGTCATATTCCTGCGGGATATACAACTCCATCGAGGATTTCAACTCCCCCATGGAGTATGACCTGTGCACATGTGGAACTCACGGTTCCAGGCATAGGGTTAAAAGCCCGGCTCTCGTCTCCAGCGCTAAAGCAGCTTTCTCTTCTCTTGTTATATGAGAAATACAGTGACCATACTCATCTGTATACTGACGCTTCAACTAAAGTGGATGGGTCTGCAGGGTCGGTGATCTTTCCTGCAACAGCGACAACGGTGAAGTTTCCTTTATCCCACCAGACATCATCGACAGCTGCGGAACTTGCTGCTCTACGTAGCGCAATTCAAGTCATTAAACACCAAGAAGCCAGGAAATGGAGCGTGTTCACGGACTCTAAGGCAGCACTACAGTGTCTGACATTCGCCTTACGCCGGGGACCTCATGAACAACTAGTGCTGGAAATTAGAGAGCTGCTTCACCACCTCTTCGACGAAGGACACAGAATCACGTTTCAGTGGATTCCAAGTCACTGCGGCATATTGGGCAACGAACATGCCGATGCAGCTGCCCGATCAGCACACGAAGATGGTGAAGAAAAATCTATACCATTTTCAAGGACTGATGCTGCAATGACCATACGAAAAATCGCTGATGCAGAATTAAAATCTCTGTGGAACACTGAGTGCTTACGGCACACGCGACTGCGTAGACTGGACACGTCTCGTCAACTCCGGCCTCCGTCTGGACTCTCCCGACTCGAGACAACGGTGCTTTGCCGACTATGGCTTGGTGTCGCCTTCACCAAAGCTTTCGCCTTCCGAATCGGCATGGAAGACAGTGCTGCTTGCGGTCATTGCGGCAGCGATGAAACTATAGAGCACGTTCTCTGTCACTGCCCTCGTTACAGCGTGCAAAGACGGCAACTAGCTGCTGCGTTAGCTCGCCTTGACGACAGACCTTTGTCTGAACAATCAGTGCTGGAAAGACGACATGATTTGTGTGCTCACAGAAAATCAGTGAAGGCCCTACTGAACTTTTTGCGTGGCAGCGGCCTATTGTATAGACTGTAGCACCCCAGCTCCCCCCCTTTTTTTTTCGCGCGCGTCTACTTCCCTCTTCGCTTTCTTTCCAATCTTTCTTCCCCATTTCCCCTTCCCCTAGTGCAGGGTAGCAAACCGGATGCTCCATTTTCTGGTTAACCTCCCTGCCTTTCCCTCATTTTATTCTCTCTCTCTCTCTAGGTTGCCTACATATGTGGTTCCCTATTTCCAAAAAAAAAACACTGTTACAAGTTAGCACTTGTGTGTCACGTATTTCTCAGTACATGTTTTTGTACGCTATAAGCCTTCAGCAATGCTTGGATCCGTTATCTTCTGGTTTCAATAAATTTCATGGTAAAGTTTTTCGCCTCCCTTCCCTCTTTCAGTGCGCTTTTTCCGATTGTCACTTTGAATCAGCATGATATATTTCTGCGGAATGGAATTCCTCAAGTCACCAGGCGATCACAGATGGGTAAAAGACACCTCCCAAGGCATAACAGGGGCTCCGAATTGAAATTTTTTCCGTACGTGTTCATAAAGAAAAGTTTTTTTTTACGATTATGGGTGCTTCTGGCCACGGTGTCACCAGACATGCCGAAGCAGAGGTTCTGGTGCTTTAAAATACATATATTGCAAGATACAAATAAGACTAATATATTGTGATATGTCAGCAATGTTCTATTATCTTGCTGTAAAAATCTCGCCGACGCATAGCGCCAACGAAAGAGCAAGATATTGCGAAAAGGACACTTACGTTTTGTTATATTTGTTTTGCTATGTTTTTCTTTCTACATATATCTCAAGAATACATGGAGAAACAATTTGAAGGGGTGATGCCATAAAATTTCGAGCCTATAAGAAGCCTGTTCTTCTGCATGCAAGGATCTTCCTCACGAATGGTCAAACACAGTAAACGTTTACAATACATTTTCATTCACTCCCAATGCGTACCTAGATGCTTATTCTCTCGATCAAGACCCATAGCTAGCGCGTCCAACATGGCCGTAGCTCTACATTAAGGGAGGCGAATGTTGTAGGGACGTCAGACCAGATCTGCTGTGACGTGAGTAACTTCAGGACCTCCGCCACCTACGCACCGGCGAAGCATCGCGGCTGAAGCAGCTAGCCATAACAACTGTCAGCGCGCTTCTTTTGCAGGTGCTTGCGTGGCACGTGTGTGCGAGAGCAGGAGATACTCTTCACGATGTGCGTCACAGGTTTGTGTGGTCACGTAACCACCTACGCTACTACATTACTCCCAACTCGGCGTCCAGTAACCGAAACCCAAAATTGTGTACGTATAGGAGGCTAAAAATAAGTTAATAAGCGAGAACAAATGAATATTAGTGTGTGTGACATGCTTCCTGGACCTATAAGACACGCTTTTAGCAAAGAACGCGCAAGCCACAAATATGGTGGCACCACCCCTTAACGTTTTTACGCTTATCATTCACAGCCACAACAGCAACAAACACATGAAAACGCAGTTCTGTTGGATGCACAAGCGAGAGGCATAGAGTTTTTTTTTTGTAGAACAGCCATGTATTTCCGCATATCGAACGTAATCACGCCGGTGGTTACCACCTCCTCAACTTACCTGTCGTAGTCCAGGACAGTGTGAATACGATGCGCAATGGTGAAGAGTGTGCAGTTGGCGAAGGCGTCTCTCAGTGTGGCCTGGATCAGGCGGTCAGTATCACCGTCCATTTGTGACGTCGCCTCGTCCAACAGGAGGATCTTGGATTTCCGCAGCAGAGCTCGTGCCAAGCAAACCAGCTGCCGTTGCCCAACACTGTGCAACATGACATATGTGCCACGCGCATTAGTTCCTGTCTGTGTTAGCGCAGCCACAGAATTTAAAAGTGTCACCTAACGTGCAGAAGGCGGTGTTCCTTCTTATTTCATCAGCACGAGCATGACGAGTCAAGCATAACGAAAGTGAATGTGGTGAATAGTGCTTGTGGGGAGTTCGGGCTATTGCAGCCTTCTCTCCAGAGCTGTTACTGGGGCTAAGGCGCCAAACCTCTATGTGACCCTAGCCCCATAAACGTTCCTGGCTTGAGGCCTACGGCCATAGACGTCAACGAACACGTAAATGGGCTCTAGTCGCGAACATCGAAGCTTTAAAACTTTTCCGGTTTTACTTAGACTTTTGGTTCGTGTCTCCCACAATTCCCAATCAGTAAATGCGTTCTTTATTGTTGCTTTTTTCTTGTACACGGGTATATTGCATTGCATATCACTTTGTTTTGGATGTTGAATTTCACAAAGTGGAATAACCAGTCAAGAAGGACAAGACACTTTTTATTATATTATCGCATTGGTAAGCATACACAATCGTTACTGATAAAATACATTTGTAACAATCAGAATAAGTATTGTTGCTGTAATGGCAAGAAAAAGAGTGTTAGTGCTTCAACCGATTATTCAAAACTAATACTAGAACATTTCATCCCCCAACTGAATGCTACGAGATTGTTCACAAAGTATATTACTCGTTATTCACAATACCGGAAATCCATTTTAAGGTTTCCTACCGGAGTCAGCCAATCGTGCACCTGATTTTTTCAAATCAAAGTCTCTTTCCCAAGTGCTTTACTCACCTGAGATTTGTGCCGCCATCGGTAGTCTCCAGAAGGAGCCCCTTTGCGTCTGACGACGCGACCTTGGACAGGTGTGAACGTTCCAATGCTTGCCAGATCTCCTCGTCATTGTGGCTGTCTGTAGGATCTAGGTTTCTTCGCAGAGTCCCCCTCACAAGGCTTGGGTCCTGCGGTGTCAGTATAAACACTTTGTAAACCACAGGGAAGCCTAACTTAAAGCAGCATCCTCAACTTTATCAATAGAGTTGAATGATTTCTTGATGCAAGTCAATCACGGGTAAGCACTGAGTCATCATTTAAGTTTGTGTGACTGTGGCATCGCAATTACGATAATCGTATACGTTTTGGACGGGGGAAGTTTGCAGCTATATCGCTTTACTTCGAATTCAGTTATATATGTATTACTATGAATGAGAGACGTGCCGTGTTTTATATTTCCCACACACTTCTTTCTTCTCGACTTCTACTGCCATGGATTAATTCGTTACACAGTATAGAGGAACCCAAGAAGTTTGCCGTTGGTGCGGTGATCCATATAAAGTGGAATTGCGATAACATCTCACACCAGCATGCACGTGGAACGTTGCTGTATGAACGAAAACACACACACACACACACACGCGCGCACGCACGCACACACACACACGCACGCACGCACGCACACGCGCACGCACGCACGCACACGCACACGCACGCACGCACACGCACACGCACACACACTTGGCACTCTCTCGGATCCCTGGACCCCCCCCCCCCCCGCGCGTGGTCCCACGCTACGTCTAAACGGCCATGCCTCTTACCGCGATGACATCGGCAGCCCGAGTCACCACCAGTAAGATGCAACGCCGGGTTCCCAGGCTACAGCAAGACCTCCCAAATTTCCCAGCTTGAAATGGCAGGCTGTCCCTGCGGAGAAGGATCAGCACGGCTGCCGGAAAGAATGTGGGAAATGGTGGCATGAAGTTCGCCACATAGAGAACATTCAGGGGAAGTGTCACTGTTGTGGGACTCCTGAAGGAAAGAGATAGTACGAATCTGCGAACGTTTCCCTAAGATATATTGGGAGTGGGTAAGGTAGAAATCTAAAGGGGAGTAAGTCCAACTCTTCAAACGGGGTATTTCTGTGAGCTCTGCAAAAGTGTGAGCCCGATCCTTCCAGAAGCCTGAATCGAGGCTGCCCTCAGGCCATGAAATCAACACTCGGGCCGATTTATGAGCCCCTGATTTCCGAGCTTCCCTGACTAAACGCTTTACCATGCTCGGTAAATTATGCGTAGGGGTATTCAACTGCCAGACAGGCGAGCGCATCCTGCCCCTGGCATAGTTGTACACAGCAGCTTTTGAATGAGTGAGGACGTATTGTGCGTCGAATCGAGCAAGGGTTAGAGCGACAGTGTTCTGCCTCCTCAGAGAGCCTGATGGGAGACGGCGAATCAGGGGATGGGGCAGAGTAGGTTGGCAGAAAATTACAGCTTCTTGTGATACACAAAAAGTGTCTAGCCAAATGGCATTCGAACCTCGTCCGTAACAATCGTGAAGGGCATATGTGTCAGCTACTTGGTGAGCGATTTGATGACGAGGTTGCACATGGGGAGGTAGGCGTTTGATGGCTAGAGAGGCATGAATGTGTCGAGGCAGGGCCGTAATGCTTTGCTGATTAGTGGTTATGTTTATGCGAAAGGAGGCGGTAATATGGCGGCCTAGTGGCACTTGAGGAGAGATCAATACTGTGTTTGAAGGTGTGCGTCCACTAATCAGCAAGGGTGTTGCGCATGCCCTGTTGAAAAACGTTTGCTGTGCTAGCGCTACAAGGAAGGTTCAGGGCTGCCTTAGTTTCGAGGCAGGTCATGACGTTGACGCGTTCAGTTTATGCGTATACTTCAGCTTGATATATGGGGTGGCACATAGCATAGGCGGGAAAGCATTTACACCTTTCACGTCCGCTTCGTGTGAACCCTTGTACACGGTGGGTACGCGACGCAAAACTGCAGCGCAGATTGCGTCAAGCCTTGAGTGTTTTGAGGGCGTGGTCATTTCGTCCAGAATCTTTCAAATAGAAGCCAGGAATACTTCTTGAAAAAGCGACATGCCGATAATTTGCGAAAGTAGGATCAACACGAGACAGTGACCTCTGGTCTAAGGCCGATAAAGCAGTCTTCATGAAATGACGCGGAAAATAAATAGCCATTTAGTTATGTTACAGCACGGGGCAGAACATGCATGTTAGCGCACTGACAAACCGACGACGTAATTAGAACGAGTGATCACCTGAATATACACTGTAGGTAGTGCGGACATACGCCGAATCTAAGGGACAAACTAATCGAAGTATAATAAAGAAATGGAAAGTGAGATAGTGAAGGCCTACTTCATTGATTGAAGTGACGAATGCGTAAGATGCCTTCGCTGGCTTTACTGCCTAAGCAGCTGCCATTTTTAGGTGGTTTTGTGTGACCAAACCTGGTGGTTTTGTTGAACAGTTCATTTTTTCCAGTTTGCAGTGTGTGCGCATGCCTTTGTCGATTAGTGTTAGATTTCATATCACTATCAACTGTTTATTTGGCATTTTCACATTAGCTTTTAATACGTACGGTATCTTTTTTTGTACATTTTTGTTGTGATTTATGAGCATGTAGCAACCTGATGTCTATTCATGTTGAGCTACCTTGGCTTTCCACTTTGCTGGTGAAGCTCGAGCTCGTACTGTGTATTCTCCTTCGCGCGTGTTTTTTCACGCAACCCAAGCACATATTCTACGACCGAGGAGCAAGCTCCAGTGATGGAGCAAGAGAGCGAGGCCAGTGCCTTGTGAAATGGTAAAATGAAGAGACTTCGCATTCGCTCTCTTTCGTCTTCGTTTGCTCTGCCAGTTATGCCAACGTCGATGACGCCGCTGGACACAGAAACTGGCGCCAATGAGCTGTGCCGCGATGAATTGGACGTGACTCTATATTGATTGATTGATTGATTGATTGATTGATTTGTGGGGTTTAACGTCCCAAAACCACCATATGAATATGAGAGACGCCGTAGTGGAGGACTCCGGAAATTTTGACCACCTGGGGTTCTTTAACGTGCACCCAAATCTGAGCACACGGGCCTACGACATTTCCGCCTCCATCGGAAATGCAGCCGCCGCAGCCGGGATTTGAACCCGCGACCTGCGGGTCAGAAGCCGAGTACCTTAGCCACTAGACCACTACGGCGGGGCGACGTGACTCTATATTCCTTGACTTTTTCTGGTAGTAGCCCTCGTACGTGGGCGTTCATTCGTCGTCGTGTATAATTTGCTTTAACTTGGTGTTTCATCACGCTGCCGAAACGTTTCTCAGAGCTATCCATCTATTTATTGTTGCGCTGATGTTGTTCAAAGCGGATAGGAAAACAGAGAATATGCGACGTTTTTTTTTGCTTGTGTTCGGTGGCAACGAGAGTGCTAGACATCCAACATTACGTTCCTAGTTGGAGGATTACAAGTTAGAAGTAATAGGCTGCTTTTGTGAATATTACGTCAACAATACGAAGCCAGTGTCTTTTTCTTTCCCCAAGAATATACAACTTTCACTGCCTAATTAGGTAAGCATAATATAGAAGCGATAAAGAGCATTTGATCTTTCGTGCATAATTTTGAGAGATATTTTAGTTCATTGGATGGTTCTTTTGGACGACGTCCACGAACGAGAAGCTGCAGGAGTCATATGCAACTCTTTTGTTAAACATGCAATGGTTTAAATGTACCGGACTAGATAAGAGTGGTAAGGATATCATGTGATGGTGTCAGCCTGTCGCGTCACCTTACGTGCCATCATAGTGACGTCATGTTGGCGTCATGATGAGCTTATATGGTTACGTCCTCCCATTAACATTTTTTACACCACTAGTGTACGCACCGCTAACGGGGGACACCAGACGACTTCCGCATATGATAAGACCATATAAGGCTTTAGCCATAATAAGTGATGATGGTGAGTTTTGGAGCGGGTATATAAAAACTACTCGTTGGGTGCACTAGAAAAAAAAATACAGCATGTCGACGGAGTGAATGATAATTAGTGACCGAAGAGGAATGAAGCTGTGCGCTCAGGAGCTCAAGACTTGCACATCGACTCTGGGCTGTCCAGAGGGCCCACGACGCGGTGGTGAGGCTCGGCCTACCCGTTCCGACGTGGGAGTGGCCCGCTGCTCTACCTTCTTGAGGTAGTGTTCCTCAGGACCTCAATAAAGTTCTGTGTCTGTCTGTCTGTGGTGCATGTTCATAGATTGCAAGAAAAAAAGTGAATATACATATCGAGGTGAAAGTGAAACATTTCAAGGTATGAATACATTGCATTATTGAGATGGTGAAACTTGTGACTAGAAAAAGACAACGTCGATGGATGGGTAGAGAGCTTAAAAAGGTCGTCCACCACTTTTGAAGCACCAATTTATTGGGTGCGTTGCGTTAAGTCATCACTGGGATGAACTTAAGCTTAGGTCTAGGCGCCTATACCAAATTATTTATACTTTAATCATGCAACAAGTTCACTACATTCCGGCCGACAGCATCAGCACGTAGCTGCGCTCGTCAGAACTTTTCTGGGCGAAAATGACGAGGATAGCGGCAAGCCTGTGATCGATCGGATAAATGTAGCGTTAGAAGAGATTGTGGCGTGCCATCAGAACTACGATAACTAACGTGTTACATTTTTATTTCTCGTGCTTTTTCATTAACTTCAGATAAACGCGGCCGTAAGAAAAACGATCACCACGACTACGAAGCACATAGAGGCGCTGGCTAACCTCCTGCCTCTGGAATGTTTGGTTGCGTTGCTTGTGTGCCCCCACAAAAGGCCTCTCTCACGCTTCCAATTTTTCGCCTATGTGCGGTTGTGAGCTGCCTCTTTCGCGCGTCTGACAGCTTTATGATTGTTGTTGAAGGTGTGCTATCAAGATGCGCAAGCATCGTAGAACAAGTACGTAGCTGCACTCTCGTAGTTCGTCGGGCGACTCACTGAACAACTTGTGAAGAGTCCACAATAGCTCAACACCCTGGTGGTTCCACAAATTCTTCTCCCAAGAATAAAAGGGAGGCGTGACATGGAACGTTGTAAACAGCAGAAAATATCTCGATGGGAAACGGTAACGCCTGCTCGTGTTCTGATGAATCAGGTGTCAGGCACGTCGTTTTTTTTTATTATGGCAACGAGGTCTACAATATATTGAAAAGGGCCAGCAACAATGGTGTGCGAGGTTACCCGACGTAAACGTTTCCAGCTCGTTCCATTGGTGTGAGCTCGCCATCATTACCGGGTTATTCAGGGAGGTTGAAAACATGGCCAGGTTATCGCGCGAAAATCAAGTTGAGGACAGGCATTTTCTCCTCGTATTTTAAATTTTCTACATCAAATAACTTAGCACTGCATCTCGTTATCGCCGCCATTATTGCTGCGATAATGTATCAGTACTTTAGTCTGCGCAAACCCCGAGTAGGGGCTAAATAGTGTTAGAGGGCCCCTTTAACAAGGTTGTACCAGGTATGCTAACCTACACGGGGAGAGAAGGGAATAGAAAGGTTGAAGCTACGTTGTCGACACTCACCATGCCGAAAGAGCTTTTGCATGAAACATTTTGATCTGATGTTTGTGAAGCACTGGAAAGCATGAACCAACCGGGCGATGAGATGCGAAGTTCTAATTCTCTCTAGCTAGAAGTGGCAACAATAGGGACCATCACTTTGTACATAGTTGAGGGTATGTACGAAATCGATCATGATTTCCGAAAAAAAAATGTAGCGCCTAGCCTCGATTTCATGAAAAATGAGTTGTTCTTAGATGCGCTGAAATTTTAAGGGCTCATCAGTTTGGTGGCCCGTGTTGTCATGTGCTGTCATTGGTTGGCCTAACGCGCGCCAGACCACGTGTAGCGTAGTGATCTGTAGCATATTGGTTGGTTTGTTGTTCATTAATGTCCTGGCCCAACCCACCATGGGGGATCAGCCACGAAACGCACGCTGCCTTATCTTTTAAATAAACTTGTTTATGCAGAAGATTATGTTTGATTGATATGTGGGGTTTGGCGTCCCGAAACCGCCGTATAATTATGATAGACGCTGTTGTGGAGGGCTCCTGAATCGCGAATCAGCTGAATACGTTTAAATAGGGATGTTTGAAAGAACATATGGGTGAAACAAGGAATAAAAATAGAATAAAAGAAGGAAAGGAATAAAAAACCTTAAAATCTAATTGGGTTGGAAACAAAGTGAATTTACGCCACGGCTTGACGTTGTATTCGTTTTGTTCCACTTAGAAAATCGCCCACGGCTTCGCAAAAAAACCTGTAACTGATTATCTTTACAGTTACTCCAAACGAAAGGACCACAGGAAGGGACAAATTTAAAGCCAACCCACTGAATGGTTTTTCAGTCTATTTCCTTGATTTGCAAGTACGCCCTGCATGTTAAGAGGAAGTAATGCAGAGATTCACTCTCGTTGCAGTGGATGCATATAAGGATAATAAAGGGTGCTTACCAGCGCAACCGACAAGGCAGGAGGGGACAGGAGAAGAAACGAGACAGAGCGCTGACTTAGTTGAGAAACTAGACAACGCTCTGTCTCGTTTCTTCTCCTGTCCCCTCCTGCCCTGTCGGTTGCGCTGGTAAGCACCCTTTATTGTGTTATACCAACACGCCCAATCCCACTCTATCTTCATATAAGGATGGCTGTACGAGACCAAACCTGTGTAGGCAAAAATTCAATGGGGGTCTCGGCATTGTAGTCTCGTAATTGATATTTCCGCCCTTCTATAGGAGCACTATCAATTTTGCCAAAGGTGCTGGAGATAAAACGCTTCAGATGTTGAGTGCGTGCACGCCCCGAAGAGAAATCTTCTCCCTCATGGTCCTAGAGCGCGTTAGTGATGATACAAAGTGCGCAGCATTTCATGGACCAGAGCCGTCGTGTGCTGTCGTATGCCGTTGTCGCTTGGCCTAACGCAGCGAAACTCTATAGAAAAAATGTGATATGGCACGTACGACAGATGTTTGATAATCTCGTATGATAATACGACAGCACACCCAATTCATACGTGTTCATTCAAGACTATTGAATACGAGGCATATGTGTCATATGAGAACCTTCAAAAAGGGAAAGCCGGTGAAAAATAAAAAAAGGCAACCAAGAAAAAAACAGAAAACAAAACAAACAATAAAAATAAGAAAAAACAAAACTAGAAAAGTGACAAGGATAGAGAAGACCAAAAATAAAATATAAAAAAACGCCAGGCGGGCGTGTAACGCGCAGTACAGTCAAAGTGAAAGCTGGAAGAGTGGCTTTTCGAGAAATTTTTAAAAGATTCTTTGGGTAACTGCTACAAGCATGCTTGCACACATACTGCTCCCTAAATCACAAAAAATGTTCTGTAGTTGGCAGAAATCTACTATTCCATTCTTCAGAGAAGCTGGGTACCCGCTACACCGCCGCAAGAAGCTATGTGCATTTTGTTGACGTTGTGGGTGACGACGAAGAATAATGATGCCCGAGGCTTTTGTCCGGGGCTGGAGCATTCCACCACCCCCTCGATACAGAATTCTGATTGTGTGACGCTTGCAGTTCTAAAACGCTGTATTGCACATATTAACGCGATTCCTTACCCGACACGAAACCTGTTATACAGGGTCACTTTGCAATTGTGTTTCAACCATCAGTGTGATAGAATACTGGTTTGGTGCGCAGAGAACCCGGGTTCAAATCCCAATCTATCCTCAATGTTTCTTTATTCATTTATTTGTGTTTTTTTATTTCGCGCGATAGTGGTTGCGGACACCGGCAACGGCCGCAAAAGCGACCCCCTTCTTGTGATCCTATAACCACTTTTATATATTTAAATTTCACGTGGTTACCTGCGGAATAACTGTGATGCTTCTGCGCAGCTTCCGAAGCGGCACTTTGGCGATGTCGACGCCATCAATGAGGATCCGTCCTTCGGATGACCTGAGCATGCGCAGCAGGGCGAGAACCAGCGAAGATTTGCCAGCACCGGTGCGTCCCACCACTCCTACCTGGAACATTAGTTGTGAAAACTTCGGCCAGCCGTTCATGTGTGAATGAGGTGCTGTTAGTTGCGCTTTCCTTGTAACGTGCAGTTGGTGAAAAGGCGACTAAGGATGCTTGAGACTACCGTTTATTGATTGATTGATTGATATGTGGGGTTTAACGTCCCAAAACCACTATATGATTATGAGAGACGCCGTAGTGGAGGGCTCCGGAAATTTAGACCACCTGGGGTTCTTTAACGTGCGCCCAAATCTGAGCACACGGGCCTACAACATTTCCGCCTCCATCGGAAATGCAGCCGCCGCAGCCGGGATTCGAACCCGCGCCCTGCGGGTCAGCAGCCGAGTACCTTAGCCACTAGACCACCGCGGCGGGGCATACCGTTTATTGAATCGTGGACGCGTCCTTGATATTGCACCTCCACTTTTATTTGTAATAAATGATACCTCTATGTAATCACGTTGTTCCCCAGCCGTAACAATCAGCTCTACTTTCTTCAGGTCAATTCATTATCGCAATTCGAGGCCGAAGTAACGAAACGCCATGAGGTGTTTAAAAGTACCAATAACCCCACGGCTAGAAGGGCTAAAATAGGGGCTAGTTGGTTGTACATAGTTCAGACTTGCGACGCGCTGTTTCAACACGAAGAACACGGAAATGACAGGCAGGCAACCAGCGAGTTCTATCGGTGCGCGTGTGGGCCCTTCCTGTCATTTTCGTGTTCATGTTCAAAGAGCTATCGCATTTTATAGCATCAATAACCCCACCATACATGTCAATGTTAAGTAGCCATGCATGTGAAACATTTATTGAAGATTGTGTTTTTTGCACTGTTTTGTAACCTATCACCTTACAGTAGTTCCTCGTCGCCCAATGCGCTTTAATATACTGCGTATGACCCAGGCCGTCTTTCCAAGCTTTATACACATTAATTTGACGCCCTTAAGCGAATATTCACCACGTGGGTGGCCAAAATAGGGTCACAGAGCAAAAGATTTGCCGAGCAATATTGTCCCTAGTCTAGGCGAATTAGACGTCAAGCGCGCGTCTCGCCCCTTTGATCGAGTCGGCAATAAAATTATACTCACAGGCCGAATCGTCCTGCAGAATGGCTAGAAACCGGCGAACAAGGCAGGGAGTTAATCAAGATTGATAGAACAGCGGGAACAAGCGAATATTTCGGCAATAAATGATGTTTTGACAGATTCAGTGTTGTTGCAAGTAAATTCAAGTTGTGATCCAATTACTTTTCTGCGCAGAACTGCTTGTGCAACGCTTTTGTACAAAACGTGAGCCTTGGCGCAAACAACCTGAGTTGAAGCAAACGACGATCTTGCGCCGGGATACTCGAAGGGAGAGAGTTTGCTAGGTACACGCACCTTTTCCATCGGTTTGACGACGAGTGTGACGTCCTTGAGTACGTCGGGAAGCACACCCGGACGATAGGTAGCCGAGTAATTTTGGAACTCGATCATTCCAGAGCTGGGCCAGCCAGGTGGTAATTCGAGTGTTGGTACACCGTTACCGTTGTCGTTTTCTGAGACGTCCACCTGAGATAGAGAATATACAAGTAGCACTTGCTCTTACTAAGCTTTGGTGAATTCTAATTCCGGAACACTCGAAATACTGTGATAATATGTAAATTTTCGAAGCATTTTACAATTTTACCAGTTTACTTCAATGTATGGCAGTGCAGTATTTCTCAAGATGTTAAACATGCTAACGAGAACTAAGGAGAATACAATACGTTACTTGTGACGGACCAGACAGCTCGCAGATGGCAGACAATTTTAAACCTGTATATAATTGATAGAGTACAAATAATAACCATACGTTTCATTTATGTTAAAGATTAGGCCGGAATGACTTTAGAGCTCTATATCATTGTAGTAATGTTATAATGCCCCTGTTAGCACGCACGGTGCATATGTGTCTTCCACTCACCGTACGCATCAGGAAAGGCTTGATTTGCTGTTAGCGAGTGGCAGCGCGTGTTTCGTTGATTTGCAATTAAAGTAATGAGATTGCTGAAAACTCCGCACTCACACGCGCATGAACGCAACAACAAATATTTTCACGAGTGCCACACACTTCGATTTACTTACCTCAGGAGGAAGTTCAGTGTACTCCACGCAGCGTTCGAACGAAACAATCATTTGAAGAACGTTGAACAGCATGACGCACAGCGACATCAGTGACAGAGGAATCTGTTAAGGATGGAAAGTGGGGGATATCGGTTACCACAATGGCGGAGTGAAATGATAAGGCCTTTATAGTCATTCCAGTAACAGCAAGCCTGGTGTTTTAATAAGGGCTGTCTTTAGCTAGTGCCACGTAGAAACGGAACCCCTTCGCATAACAAGGGCTTTTTATTACAACATTCAGTTACATATAAATCGTTATATGACAACAGCCTTACACGACAGGAAAAGTCTGTAAAGTCAGAACCTGCAGATACTGAGGATACAACCTTTGTATCTTTCGGATTCAAAGATTCAAGTCATATATTTGCTCAATGATGGAATTGTGCATTTCATCGCATGTTCATGTCCCAATTCTAACACGAGCGTGCCGCAGTCAGTCGCCCGCAACCTGTATTAAGAACACGAGTCGTATATTTTGAATTCATGGCCGCTGCCATGGAGTCCAACATCGCCGCTGATCTCGGAGGCCACGGTGCAGCCCTCGAGTCAACCAGTGACATATTGAGGGACATTGTTAATATTAGTAAATATATCGTTAAACGCTTCGCCACCTTCGGTGCGCATTGCACTAACATGACTCCGCATCCACTGTTCATTCACCATGGGCCACTTTGTGTGATAAATGGGTGCGTACCGTAGATGCCACGAATTCGAAGCAGCAATATAAGGTTATTTCTGTGTGCACAATTACCTACAAATATTTCGCCTCAAATATCTGGTTTATTAACCGTACTGGAAACTCAAATTCTTTACCTTCTAGCCAAAGTGGGAAATACTAGTAATTGTACCTGGTGTTAACCACACAAACAGCAAGCACACTTGGCGCAGTGTTGTAAATACAACTGGTTATACTACATAAACACGCCCTTTCAGAAAGACAAGTAAATGACAAATATATTTTAGCCTAGATAGAAGTGATAATCTGTCAACTATCCGCAAACAGAAATTATGTCCAAGCTCACAGACATGTACCTATACGATATGCGTTATTTTTTTTTTTGCTGTTTGAAAGAGAGCATTGAAAATTCACGTTTTAATTCGACATTAGACCAGGTTTCTTTTTGATGTCGAACGTACTTTTAGATTGAGCATACGTACCCACCAACATGGTTATTGTCATCGCTAACCAGAGCTGTGGGTTTTGCTACGTTACAGCTAATGACGTGCGAACGGTGATGCCGAACGATATATAAGAACAGGCTACGGCGGCCCACAGCCCCCACAGCCCCCAGAAAAAGATGTGTACCCCCTACAAGCAATGCAAATTAGGTCTGTGCGATGCTTCAGAAATTACGTGGTCAGAAATGGAATATTTAGGAGATGCTCTTGATACTTTATGCATTAAAACCTCCGACGCAGATGGAACTTCATGAATTTTCGGCCGCTTCCTTGTCACATTTATGCGCATGAGTGTTTTTAAGAAGTGGCAGTTTGCACCTCAAACTTTTTTTTTGCGATTGTACTCCACGTGTTCATCTGCAGAACGCGTTGTCTTGCTTGATCGTATTTTACATCTCCTCTTATTCTTAACTTATGCCTGCCTCATGGAATAAAGAAGTGTTACATTTCATTTTCGAACGAACGTAACCTGTCAATAGCTTTCGCAGGGGTTACAACAGATGCAGTAACGCAACGCTGACGCACCGAGGTAGCCGCACTGAGCGCGAGGCCTAAGCTGGCCGGGTCAGGCCCACCGGGCCCGGCAAAGACGACGGTGGTCAGAAGAGTGCACACGACCACAACGAACCCGGCCGCCGACGTCAGCATGCGCACGAAGCCGTAGGTGGCGCCGAAGCAAATATAGCCTCGCATCACCGCGTCCGTCAGCCGGTAGAAGTGGCGGGCGAAGCGGTCCACCACGCCGTACGTCCGCACGCTGCTCAGCGCATCCACGGTCTCGGTGACGTGCTGCAGCAGCCGGGACAGGGCCAGGCTCTCGAAGTAGCGACAGCGGTGCGATGCTTTCACCGCAGCAAACTGTGCACGTGTTCAAAGAAAGAATGTAAGGGCGAGATTCGTTTAAAGCTTGAATACTGTGTAACCCATGGATTGAATGATATTTACGTTTGACCTCCCAAAGCCCCCATATGATTATGAGAGGCGCCGTAGTGAGCGGCTCTGGAAATTTCGACCACCTGGGGTTCTTTAACGTGCACCCAAATCTGAGCACCCGGGCCTACATCATTTCCGCCTCCATTGAAAATGCAGCTGCCGCAGCCGGGATTTGATCCCGCGTAGTGCGGGTCAGCAGTCGACAACTTTAGCCACTAGACCACCGCGGCGGTGCTACTGTGTCGCCCACTACAACGTGCTCGTAAGCATCGGTGTTCTGTTTGCTTCTTGATAGCAAAAAAAAAAGCAGATCCCACGTACAGTTGGAATCGATTACATGCGAAGCACGAATGAGGAAGGTTTATATGTCAGTTTAAAATTAGCACAACGTTACGAGGTAGAAGTAAATTATGCCATACATGACTTCCATGTCATACTTATCATGTCTTGGTGTGTCATTTACCTTCATCATCTATTCGCGCCACCTGATACCAAATTCGGTATAGTTTAAACTATCGAAATCGCCGCGAGCGGGCTATGAGCATAGGATGTAATACAGTTTTACATGACACGCATTTCATGATTATCGTGTTTGGACGTGTCTTTTAGATTCGTCATTCATTCACATCACGTAATACCGAATTCGGTATATGAGGAACTAGTGAAACGGCCGTGAGCAGGCTATGAGCGTAGCACGTAGTCATGTTTTACATGACACACATATCATGATTATCATGTTCAGACGTGTCACTTAACTTCGTCGTCTATTGACGTCATGCACTACTGCATTTGGTATACGTGAACATACAGAAACGACCACGAGCACATCTGAGCGTGGAATGTGGTCGTGTTGTTACATAACACGCATCTCATGATTATCATGTTTGCGCTAGTCATATACCTTCGTTGTCCATTCACGTCCCGTAATACCAAACTTTGTATATGTGAAGCTAGCGAAACGGCGGGCAGAGCATCTTGAAGCACCCGATATACTGCGACGTAACGTTGACGCGCGCACGCTGGACACAGCGACGCTACGCTAGCAAAACGCGAACACTCTATAGTCTGACGCCTACGTGACTGGCGCCTCGCGTCCCGGCGGCCACCGGCGCGAATCGTGACACGCTGCATTTCACGCTGACGACGTTACCCAGAATGCACGGCGTCTGCCTAGCTTCGTGACGGAGGGACGCGGGCGTGCTCAAACGCGCATGCGTCAAAGGAACGCAGTGCGGCGCGTGCCTGCGAGTATATGCGAGGCAGATCGGCGCCTGGCGTGGCATCGCTGGCATGACGCGACGAAACGAACGTTCGAGCACACGCGCGCCGGGTCATGTCTAATTGTATTGGCGCCTTGAGTGTGGCATGTAGTCATGCTCTTACTTGACACGCATCTCATAATTATTATATTTGCACCAGTCACATACTTTCGTCATCTATTGACGTGACGTAGTACCGAATTTGGCATATGTGAATCTACCGAAACGGCCCAGAGCGCATCATGAGTGGAAAATGTAGTGATGTTGTTACATGACACGCATGCCATGATTATCATGTTTGGACATCCCATTTACGTATGTCGCTCGTTCCCTTCACGTAATACTGAATTGGGTACATGTGAAGCTAGCGAAACGGGCGCGAGGGCATCATGAGTGTGGCATGTAGTCATGTTGTTACATGACGAGCATCTCATGATTATCACGTTTGCACCAGTCAAATACCTTCATCATCCATTCGCATCTCGTAATGCTGAATTTGGTATATGTGAAGCTAGCGAGAACAGCTGCTAGCGCATTAAGAGCGTGGCGTGTAGTCATGACTCATGCTTTACATGGCATGCATGTCATGATTACCACGTCTGTCACTAGTGTTCGCCATGCATTCATGTCATACCATACGCGTTTTGCAAGATATCATGTGAACGAAACCACCGCAAGAGAAACAAAACCATAAAATGTAAATCATGACATTCATGACACACATGTCCTTATATTCATGTTATCACTAGTCAGTTATGCTCGTCTTACATTCATTTTATGCCATACCAAATTTGGTATTGATAGCATTAACGAAACGGCCGGGAGAGCTAAATGTCGTAGGTGGCTAGATAGATAGATAGATAGATAGATAGATAGATAGATAGATAGATAGATAGATAGATAGATAGATAGATAGATAGATAGATAGATAGATAGATAGATAGATAGATAGATAGATAGATAGATAGATAGATAGATAGATAGATAGATAGATAGATAGATAGATAGATAGATAGATAGATAGATAGATAGATAGATAGATAGATAGATAGATAGATAGATAGATAGATAGATAGATAGATAGATAGATAGATAGATAGATACGCTCAAAGTCGCCGAAGTTCGCTAAGAAATGCTTCGCATTTAAAGCAAAGAGACACGTGTGTTAGTTCAGGGAAGCAAGTGCTTAGTTGACTTGCTCTGTGTGTCTCCCCCTGAACAATGCTGCAAATGAGTCAATCCACACAAAACAAGAATCTTAAAAATACGTCATGTTGACGTCTCGAGCGAATGTATTGTATTATTGTAGGAGTCGTTTGCCTATGTAGCAGTACGTAGTGAAAAGAGCCGACCACCAGTACATCTCATGTGAATATAAAGCTGGGGCTATAAGTATAAGCTGTGCTTTGTCAGGGAGATGAGGGATACGAAGCCGTCTCCATATTCCATCGATGCTGTTACTCTTCACTATTGCTACAGTCTCGAACTCATCTCGGCCAGTGTGCCGTCATGATGCAATTCATCCCCAGAAGGGCCCAGAAAGCAGCGGACCGGGGAAGAAGTTGAACAGAATGACACATAACCTTGCTATTATTGCGAAGGATTTCTTCGCGAAGTTCGGCGACTTTGAGCCTATCTATCTATCTATCTATCTATCTTTCTATCTATCTAATTATCTATCTATCTATCTATCTAGCCGAGTACAACGTTTAGCTCTCCTGGGCGTTTCACTAATGGTATTAATACCAAAGTAATATAGTAAGACTCGACAGTATGTCGAGCATAAGTGACTAGTCATAACATGAAAATCATGACATGTATTTCCTGATTTACATTTCATGGTCTTGCCCTTATTCTGCTGGTTCAGTTCACACGACATGTTGCAAAACTGGTATGGTATGACATGACTACATGTCGAACGCGAGCGAGAGACCCTAACATGAAAATCATGACATACGTGTCATGTAACAACATGACTACATGCCACACTCATAATGCGTTCGCGGCCGTTTCGCTAGCCTCGCATATACCAAATTTGGTATTACGGTACGGGAATAGATAACGAAGGTATGTGACTGGTGCAAACATGATAATCATGTATTAGATGCGTGTCATGTAAGAACATGACTACATGCCATGCTCATGAGGCGTGGGCGGCCGTTTCAATAGCTTCACCTATACCAAATTTGGTATTACGGGTCGTGAATGGACGACGCAGGTATGTGACTGGTGCAAACATGATAATCATGAAATGCATGTCATGTAAGAAAATGACTACATGCTACACTCAAAGCGCCAATACACTTCGACTTGACGCGCGCCGGGGTTCGTTTTGTCGCGCCACGCCGGCGATTCCACGCCAGGCGTTGACTTGCCTGCGTTGCTTGGACGCAAGCGCTTTTGAGCGCGCCCGGCGTACCTCCATCCCGAAGAGAGGTGGACGCGGTGCTGCGTAGGTAACGTCGTCGGCGCGATATGCGGCAAATCGCATTTCTCGCCGGGTGCTTCCGGGCCGCGCCGACGGACGCTGGTCGCACGGTCGCGCTTGGGGTCAGACTATAGTGCTCGCATTTTGCTTGCGTAGCATCGCTGCGCCCAGCGTACGCGTGCGTTAACGTTACGTCAGAGTATATTGGGTCCATCATGTTGCGCTCGCCGCCGTTTCGCTAGCTTCACATATAACAAATTTGGTATTACGGGACTTGAATGGATGACGAAGGTATGTGACTGGGGCAAACATGAGAAACATAAGATACGTGTCATGCAACAACATCACTATGTGCCACGCTCATGAGGCGCTCGCGGCCGTTTCGCTAGGTCCACATACACTAATTTTTGTGACACGTGACGTGAATAGACGACGAAGGTAAATGACACGTCCAAACATGATAATCATGATATAGGTGTCATGTAAAACACAACTACATGCTACGCTCATAGCACGCTGGCGACCATTTTACTAAGTCAACATATACTAAATTTCGTATTAGTTGACGCGAATGAATGACAAAGGTAAATGGGACGTGTAAACATGATAATCATGACGTGGAAGACATGTACAGCCAATTTACCTCCGCCTCATAATGTTCTAGCTGATTTTAAAGTGAGATACTAACCTTCCTTATTCATGCTTCGCATATCACCGTTTCCACTGACGTTGGGATCTGGCAATTTTTGAAGGAGCGCCTTACCCGTGTCCCGCATTAGGGACATTTCTGTGGTGGATTTGACGTAATGTTTCGAAAAACATATCCATACTGGTTTCTACCACTAAAACAGGCGTACATGTATGAAACACCTGTGTACAAATTTTGCCTGCTTCACTGCTTCTCGAAGCAGTGATTTTTGTTTTTAAATGTTAAGACCGCCGCAGCGGGGCAGCACTGACAAAAATTAAGAACAGTTATAGTCTGAAAACTCCCCTTTGAGGTCATTAGACGTTACACGGACGCCATAGAACAATTTATTACGTGTTGAGGGGTATTTTTAAGGGCGAAGCTCCTTAGGGCGTGGGCTGTGCGTCCCCTGTATGTAGCCACCTCTAGTTTAGTTCTTGCAGTGTTCACTAGATGGCGGTACCGTCCCCTGTATGTAGCCATCTCTAGTTTAGTTCTTGCAGTGTTCACTAGATGGCGGTACCGTCTCCTGTATGTAGCCACCTCTCGTTTAGTTCTTGTAGTGTTTACTAGATGGTGGTACTTGCAGCTGATGATGAAAAGATGCAAGATGTTATAAACTAGAAAGCGGTACTTGTAGTTGATGAAAGACGCGAGATCTTATAAAATAGGAATGATGTCACATATGGCGCGTGTCATTGGTTGAAGGCAATCGTTCGATTTAGTGCGGCGACGTACGCTAGGGGGAGCGATGTAATAAAATCGAGTGGGAAAAATGTACAGAGGATTCATGGTTTACCAGGTTTACCTCCGGAGCTTCGCCCACTCATCATCATTCACTTCGTGGATATGGCGGCACTTTTTTTGTTATACTTTATAGCGCCATATTCGGCGTGATACAATGATATATCTGCCGTAGTTGTAGATCTTCAGATATATGCTACAATAAATACCTCTCTGTAGCCGTAATTACCTGCTCCACTGAGCACGGCCCTCGAGAAGTTCTACCTAATAGAAATGCTCAAGGCGGGGTGGGCAACAGGGCTCACAACTTGAAGAAAATTTACAAGATAAAGATAACTTTGGGGTCTGCGTTAGAAAAATGGAGGTTTTGCCATTGACACACAAAAATAAAGTGTATTGTAGACTGGTATTGCATGACGAACACAACACAGGCACACAAAGGAACAGAAGGTAGGCCGAAGAAAGAAAGAAAGAAAGAAAGAAAGACTATGTCTTGCCTTCCCTTGTTGTCATGCTCGCAATGGGCAGTTTTTCCAGACGTGCCAAGCACTCATGACTATTGAGACTTTAAGGGACATGGCGCCCTAACGATGCTTTCAAAAACATTTCAGGCCTCACCAGTCCGTAGCACACTACGACGGCCATCACGAGCGTGACGCCGACCACCAGTGGCGCCTCCGTGCCGACGACGGCGATCTTGGCGAAGGTGAGGAGCGTGTACTGGACGCTCTGCTTTCCGCTGAGGAACGAGCGCGAGTCGGCGTAGTCGATGTCGCTCGAGAAGCGGTTCAGGATGCGGCCCCGCGGTTGCTCGTCGAAAAAGGTCACGGGACTCCGCAGCACGTGACTCAGCATGTCGTTGCGCAGTGACCTCGAAAGACGCTGCGCTGACATGGCCAAAAGCACGCTTCCAGCAGCACGGAGCGCCACTGCAAAAGCCAAGTTCTCAATCCCGTGCTGTCTGTATACGGCCCAAAAAATTGCACTAAGAGCACTAAAATGAGCCTCAAGTGACAATATCGAGCAGAGCTTGACTAATCAGCCAGATTGGAGGATATTAACGGGTGCAATGGCGCCTTAAAAAAATTGGGGGACCCCTAAGCTTCGCCTTTAAGAGTTGAACGCGATAGCGAAATCCAGCCCCTAGTGCGGCCTTCAACCTCTAAGTGCAGACTTATTCATATGTTTTGTTACGTACACACGCACGCACACAAACACGCACACAAAAATTTGGACCAGCACGCGCTATTATTGCCCAGTGGGCTCGCTTTCGTCGTGACACCTGTCGAACAAAATGCGTTAAAGGGGCCCCGAAACACTTTTTCAAGTAACCATAGAATGAATTCACTAGAAGGGGTTATTGCCTCACGAATTCAACGCCGCAAAAATTTTAGGAACCCCTCCAGTGCGCGTGGAGTGACAAAGGTTTGTCCCATGCTGCAATTGCATTATCTCTTCTCTCGTACCGACGAAAGCACTGGAAGCTAAGCAGAGAGGGATGGCACGGCAAAGAAGCTACCGCGCCTCGTGACCTTGAGCTTTTTTTTTCATCGAATACGGGGCTTTTTCAGTGTGATCACGCGCGCACGCGTGGACATGCAGTGGCCTCACGTGGCTATCTCGGTAACTTGATTTTTTGGTCCCGTATCCACAGACAATTTTTCGCTCACAACCAACGGGGCCGATGCCGGCGGCGGCTTTTCTGCGACATGAGCTCGTTAACGCTATTGCGTTAATACCTGAAAGGCACAGAAAAGCGAGGCCGGAGCTTATGTACACATGCCAATTCTTTTGTGCTCTCTTTCTTTGATAACAGTTTGTGGCTAATCTAGCCAGTGGTGGTGTAGTAATTCAGCGTATTTGTGCAACTTTCCAATCAAGGGAATTCGATCACTCAATCGCACGCAGACAGCTTGGCTTAACAGGCGCAGTAGCTCATTGCTAAGCCTGACTTCTTGTAGCATCCTCATGCTACAAACATCGTACATATATGGCAGTGTTTCACGGTAATATGCAAGCTTGAAGATACGAAAAAATCTTGAACAGGGATGTGGCTGGAGGAAATAAATCAAATAGCAGGCTTGTCGTCATTTTTCAGTGCCCCAAAACAAGTTTGCTTGTTGAGACGCCGGCACCAGCGACAACGCAGGTAATAAATTTTCAAACATCACAGATAAGTGAATATCCTGGTCAGATGTGAATAAATGCTCCGACGGATCTTAGTGTTATAAACTGTTTTTGTGAGCTAGGAGGCTCTGATTGGTGCCGACCGTGCTCGACAAGGACGTTACAGCAGCCACGGTGGCACGGTGATTGTAGTACTCGGCTGCTTACCCGAAGTAGCGGAATAGATCCGGGCAGACGCATTCTACGAAGGCGAAGTGCTAGAGGCTCGTGCACATAGATTCAGCTTTACATTAAACGGGCTTTGCAACATTTTTAGTAACCTTCCGATGGTTTCACTGACGGGGTTTATAGCCTCACAAACACAGCGTCGCAAACACTTTTAGAATCCGTCCAGTATACGAGTGGAATTACAAACATTCGTCACAAATTGCATTTTCTCTTCTCTCTTCTAGATGAAAGCGCTAGAAGATAAACAGAAAGGTATGGAACGAGGAAAGAAAATACGTCATGCGCACGTCGTGACCTTGAGCACGGTCTTTTTTTTAGGGGCGAAGCTCCTTATGGCATGGCTTGGGCGTCCCTCGTATGTAACCACCAGTGGCACATACCCGAAATAGGTATAACACTTCACCTCCAAGGTGGTGCCAGTGAGAGATTTCTTCTGTGCGTTGTTTAACAATAAAAAATAGTGCTCAATGTACATGCCAATGACTGCTAATGGGGAATGAGAGACATGAGCATTCGGCTTTTAGTCAACGCGCACGCTGCGATCCCCATTAGCAGCCATTGGCATGTACATTGAGCACTATCGGACAAGAAAGGGATGCTACATTATACTCGCTCGGTGTAACCTCCTTAGCTTTAGAAAGGTTTAGCGAGCGTTGAGCCGCAGCGCCATGAATACAATAAACTTGTATATACCATGAATGAACTCAAGGTGGTTAAAAATGAGAAGTAGATACGAAGCGCAAGCCGTAAGAAAGTAAAAGCCGAATTCTCCTGTCTCTCATTTCTCATTAGCAGCCATTGGCATGTAAATTGAGCCCTATCTGACAGGAAAAGGTTGCTACGTTATACTCGCTGGGCTTGGTTTTCGAAAGGTTTAGCGAGCGTTTGGTCGCAGTGCCATGAATACAGTGAACTAGAATATACCATGAACTCAAGGTGGTTAAAGGTGGGAAGTGGACCCAAAGCGCAGGCCGTAAGAAAGTGTGCGTGTGCCACCTCTCGTTTAATCCTTGGAATGTCCGCTGGATGGCGGTGCTTCTATATGGGGAATATATGATAAAAAGATGCGAGATTGTGGGGCCTTTAGTGTTGAATAGATGAACGAACGGACACACAAACAGATGCATGGATGGACGCATGAACGGACGCAGGGGCGGATGCACGAAAGAACGCAGGGGACGGGCGCACAAACAGACGCATGGACGGTCACACAGACGGGCGCATGGACGGACGAATGCTTCGCCCCACTCTCCATCATTCACTCCGTGAATATGCTGCCATTTTTTTTTTGAGGAACGATTGGCTTAACTTCAGTGTGATCGCGAGCACGCGATGGCTTTCAGCGGCGGCTGCAACTATGCAGCCTAGGATTCCCATATCAGCTGATGGCCGTAAATTTGGCAATATGGCGCCGTTATTTAGGTGCATGACATCCTTTAGAGAAAGAAGAGAGAACGATCGCTAGCGGATTTGGAGAAATAATTGTGAATGCCTGGCCACGGGCTGCTGCTGCTGCTGAAAAACATTTATTTACAGATGTTATTTACAGGGAGGGTGGGAACGGTCCTTAAGGGGCCGCCCCGTACAAACACTAGGTGGGCTCCCTCTTACGGGAGCCCATTGGCGTTGAGCTGTAAGATTCGGCTTGCATCTTTTCATAATCCGTAAGATGTTGGTTAGGTCGAATTGGTCCAAATCAATAGGAAGGCACAACCAGACTGAGACAATGGATGAAAAACACGCAACACACACGAGCGGTTCTTGCCTTTTGCGGCTGCGTTTCGTTTTCTCCGTCCAATGTCTCAGTTGTGCTGCGACCTTCAATGCCAAAATTTTTGTCTGGCTGTGTTTAGAACAATGTGGTTAACAATTTTGAGTACTTAGTACTCTACTGTGGGAGAGCATAAAGCCGTCCCTTCCGAGATGACCTCAATGATTCACGAGTACATTTGTCTGTCTACGGTAACGATACCCCAAATGGCACCCAACGACACCTCAAACGGCCAACCCCACCCGCAGCTCCCACCAATATTGCTCAAGTTTTAGCGTTCACACTTGTGCGATTATCAATTGAAAAAGCAATTATTACCCATATCCGAGACACAACAACAACACGTTGATGTTTTGTATGTGTGTCTTTATTCTAGAGAAGGTACACACAAGTAATTTTAAGGACCGTAGCGTTTATCACGCTGCGCTGACAATACAACACGATGCTCAAAAAGGCAAGTGTTTTCAACGCTTTGCTAAGACGACCTGGTGGTGGTACCTGCCTGTCGCTTTGCGTTCTACACCTTATCGCCTCCAAGACGGGCGTGCACCTTTCTCCGCGGGCACGCACGCCTTCCTTTGTTTTCAAAGATACCTGCAAGATGGCGCTCGTGTCTAACGTGCCTCGATGCGCTCGTTCGCCTTCACTGCAAGGGTCGAGACGCAGCGCTTCCAGAATACAATTCACCGATTAGTTCGCGCAGACTATCAAATAAACGCTTTGTTCACTCTCCCCACAGGTAAGACTATTGTCTTTCGACGACATTCGCAGTGAAACATGAAAATACGGGGCCGATTTTTATTTTCCTGGGGCTGCGATACTTATCGGCGGTGTTTCCTCCCCGTGGTAAAGAAGCGTTGCCGAGCCGCTTTAAAGAACCCCAGGTGGTCGACAATTTCCGGAGCCCTGCACTAAAGCGTCATAGTGTCATATCACTACTATGGCATGCACACCGCCAGAAATTACCTTTATTTCAAGGACGCTGCGCATATAATGCTGCAATGCAACCCACAATAATGCAACTCAAATCCTCACAGTCATGAAAATGTTGACCTCACCAATGGTGCTTGATTGTGACGGTATACTCATTCTGCTGACATGTTCTGGTAGAGAGTGTGACCACTGCAGGACTGCGATTAAGAGCTTAAAAAAAATCCGGGTGTATAAAGTGGATCACAAAAAATAAATTTCAAACAGCCTCGTAGCTGCTGTGTCGTTCACAGTTGTGACATGGTGCGGAAGATGGTTTTTTCAAGCAAAACTCCTCCTGTGTGTAATATCCAAAGAATCATATTTTGTTCTCAGAGAATGAATCTTGACTTGGAGTCTCATACAAGGTTTTAAGCTGGGAATGAGTGCGTTGAATTAAACGCAAAAGAATGACTTTCATTCAGTTCCAACAATCATAAATAATTCACTGATATGAGTATTTCAAACAAACAAGCATAGTCTCAGTAATATTTTATGCTAGAGAAGAAAAAAAGGTGGAGTTAAATAGAAGTAAGAGATGTTTAGCATACTGCTTCCATTTGGCAGCTTCTCGCTGGTATGTATTCGGAAAGGAAATGATGCGCGGTGGAAAACCTTATATTATGCACACACAAACTATACGGGTGCTCAGTTTTGAGTCATTCACAGCCGTCATAACAAAATAGGGCTAGTTGTAGTGAAAGTAACTAACCTAACTTTCATGGCTCTTATTCTCGAACATAGACATATCAGGCGACATTCGCGGAGTTCCAGCAACATCGGAACGTTCCCACGGTCTTGCACACAGTGACGTTGACATATTCATAAGATTTGCTGGTGTTTTTGACCTTGCGACGACCTAGCTATTGAAAGAGGGTGTTCTAGCTAACTTGCACACCAAGTACTGCACTACGCGTGTCAAAATTATATCCCAGTAATTTTTCTAGCCATATGAGGAAAGTCATGACATCTCTTCTGATTTAGCAAGCTTAGTGTTAAACCAAGGTTAGTTATACGCTTGTACTATAGTAGCAGTAGCCGAAAATTTTCAGTGTGAAAGTTTTGTTTGCTTGTTCAGAAATATAAGTTTATTTATTGTATGCTGACAGCCCTGTGTAGCCTTTTTCGCGGCTTTTCGTTAAATGTTCTCGAAATCAACAGACACTTGAAGCAAATTAGCTGCGACACTGCACGTATGTCATGAAGTGGTGTACAATTCCGCAAACTTACTTGATTTAGGCATCATATAAGGTGCAGTTTCTAGTTGCTTTTATTACACGGTCTTAGCTATAGATGCCTCAGCGCTTACCATTTTTTCTGTCTTTCCACAATTTGTGAAAAATCTTGATGCAGTGGCCTGTAATTCTTCAAGTCCTTGTCATCTCCTTTCTTATGTATTAAGATGATGTTAGCGTTCTTCCAAGACTCTGGTACTCTTCCCGTCAGGAGACACCTCGTAAACAGGGTGGCTAGTTTTTCTAACACAATCTGTCCTCCATCTTTCAGCAGATCTGATGTTACCTGATCCTCACCAGGAGCTTTGCCCCTTTGCATGCTCTCCAAAGCTTTTCTGACTTCTTCTATCATTACTGGTGGGGTGTAATCTGGGCTACTGCTAGTTCTTATAGTATTAAAGGTCGTGGTTCTCTCGGCTACTGTACAGATCTCTGTAAAACTCCTCCGCTATTTTAACTATCCTATCTATATTGGTAGTTATTTTGCCTTCTTTGTCCCTTAGTGCATACATCCGACTTTTGCCTATCCCAAGTTTCCTCTTCAATGCTTTGACACTTCCTCCGTTTTTCAGAGCGTGTTCAATTCTCTCCATGTTATACCTTCTTACATCACATACCTTACGTCTATTAATCAACTTCGAAAGCTCTGCCAGTTCTATTTTGTCTGTTGTACGTGACACTTTCATGATTTGACGCTTCTTAATTAGGTTCTTCGTTTCCTGGGAAAGCTTGCCATTGTCCTGTCTAACTACCCTGCCTCCAACTTCCTCTGCACACTCCGTAATGATACTCGTCAGATTATGATTCATAGTATCTACGCTAAGGTTGGTTTCCTCACTAAGAGCCGAGTACCTGTTCTGCAGCGACACTCTGAATTCCTGTACTTTCCCTCTCAGTGCTAGCTGATTGATTGGCTTCTTGCGTATCAGTTTCTGTCGTTCCTTCTTCAAGTCTAGGCGAATTCGAGACCGTACCATTCTATGGTCACTGCATCGTACCTTGCCAATCACTTCCACATCCTGCACGATTCCAGGGTGTGCACTCATTATAAAGTCTATTTCGTTCTTATTTTTGCCATTAGGGCTCCTCCATGTCCACTTGCGGTTTTCTCGTTTTCGGTAGAAGGTATTCAAATCCGTAAGTTATTGCGTTCTGCGAATTCTACTAGTAGCTCTCCTCTGGCGTTTCTAGTACCGATGCCATAATCTCCTACTGCCTGGTCTCCTGCCTGCTTCTTCCCTACCTTTGCATTAAAGTCGCCCATCACTATAGTATACTGTGTTTTTACCAATATACTCTCTCATTGAGCAGTATATCTAAGTTATTTCTCCTGCTAATTTTTTGAGTTGGCTTAATACACCAGGTTGATTGTGGCTCTTACAATGTTCGTCTTGTTTAACCTGCGGTTGTATATTTAATTTTTTTCACGGGTATTCTCAGCCAAAGTGAAGTGCGTCGACGTTTACGTGGGAAGCAGCGCACGGAGACAAGGCATAAAAGGAGCCAAACGTCAGAAGAATCACTGCGTTTCATTCTTTTTGTGTTTAAATTCATGCGCTGCTTCTCACATCAATATAGACGATCATTACCTCACCCAACTTTCAACATTACGGAGTGAAGTATGTTTTAGCACGATAGGTTCTTTGAAAAATTCGAAGAGTGTGCATCCCCTGAGACTGAGTAGGGCAGGCCAGCATCAAAGCAAGATGCCACGAAAGAAGCAAGATGCGCAAAAGCTGTTGCAGTAAACTAGAGTCCACAAGTGCTGAACGAGTCGCGTGTGCTTCGAGTAGAGTCGGTAAGCGTATCTCTAGAATACGGAACGTAATATTTATTACATTCTCACCATCTGCTAAGCAGATCACCACGAGGATTTCCACCCAGCTCAGCTGTTCGGTGGGATCACTGGTCGCGGCTTCGGGTGAATCTGTTCCTTTCTTGATCCACACTTGTAGTGTGCCGAAAGCACAGGCCGCTGCTAGGAACATGAGGACTCCCGCTATCGCCGGCCACCGTGTAAGGCATATGAGTTTGCAGAGCAGCTGCCATCCTGTCTAGCCGAGGGGAATAAAAAAATGGTCAAAAACTAGAGGTCTCACAGTTGTTACTGCTATGCGGACAGTGTGTAAGACTACTATACGCCTGAAAACAATATTGCTATATTGCGTCGTTGTGCGACATAGTTTCGTTTCTTTCACAATAATATGGCCACTTTGCCCTTACTCTTCATGGGGCTCGATCGCTTTCACTAGCAGCCATTTGACACACGTGTAAACCACCTCAGATATGTTTTTGAATTGAAGTCAACACTTGCATCTGTTCAGAAAACATTCACGATCAACAATAGCCAAACGAACTGAGACAGCATTACTGAGCGCGGGCACGCCAAGAAAAAAAAGGACACCCACGCGCGCAGACACTCACATACACAAACACAAACAAGCACATAAACACGCACACAAACGCGCACATACACAAACACACATACGCACACACACAAACACGCACGCAAACAAATACACAACACACACAGAGAAACACACGCACACGCACTATTACGGGTTCTTCTCCGGGGGTTTCGATGACGTTGGAGTTGCTTGTGACGTCGCCTAAAGGCCTTACCATGCCAGTAACAGTGGAAAAGTCCTATAGTTTCACAACAAGCGTGAAGCAATGAAGGCAATAACAACAGAGTTTAATGTCGCACCAAGAGCAGCAACCACATCGAAACGTGCAGCGCACTACCAAACAAGAAAGACCGCATGGAAAGAACCCATACACGATGAGCGCGAGCTAACATTGTTCACAGCTCAACACTCGGTGCACTGCTCAAACGCAAAGGACGTATGAAAAGTATACGGACAGGTATATAGACACGATGAGCGTGAACTAATGTCACAGTTGAAAAGCGCGCTGTTTTTTGAAACGTTGAGGCTGCAACGAGCGAAGTGACCAACGCAATCATTTCGGTGAAAGTCCAAGATGCATGCGCTTCACCGCCTCCATGAGATAAGCGTACGCGCGATGCACGGGGACTACGCACCATAGGGAAAAGTAGCCTCATAGCGGGCTGCCGAGCGCGTCCTTGACGCCATCTCACTGGAAAAGCTGATATCATAGTGATATGCTAGTTCACTATGCTACTATGCTAGTTAGTTATTCATAATGACTATAAATCATAAAAGGAAGAAAGAGGATAAATTATGCCTGAACTCATAATACCGCAACCATCAACATTCCGAAGCTACGTATACCCTACAAACTTTAGTAACCACACCTAGAATTGATGATAACATTTCCTGAGATATCAAAAAGAGAGAGAAAGAGAGAGTGGACTACACAGGAACATCAAACTTTTTAGGCAACTATTAGCACGCAGATGCGTGGGTCACAACTCTCACCTTATTGGATTGCCCCAACTCTTCCTGGGTTATCCTTCCAGCTACTTCGTTGCCCTCAATTTGTTCACCACAAGTTCTGAAAAGAAAAATGTAAGGAGCAAGTGTTTCACCAGAAAGGCGAGGTATTAATAGGCGAGGTATTAATATTACTTTGTGTGTGTGTTATTTGCGGCCAAAGAATGTCATTAGGCAAGTACCAACTAGACCAACAATCAGCATTGTTACAGTATTATTAGGGGTTGCCCATTGCTTGACATTGACAGAGGGCAAGCTTGTAAGTATAAAAAACACTGGAGGAAATGTTCTCTTTGTGTATACTTTGAGACGCAGTCGGTCACTCAAACAGACCAACGTAGACACGTCCCTCCTGAGTTCGCAGATCAATAGCAAGAAACGTTTCGTGCTTCAGCTTCCTGTCAAGAGTCTATGATGACGTGACCTCAGCGTTAGGCGCGCGTGTAAAAAGCGAGTAGCAAAGCATAAGCCATCTCGGCTAGACTAGCCTTCAGTTCGGTGAGAGATTGGTTAATGGCGAGGTAAGCAGGCCACATCTGCACAGAAACATATAACAGCAGACATGTTCTATGGCTGCGCCGGGCGGCAGACGAGTGACAGCGTCGAATTTCGCTCTCCGGTTTCCAGTTACACCCGTAGCGGCGCTATTGCCTCCGTGGCTTGAACGGGGAAACAACCGCGTTTGTTTTCTCTTGCCGTCGCGCTCTCTCGGTGCGCTGCGCCGCCTATATTGTCCAGCTCGCTCACCTCGCTAGTGCTTCGGCGCACTCGTGGCCGTTTAATTAAGTGGACGTATGCCAGAAGGTCTATGGCGAGATATATCTGCATGACGAATCTGAATGACTGCTGGTAACATAAAAATCATGACATGCATTTTATGTCAAGCATGATTGACATTCTGCGCTCATAGTGTGCTCATAGTGACCTTGCATGAATTTCACAAAAACTGGCACTTTGGGAAGTGACTATATGACGAACATGAAGTACATGTGTAAACATAAAAATCAAGAGGTGATTTT
Organism: Rhipicephalus annulatus; assembly: GCA_013436015.1. Taxonomy (NCBI): domain Eukaryota; kingdom Metazoa; phylum Arthropoda; class Arachnida; order Ixodida; family Ixodidae; genus Rhipicephalus; species Rhipicephalus annulatus. The sequence continues at coordinate 234,349 of WOVY01002001.1, forward strand.
CATGTACAACATCATTTACATGCCACGATCATGATGTGATCACAGCCTGACTTGCTGGCTTGCTTGATGTTTACCGAAATCGGTAATGCGTGATGTGATTGATTGATGAACACAAACGACGAGTGCAAACATGAGACATGCGTGCCAGTGTTGGCGAGATTTACATGTCAAAATACATGGAGGGCTCATGGCCGGTTTGCTTGCTTGACATACACTTAGATTGATAAAGCATTGTGTATAGCTGTATGACAAGCGTAAATGCAATACCAATCTTTGTAATGCCAAGCTAGCGAAATGGCCGCGAGCGCACCATGAGCGTAATATGTAGGCCATACAAATAGATATCATGCATATCATTATTTTCATGTTACCGCCTGTTCTTGGCGGCGTCTGTGCTGTTCATACGACCTTCGAGTGACTCCTGCTTCCTACAATGATCTTCAAGTGAATTTTTTGAGTGCACGTTCAGCTTTGTGTCGCATCAGTGAAAGTACCAGGACTATTTTGATGCCAAAACCTACTGCATGAGTGGACTATTTTCACGTTTTGGTACGTTTTTTCTCCGGAGCCGGCCACCGCCTGGGCTAAGCCTAACGAGGTAAGCCCACGCCGGCGCGACGCCAGCCGCGTCGCCGTTCCCGGGTGCCCTTTTCGCTCTTCTCAGGGCTCATTCTCTATAAAAATGGAATATCAGGTGGTGGGGGAGGACATAACACCCGAAGAGGTGACAGAAGACCGAGGTTGGCAGTCTGCAGGCGCCAGAAGAGCTGGCGCGCGCTCGGCAGACGCTAATCCTAATGGTGCTACTCTCAAGAGACGAAGTCGACGACGGCCGAGGCCCCGCGAGGACGCAACAGTGGCAATAACATCAAGGCTAGAATCATCCGCGCTGGCCGGGTGCCCCAGCTCCCCAGGGAAGATACCCAAGATCGTGATTCGGCCCCGCGGAGGCCTCAATATTGTCAAGACCGGCTGCACTATGGTGGCTGATGCAATGCTGGCGGCCACAAGCATCTGCGCCGAAGATTTGCGGGGTGACACGCTATGCTTCAACGTGCAGCAGAATAATATGGTTGTCAGCACACCTAGAAGGGAAAATAGCCAACAACTACGTCAAAGTTCGGCAGATCGTGGTCATGGGCCGAACATACGAGGTCAGTGCCTACGAGGCCGCCCCTCATTCCACGGGCAAAGGCGTGATCTGAGGTATTCCACTCGTAGACGGCCCGAATGATATTGACAACAAGATTGTAAATGAAAGAAATCCGCTCGCCCTGGCAGCCAAGAGCACAGGCAGCACCGGTTCGGTAATCGTCGCCTTCGACGGTCATAGAGTCCAAAACTTTGTACGCTACGGCCCCACCCTTGTGCAATGTTCGTTTTATAGCAAGAAAAGGGACATTTGCTACGCTTGCGGTCGGCTCGGTCACCGTGTTGATGTGTGTCCCAGCCCAGGCGACGTCGTCGGGGCTGCGGGGCTTCAAATCTTGACGCACAACCCAAGTGTACCCCCAAGTGCAGGCTGTGTGGTGGGCAACACCTCACGGCTGACAAGGACTGCAGGCGAAAATTCTAGAACCCGTATGTCGTGCGATGAAGTCTCACGCCACCGATCAAGGCCAAGCCACGGAACCACTATCGCCCCCCACGGATGGGCAGGACTTCCAGCAGTCATGCGGTTCCGAGGGCCGTTCCAGTCGACGTTCTCGGTCACATTCCAGGGGCCGTTCACGGTCCAGGAGCCGCTCCCGGTCCCGAGGAAGAGCGCGGCGCTACAAGTCTGGGAGCCACTCCAGGTCTCGATCCAGGTCTACCGGGCGTCAACAGCAGCCTAGTGGGGTGTCAGCGAGAAGCAAGAAGTCGGGCTCTATAACCTGGGCCGACACGGTCCGAGGAGGGCCAGCTGAGGTACTGTCGGGGTCACTCCCAGAGCACGCGGAGAATGCGTGCGAGATTTCCCAGCTGAAACGCGAGAACGCACCGATGAAGGAAACCATAAACAGGCTTATGTCTGAAAGTGCCGAGAATAAGAATGCGAGGAACCCACCACCGCAACCCGCTGCCGCATGCGTCGCCGATACAATGCCCCTACCCATGGAGGTGCACAGCACTGAATGAAAAAGGAAGGAAAATAGAGGAAAAAGAAAGGCAGGGAGGTTAACCAGCCTATAGGCAGCCGGTTTGCTACCCTGCGCACAGGAGAGGGATGCGGGAGATGAAAGATAGAGAGCAGACAGGGAAGAGAGAAACAGCACATTCGGCAGCACACGCGCGCACACTCAGTCATAGTCCAGTTTTGTCTTTCGCGGTGTGTGACATTGCTGTTACAGTCACTTGTTCAAGTCATTGTCGCGTAGGAATTTCAACAGAGCTTTCGTCGCCTTCTGTTGCAATGCCTTCTCTCGGGCACTTGACAGAATAGTGTCCACAGACATTTGGCTGTTGTCGATGCGCTCAAAAGTGGACGCCAGTGACTGTCTCTGGATTTCACACAACGGACAGTCGCACAGGATGTGGTGTAGCGTCTCTTCGCAATGACAGGCATCGCAGAGAGCGTTGTCGGCCATTCCTATGACAAAGGAATAAGATTTTGTGAATGCCACTCTTAGCCATAGGCGATGAAGAAGGGTGGCTTCTCTTCGGCCGAGTCGTGTGGGCATGGGGAGAGCCATCAAAGAGGACAGGTGGTATTGACGATTCGTATCGATGCTTGGTGGGCACCATAGTGAAAACGTGATTTCACGCGCAAGTCGTCGAAGATTACTGGCAGCATCGGTCCAAGAAAGTGGTATGGCTTCTTCTCGTGTTCCTTCAAGGGCTGCCCGCGCGGCAGTATCGGCATGTTCGTTCCCTATGATGCCGCAGTGACTTGGCAGCCATTGAAGCGTCACATAATGCTCTTTCTCGTGTGAAGTGTGGAGAAGGGATCGAATTTCGAAAACAAGCTGTTCGTATCGCCCGTGACGCAGTGATGAGAGCACAGATTGTAGGGCAGCCCTTGAGTTGCTGAAAATCGACCATTGTTGCGGTGGTTCCCGATTGACCAGACAAAGTGCAGCGCACAAAGCAGCTAGTTCCGCTGCTGTAGATGCCGTGGAGTGGTCCGTCCTAAAGCTGATAGCAACACCTCTTGCTGGGATAACTACTGCCCCTGACGAACACTGGCGGTTCGTGGAACCATCGGTGTATACATGCATGCTGTCTGAATATTTCTCGTGCAAAAGAAGAAGAGACAGTTGTTTCAGCACGGGCGACAAAAGCTCAGATTTCCTCCGGATCCCTGGTACACTAAGATGCACTGTGGGTCGAATAATACACCAAGGCGGTATGGATGGTTTTGATGCAGGAGTGAAGCCCGAGGGAAGTTTATCGTTGTATTTCACAATCATTTTGGCGAACGATGCTTGGCGCCTCTCTGAAGGCAACAGTGCAAGGTGATGGCAGGGAGCACGTGCGAAGTGTCTGATGTGCGTTCTCAGGACTTCTACAACAATGTGAGTTTGTATCGGATAGTCACCAGCAATTGCAATTGTTGCTTCCGTTGACGTACATCTGGGCAGACCGAGGCACCCTCTCAGCGCTTGGGCTTTTGTTGCCTGTAGAACACGAACATTGGTCTTGCAGGTATTGCTAAGCTCGGGCAAGCTATATCTGAGAAAACCGAGAAACAGGGCCCTGTAAGCTCCATCATTGCGTCTACTGACATCCCCCACGTCTTTCCTGCCAGGAACTTGAACAGTTGGGAAATAGCGGTCAGGCGCTTGTTCATATAGGTCACATGCGGACTCCAACAGAGGTCCCTATCAATAATGATGCCCAGAAACCGGCGGGTTTTGGCGTAAGAAATCGGTCGCCCGCAGATTGAGATGACATAAGGGGTCATTGTTTTGCGAGTGAAGGCCACCAGCGCGCATTTTTCTGGTGATATGCTGAGAACTTGTTTGAACAAGTAGTTGGCAATCATAGTTGTTGCTTTTTGAAGCCGGGAACGTATCTGAGGACGTGTGACTGCCGATGTCCAGACACAAATGTCGTCTGCGTATATTTAGATTTTAATGGTGCTTGGCAAGTATTCAGCGAGGCCAATGAGTGCAAGATTGAATAGCGTCGGTCTAAGAACTCCGCCTTGAGGAATACCCTGGAAGTATAGCGTCGCGTAGTCGGGCCATCTTCTGTTAACACAAAGAATGATCTTGCATCCAGGTAACTCGAAATCCACCGAAAGACTCGACCACCAAGGCTAACCACCGCAAGAGCCCCCACAATGGCTTCATGTAGTACATTATCATAAGCGCCTTTCACATCTAGAAACAAAGCTGCAGATAGTCGCTTACGGGATCTTTGGTGCAGAACGTACGAAACTAGGTCAACGACATTGTCAATAGAAGAGCGGTCGCATCGGAAACCAGCCATTGAATTCGGATAAATCTTGTAGTATTCAAAATACCACTCCAGGCGGCCTAGTATCATCCGTTCCATTCACAGCACTGAAGCCGGCAACAGCAGTAGTGAGGGTCAAAGTGCTCCCAAGAAGAGGGCCGTCGCCTACGAACAGGAAGGTGTAGCGATTCGAGTCAGGTCTGAGCTTCGAGACACGCTTTTCGCGCTCAGTGAAAGCATCAATAAGCTCGGGGAGAATTGCGCCCAACTGCAGATCACCCTGGCCGCGCAAAACGACCGAGTATCCAAGGTAGAGTCGTTTCTCGAAAGCGTAGTAAAACCCGCTCTGGCCTCAACCGCCGTCGTACAACCCCAGCCCGGTGGTACGGGCCCCATCGTCCACGCTATTAGCCAATCTGAGGGCAGCACCAGTCCACAAAAGCACCAAGATGGCCAAGCCAATTGAGACGTTTCTCATTTGGCAATGGAACTGCAGGGGCTTCCCTAGTAAAAAGGCGTCCTTGCAGCAGTACATTCGAAGCTCTAGCGAAAAACCCCTTGTCATTCTGCTTCAGGAAACATTAACCCCAAACGTCTCACTGACTGGTTACAAGCCCGTCTCGCGTTATTCTGATGGCCGGGGCGTCTGCACCTTGGTCAGGAACAAGCTCAATCACATCTCTCACGACCTCGAAATGGCTACCAGCAGCACCGAATATGTCACGACCGAGATTTTGCCGTGCAGCTCGGACCGAAGCAGCATCTTTTTTCTCAACGTGTACAGTAGCCCTAAGGACCGACGGCAGCGATTCAGGGGCCTCATAAAGAAGGCCGTCAACTTGGCGGGTCTCAACCCCCTGGTTGTGGCGGGCGATTTTAATGCTCCGCACCACACTTGGGGCTACCCGTACAATACCAGCAAGGGCGCGGAACTGTGGCAGAACGCTACGGACATGGACCTGACTCTAATCACCGACAAGGCCTTTCCAACTCGGTTGGGCACCTCATCCTGCAGAGACTCAACTCCCGACTTGACCTTCGTCAAGAATCTCCTCGATGTACAGTAGGCCAACTCGAACATTGACTTAAGTAGCGACCATTACGTCCTGGTGACGCAGTTCTTTGTGGTCCGAAAGAGGGCAAGGGAGTTTTTTTGAACAAACTGGGACCATTTTCGCAAAGTCCGCAACGACCAACCCCTACCTGCAACCAGGCCAAGCCTCCAGCAGTGGATTAGCCAGCTCAGAGAGGACGTCATAAGTACCACGAAGAATATTAGTACTGACCTTCCAGTTGAAAAATGGATAGCCGCCTTGCCCACCTGCTCGAGGCCAAGAAGTCACTTTTCGCCCGTTGGAACGGCCAGCGCCTCAATCGCAGGTTGCGCAAGAAAATCTCCGACCTAAACAAGACCATCGAGGAGCACTGTCGCGTCCTCTCCAAGCAGCAGTGGGACGAGGTGTGCAACTCAGTAGATGGCTAGATGCGTAATGGCAAGACATGAAACCTGCTCAAGCACCTGCTCAGCGAGACTAACACCAAAACTAACCAGCGGAGCGTACTAGCGCGAACCACACACGAAGCCAAGCAGTCCTCTTCAGAAGAGAAGGTTTTGAAGCAGCTGGTGCAAAAATACCTCACTGTCGATTCAAACCCCGCAAAAACGTACCCCGAGTACTCAGGACCGGCCAACACTGAATTGGACGCCGAGATATGCCACGAAGAGGTTCGGCAGGTGCTCCACGGGCTCAATGGGAGGTCTGCCGCGGGACCCGATGGCATAACTAATAAGGCCCTGCGAAACCTGGACGACCGGTAAATCGACTACCTCACCGAGGTCATCAACGAGGCATGGAAGAGCGGCGAGGTCCCCGACCCGTGGATGGTCACACGCACCGTGCTCATTCCCAAGCCGGGGAAGTCACCCAACTTGGACAACATGCGCCCCATTTCGCTCACATCCTTCGTGGGAAAGGTAGCCGAGCATGTGGTCCTCAATAGGTCGACTCGGTACCTGGAAGACAATGGGCTCTACCCGCACACCATGATTGGTTTTCGGGCCAAGCTTTCGAAGCAAGACGCTTTGAAGCTGCTCAAGCACCAAGTCATCGACTGCAACACTCGAGACATGCGGCCCAGTCTCGGCCTAGACTTAGAGAAAGCCTTCGACAATGTTACTCACTCTTTCGTGTTACGGTCGATTGCTGAGCTCGGCCTTGGAGTCAGTTTCTACGAATATTTCAAATCGTTCTTGACCCGTAGAAGAGCCATTCTCAGTGTGGGAGACCTTGTCTCCGAGGAGATCGAGCTGGGATCGCGCGGCACACCACATGGGTCAGTGATATCGCCCACTCTGTTCAACCTTGTCATGGGCGGGTTGTCCAAGAGGCTCTCATGTATCGAAGGCATTAACCACATAATTTACGCGGACGATATTACCATTTGGTGCACAGGTGGCAGCGACGGGCAAGTCGAGTGCTCCCTGCAGGAGGCCATAGACACCACGGAAGATTACCTCCGTCCCACAGGCCTGAGGTGTTCCCCAAGCATGTCCGAGCTCCTCCTTTACCAACCCACTAGGCGAGGGCCCAAGCCCAAAAACTGGCAGCCGATCTCTAAGAGTGATATCAGGCTCTACACCGAAGATGGCAGCACAATACCCAGAGTCGACTTCATTCGGGTCCTCGGCATGACCATCGAGTCCAATGGTTCCAATGGCAAGACTTTACTTAAGCTCGCCGCCAAGACGGATAACGCGGTTCGGCTGGTTCGGCGGGTGGCCAACCACTACCAAGGCCTCAAGAAAGACAACCTAATCTGCCTGGTCAATGCCTTTGTGCTTTGCCACTTTTCATATGTCGCGGCCATGCACAATTGGCAGCGTGCCGAGCGTGACAAGATCAACGTCTTGCTCAGAAAGATTACCAAGCGGGCTCTCGGTATCCCGATCAGAACGCGCACCGAGCGCCTGCTCCAGCTCGGAGTACACAATACGTTGGAGGAGATTGCTGAAGCGCAGGAGCGGGCCCAGCTTGGGCGCCTTTCGAGCTCCCAGACCGGCAGACATATACTACGAGAGCTCGGTCACTCTATGGCTGAAGTGGACGAGAAGATGAGACAGGTGCCCCGTGAGATTCGCGACCTCATCACCCTGGCACCGATACAGAGGAATGTCTATCCCGAGCACAATCGTGGTAGGCGACGGGCTAGAGCTGCCACTCTTTTCAAGCAGATTTACAGTGAGGAGCACGGCGTCAGCTTTGTCGACGTGGCAGCGCACTGTGGGAGCTGCGCCTTATCCGCAGTCGTCGTCAACTCCAAACAGCAAATCACCAACTGCGCATCGGTTCGTATTGACGATCCGACGTTTGCCGAGCAAGTGGCCATTGCCCTGGCCATCCTGGAAGGTGAAAGGGAGGTCATCTATAGTGACTCTAGGTCAGCTATTCGCACTTTCGAGCGCGGTGTAATCTCCAAGAAAGCCCTGCACGTGATCCAGAGGGGTGGCCGCGACGGTATCAAGCACCACGTACTGATCATTTTCCTGCACATGTTGGGCAGGTTCAAGGCGCTCCCCCCAACCTTAATGAGTCTGCCCACGAGGCTGCGCGCGCTCTAACTGACCGCGCCGGTTCCGGGCAACGATTCGGGGCCAACGTGGTTGCGGAAAAGAGGGACGCGCCTGCCACGTACAACGAAATAACAAAACATTTTTACCTCGCGCGGAGACTATATCCACTCCCTCATCCAAATCTTAATAGGCCACAGGCCCTTACGCTCAGACTACTGCAGATCGACACGTACCCTAACCTGAGATCCCTTCACGCTATTTATCCTGACGTGTTTCCCAACGACGTTCGCCCCGCATGTGGGGATGTATCCACGCTGGCGCACATGCTCTGGGAGTGCAAGGCAATGTATACTAACCCCAACACTACATCGGTCAGGTGGGAGGCGGCCCTACGCAGCTCCCTCCTAGCCGACTAACTTTGGGCCGTCCAGCAGGCCCGCGGAGTGGCCGATAGGCTTGGCCTAACGGTCCCGACGTGGGAGTCGCCCGCTGCGCGCTGACGCATGCCTTGACAGACCTCAATAAAGTTTCGTAACCAACCAACCGCCTGTTCTTTATGTTCGCCCCACAGTCACGTGACACAATAATATTTTTGGTGTATATCCCGATACCAAACTAGCAGCGAGCACGCCATGAGCGTGGCATTTAACTCATGCAGTACATGACACGCATGTTATAATTTTCATGTTTACGTCAGTTATTTGTTTCCGTCATACAGTCACGTCGCGCATCATGAATTTTACTGTACATAAAACTAGCGAACCTGCCGCCAGCACTTCATGAGCGTGGTAGTTAGTAAGTCGATCCCGCCGAACATGACATGAAAGCCATGAATTTTATGTTGCCACCTGTAATTTACAATTGTATACGTACTTACGGCAGGTAATAACCGCGGAGCCGAACCACGATATTGAAGCAACTAGAAGAATAAGAATGAGGTGCAGCACATTTGGCAAGCACTCTCAAATTATGACAGGTAGATTGCCACTATCCCTCAAGAGGAAGGTATATAACAGCTGTATGTTGCCGGTACTTAGCTACGGAGCAGAAACCTGGTGACTTACAAAGAGGGTTCAGCTTAAATGGAGGATGACGCAGCAAGCAATGGAAAGAAAAATGGCAGGTGTAACCCTAAGAGACAAGAAGAGAGCGGAGTGGATTAGAGAACAAATGGGGGTTAAGGATACCATAGTTGAAATCAAGAAGAAATGGACATGGGTCGGGCATGCAGCGCGTAGACAGGATAACCGCTGGTCATTAAGGGTAACTAACTGGATTCCCAGAGAAGGTAAGCGGGTTAGGGGGAGACAGAAGGTTAAGTGGGCAGATGAGATTAAGAAGTTTGCGGGTATAAATTGGCAGCAGCAAGCACAGGACCGGGTTAACTGGCGGAACATGGGAGAGGCCTTTGTCCTGCAGTGAACGTATTCAGGCTGATGATGATGATGACGTAATAACATTTTTGACATACATTCATTTTAATAAGCGGCCCTGGCAAACTCAAGAGCACGTAATATAAATCATGTTGAACATGACATGCGTGACATCATCTGCACGTTATGACTTAGGTTCGTCATGCACTCTTGTCACGTCATACTAACTGTGTTATATGTAAAGTTAATGAATCGGCCACAGCAGAACCAAAACAATGACGTGAAATTGTTTGGTTCTTCAGATTATAGTAACTATTTTCATGTTATGACCTGCCATTTATATTGGTCATTCAGTCTTGGTATGTGATACCAAGCTTGGTACAGATGCTATTAACCAAACAACCAGGAAAGCATGAAGACGTAGGTGGCCAGACAGACAGACAGACAGACAGACAAACAGACAGACAGACAGACAGACAGAGACAAATCGCTGCTATTTGTTTCTTAGTAAAATGGTGAACAATGAAATGCTTCATTTCGGGCTGCAGAAGCACACTAAATGTGTAAAACATGCGTTTCTCCGGGGAAAATCAACACTTCTACACCGCAGCTTTAACACTTCTACACCGCGACTTCGGGTGGCTGTAAGTACCTTGAATTTATGGCCCGCCGCCATATACGAAGCGGCTGCGTCTTGGAAGCCGAAACTGTCATCGCAGTGCAGGTCTTCTGCCTGACGCGTGTGGGCGGTTTAGTCATTGTTCATTGAACGATAGGCTGTTCAACTTTTCTTTAATTCGAGTCAAGGTCATATGCTGATCTATGTTACTATGCTTATGTTTTACCAGTCAATAAACATCAACACATAATAATGTAAATGTAGTCGATGTCGGACACGTGTAATTATTGAAAATGTTTACGTACTCATTTTTTGTGGCAGGCTGCGTTTCATCTTGAAGAGCTTCACGAAAGTTTTGAGGTGACTTGGGGTCGTTCAATAGGTCCTGCAGTGTTTCGTACACCTTAATCCGCCTTTTGTCCACCAAGATGAGCTTGTCCATGTTGTGTAAAAACTTTGCTTGATTGCATACCATGATTCGCGTCTGAACGAAGGAGTGGCAAAGGAATCGTTGTTAGGTCAATAGGGTGAACTCTTACTTGTACAGACAAAATTGCACACGTCTAAATCACCCAATCGGCCACTGCAGTCACTGTTTTCTGCAGAAATATGCAAAGGCAGATGGCGTAATGATACCAAAAATAGTCGTACAGTAACCAAGACCCTAGTGCTATAATTAAAGCATGAACAGAAAATTGTAGCTAGCTTGAGGCGGAAGCTGCGGCTGGCAGTAATTTATACAGCCGCGTGCTCGTCAGTTTAACGAACGTTTAAAAAGTGTTTCAGAAAAATGAACTTGTTAAAATCCCCAGCGGTATGCTTATACGTTTTATCCAAAACATTTTAACTAAAGGAAATTCTGAATAGTGATTATCATAGCAGAACGAATTTGATTGGCTCATCTTGGCCATATCCTGGCTTATTTTTGAGACGCATTCAACGCAGTTTCGTGCTCTGCCGCAGTGGGGTAGCCGATGCGTGCCGCCTCCAAATCGCTCTTTCATCGGACCTTTGCAACATCGCTCGTGCTTACAGCGCCGTCGAGGCAAAACAGCCGTGCGCAAGAGGAAAACCACGCATGTGGCTTCAGTACCTACGCGAAGCTATTGGAATAAAAAAAATATACCTTTGGAGTGTTCATCCGAAACCGGGGAGGGGGGGGGGGAATGGTGTTCATCTGACAATTGTATGCGTTCAAACGAACGGACGGATGAAAGCACGGACGGACAAATGGAAGCACAGACGGATGGACGGAAGCATGAATGGACGGATGGACGCATAGACGGAGACAGAAAGCATGTACGCACGCATGGACGGATAAAAAGACGAATGAAAGCACGGATGGACGGACGGGCAGACGAATGAAAGCACGGATGGACCGACAGACGGATGTTTGGACGCACGGACGGACGGATGCATGGTTGGACAGACGGACGAACGGAAGCATTGGCGGAGAGACCGACAGACAGACGCACGGAGGGAGGGATGGACAGAAGCACGGACGCACGCACGGATGGACGGAAGCACGGACGAATGAACGCATCGGCAAACGGACGGACGGACGGTTCGCTCCACTGGTCATCATTCCGAGCGTGTGTATGCTGTGAAAACCATTAACGCCATCTAGCTATATTATTCCCAAAGACATTTACACAAAAAGCCGTCTATTGAGCAATTCGTGAACTTAAGGTGGTACGTACTATACCACAGTGGAGGGAACCACCCACGGCATAAGGAGCTTCGCTGCCAAAAATGAGACTCTCTGGGTAGCTGTGTCTCTTCTTGCGCTTTAAGGGCGCCAATCCAAATAAAGATCGCAGAATTATTTTCTAAATGAATTCCGTTTCACACGTTTGACTTGATTTCTGCTGTGCCCACTACTGTTCCATATCCTAGTGAATACTCAGTTTAGCGAACTTTCGGATAAGTAAGCTACTTCTTGGGGAACTTCTAGTTCACTGAAGTAAAGATTCGCTGTAGTTATGAAATAGGGGCAAAAACCCTACTTGTGGTGCTGTTAGTACGACAGCCAACGCATTGGCCCAATTTAAGAGGCATCGGATAATTCATGCTTACCAATAATTATTAGAGCATGTTAAAAAGAAGTACGAACAGATGCCCGCACATTTAGTTTCTCTTTATCTTTGTCCGATTATTTGTCTCTTTTGGGCTTGTCAACTTGGGTCCCTATCAAAGCATCCAGTGCTTCCTCACCAAAACAGGTGTCCATTCAAATAAAGTCACGGTATGTACATTCCTCTTGTTTGGTTGTGTTAAACGGTATGACTACTTTAACAAGGAAGCAGTTTTTTTCGTGTTGCTTACAAAAAGTCTATTTCAACAAAAATATTCCCAAGCTGGATGTTGATTTCTGTTCAGCTGTGTTTTCGTGTGCCTTGCCATGCGAAATTGGTGTGTGGAGGGCCGTTTTGTTGGATCTCGAAAAGCTTTACCAAACTTTTGTGGCCAATTGGGGTCCTTCAATAAGTCTTCCAGTTTCTCGTACATTTGAATCCACTTTTTGCGAACCAAGAAGAGATTGTGGACAAAAAGCACAGCCATAAGCGTGTGTACAGTAAGTTTCCGGCTGTGCTTTCACCGGACACTAATAAATCGCTTACTTTGGATAACGCTACAGTTCCCACTTTCAACACCAATGCCACACTTCTAAAGGCTTTCGCCTCAGTAATTCACAGAATCCAGGTATATGCTTTTCTACGCCGCTTGCCTTGTGCCTGAGTAGGCCCCTTTTGCCGATAACATCCCTGAAGACGTGACTAGCAACGATTGGGTCCAGAGCACTGAGTGGGTCGTCCATAAGGTACACGTCACTGTCGCTGTACACTGCTCTGGCGATGGATATGCGCTGCTTTTGGCCACCACTGAGATTGGTTCCCTGCGATGCAAGACGAATTTTAATGATGATTTCATTATTTGAGAATTATTTGCAATAGACCATATGCAGAAGAAAGGCAATGGAATTATACTCTTTAGACCTTCTGATATAATATTTATTTAGGAATTTAATTAAGGACCACTTGTTAAAAAATAAAACTCTTTTCGAGGTCACAATATTTGAAAATACTGTAAAATGACATGCATGTTAAACTATTGTTTTATGAATCTGCGCATGGATCTAGCCTGCAGTTAATATTTACCCCTTTCAAACTCCACCAAATATATTTCGGCTTACACTGCAGTTGTTGAGCAACAACTCATTATTTTTGCGGGCATTGACAACCAATCTACTGTACTCCCACCGCTGACATGTTATAGAACTTCTCGATATTTATCCTTGTGATCGCACAGTGACATATGTCACAAGTAGAGCTCATTACTATCGCTTACATCTTTCCGTACATCGCCTACCTTGCTGCCCCCCTCCCTTCTTACTTCTTAAATTCTTACTGCAGCGAATGAACTCTACTATATCATAGGGAATAGGTGTGCAAACAACCCTGCACTGCCATGTGTCACTGGACCAAACATCGAACAGTCCAGCTGACGACGTCAAGACTTGTATACCAGCGACGTCTGGTGAACAGGACCAAACTGTCAGCTCAGAACTATGGCATCCTGTACTAGGGAAACCCCCCGCATTGGTCTACTAAATTTAGCATATTCGTGTGGCAAAGCGCCAAGTCAATATTCACATTAAAGGGCACCCAAACATGGACAAAAGAGACAAGTCTATAGACCAGCAGTGTCCGGGCTTCTCTCATACCTCTTCCACATGAAGTAAATTTCTACTCCTTCTGTATGCAAGCTGGTTGCCACGCATTAACACATAGCACAGAAACTCCTGTCATTAGGGAGCTAGTTTTTCAGGTTTCGTACCTTAAAATCAGTATGTCTCAGCTTTGGAATTATTGTATTCAAGTTGAAGTGTTGAACTGTTGAACTTGAGAACTGTATTGAAGTTACAGGCATGAGAAGGACGTGCAGTATTATAAAAGAAGGGGGAAATTAAAATAACTTTAATCGCCAGTAAAGACACCTTCTCTGCGAAAAACTGCATGAACGAAGGAACAGCTGCTTCTGTGAGGCTGTAAAGTTGGGCGCGTAGGTTAGTGCGCCTCAAAACACACCGGAAAAAATCCAACCACCTGATCAAAAAAGGGTAGAAAATGCTTGTTCAGAGAATAAAATTCCATGAATTTGGGCAAGCTGCGATTAAAACCTTCCTGAAATATATGGCGTACACGTTTGTCAAGTAGTATACGTGCTAGGCAGTGCCTATTGCAGGCCCACAACTCTTTAAAAACTGGACGAGCTATCACATCTTTCATCAAATCACAATGAATTAAGAAGATTGAATTATAGATGCTAGATTAGGTGCACAAAATACATGTTCGCAGCCCTACGTCTAGAAAGCAGGCAAATAGGAAGCACAGCGTCAAACTTGGATTAGATGCCATTGACGGAGCTTCTTGTGAGGGTAGAAAGAACGAGAAAATTGCTCATTTTTGATGCCCTTATAGAGGCAGTCAGAATCGCACTGATTGCTGAGTTGTCAAAATTCCTCAGATTGTTAGAGGCGTGACTAAAGTCAGTAAATCTTTTACTTTTTTTTGCAGACCTCTTCGCTAGTGCCACGCCCAAGATCATTTGTTCTCATGTAAAAGAGAAAGCAGAGATGTCTTCACTGTTTGTACATGAAGAGGTAAGTTTCTTGTGCGTTTTGATTAATGCTACATGTTCTGAATTTTGTACTTTAAGAATTGTTTTTCACACTGGCTCATTACCCTATAAGAAATTTGATTACCAATAAGAAATTTGATTGTTAGGTTCCCTGTCTCTTCCTTTTATTTATTTCTCTCTCTCTCTCTAATTCTTAGGTGAGTTCAGGCTTTCGTAAGTGCCATTTTTGAGGTGTAGTCTTAACGTTCACCTCAATTCGGGAATTTGCTGTATGCTGGAAAACTATCTTATCTTTATCATTCGAAATTATTGGAATGTATGGGTTGTATGCTTCGAGTTCAGTGTAATTTCAATTACATGCCGTTTCAAAGGATATACACTACATATTCTTCATATATGGTGCTGCGGGAACAGCACGAACATCCTTTTATGAGAAGTTATATTTGCTCTTATTACAGGATGAGAGGGTGCCCCTGACGTCCTGCGTAGTCTACCCCGGCCCCAGCCTAGAGCAAGCCTAGTTCCTGAACCTCCACCTGGATGACCGAAAAATCTTCCGTGTCAGTAATGACGAGGAAGGAGTGACAGCACTGATGAGTTAATTTTTTTTTAATTTTCAACATTGTTTACGGCCGCAAGGCCTTTAACAACCACCGGCATTGAGCGGCTTTTTCTCGGCGTGAGTTTGGAGTTTATCAAAGAAGTTGTTCAGGCAGTACGATGCTGAAAATTTTAGTGTCACAATGCCTCAACAACTTTTTCTAGTGTGGTCATGGTAGATGAACAAATATTGTTATTTGTGTAAGTTATTTTGCTTAAATATAGCTGGACGATTCCATGCCAAACGTCCCAGCCACTTTGGCGACCATCTGAAATGTATTTGAAAAAAAAATGTGCTGACTTACTGCGTTGAAAACAGTGAACTGCTAGAATACTTCAGCGAGAAAAAAAAGCTTTGTTCATGTGGCTGGCTTACAACTTCCTGGCATAATGCCGTCTGTGTGCTGTTTGTGGAAAATTTCGTTTTAAAACTACCGGTTATTTTTTCTAAAGCAAATTCAGCCTACCTGTTAAGTAAATGTGCTTCTGTAAGGTATTTGAAGCTTAATAATATTAGTGCAATTTTTTCGCCACATTCGCTTCCAAGAATAAAGCCAAAATATGTTATGTTTGCATTTTTTATTGCAATATTGAACTTTGTATGAATATCTGAGCAGTTAATACTTACTCCACAGAAAGTATATTTTGAGGAAAAAATATCTTTAGACCTTTCAACAGCTGAAATATACGAGAAAATATCACGAATTTCACAAATCGGATTTTTGTCCGTATTGAGATTCAATTTGCTCCATGTTGTGATACAATGGAAACTCATCAGTATACCTAAATTGTAAGAAAATGAAATTCTTTCTATAATAAAATTCTTATCGCAAAATGGACAGGAAAGAGCGCGCTGTCAACTGAATTTTATTGAAGGTGCTACGAGCGTTTTAGTACTGAAGCACAAGAACAGGGCTCATCTGCAACAACACATGCTGTGACCATGACAAAATAATTTTAACCGAGAAACGAATACTCTTTTTCGGAAAAGATAAGTGAAGGTGTACTGATGCATTGATCCTTGGCCTTCCTGATAAAGAGTTCTAAATCTCTCATTTTTCCTGCTTGCTTTTTTTTCAAAGACCGTGTTTTATGAAACCTAAAACTACATTCACATTCTTTACGGTGTCCGGCCATGAGACTACTATAACCCTTCTTAACAAAAGCATGCTGTCTTGCTTGATCATTGAAGCATTGCCCAGTTTGTCCTATGTTTACTTTTCCACATGTTAGCGGTATCTCATACACATTAGATTGGCATTCAGTAAACCTATTCTAGTAACAAATGGTGCAAGATTGACTATTCCTGTTGCTGTAAGTACATGCACTTTTGAAAGCTTGCAAGGGGTGGAAAACAACAATGTCATATCTGCTGGCTCTTTTCGTAAAATTGTGAGACACCTTATGTACGTAGTACCGTGTAACATGCAAAGTCATTGGTCATTCTCTTTTTCTTTTGGTCCTGTTTCCTTTAACTTTACTTTCTGCTGGAGGGTTTCGCAAATAAGTGTGATGATGCTGTTGAGGTATTGGCTGGTGCTATCAGCCCAGGAGTGCTAAGAATGTTCTTCCTTTTGATAGTGGGTATTCAAAATTAGTAGAAAAAGGAATGGATACCACATATATTCAGGCCACCCTTCAGAAGTCATGTTAGCACAAGGGTGAGGTTAGGCTTAAAAACCAGATTAAAAGACTAAAAGATGCTGGATATCCTAACAGAATCATCACGCCCATTTGCAAAACCCTCCTGCAGAAAGTAAAGTTAAAGAAGATAGGACCAACAAAAACAATGACCAAAACCTTTGCATGTTATACCACATCACGTGTCTCACAAATAAAAAAATAGCCAGCAGATATGATATTAACGTGTTGTTTTCCACCCATTGCAAGCTTTCAAAAGCATGTGTACTAAACAGCAACAGGAATAGTCAATCTTGCACCATTCGTCACGAGAATAGGTTTACCTAATGCTAATTTAACGTTTGTAGAAGTATTTTTTATCAGGTAAACCATTGATCAGTGCATCACTACACGTTCACTTATCCTTCCCGAGAGGGAGTATTCTTTTCACAGTTAAGATTATTTTGTAGTGCTCACTCGTGTCGTCGCGCTTGAACACGGTTGTTGTACTCTGTATAAAAGCGCTCGTATCACATTCATTAAATTCAGTTGACAGTCGGTGCTCTTTCCTGTCCTCTCTGTCTCTTCCTGAAGTTCTCGCGCTGTGACTAGCACACAACCACGATGAACAAACTCGCCCAAATTAAGCTTTTGTTACGTAACACGTAGACCGAGTTTCGTATAGAAAGAAGGAGCGGTGCTTTTAAAGTAAAATTTTTCACATACAACACCTAGACGGCATTCGAGGAAGTTCAGAAGGCAGCCACGTTACCAAATATTTTTCCTCTCCTAAATATTTCAGAAGTTCACTATTCTCAATGCAGCACGAGTTTTTCAAATACATTTGAGATGGTTGCCGAAATAGCTGGGACATTTCGCATAAAGTGACCCAGCTGTGTCATTAGCCATAATTATACATTACCTCTTTTATTTTTTGTGTGTCCTGATTCAGTTTTGTGTTCGTTTTTAGCTTATTCTGTTTCTGATCATTGTATTGGTTTTTTAAGTATTCGCTAAAGTTATATGCGCGAAAACCCGTATATGTTTGCATGTACATCATTTCTCATAACCAATTGTTATACATCCAGGAATACAAAGCTTAAACCACTGTGATTGTATACATTTGAAAACACTATCCGTATATATTTTTGTGTGCATCACTTCTTGGGAACGATTGTGTACATGAAGGCGTATATAGTGAAATCACGGTGATTGTATATATTTGAAAGTTATAAGTATATATTTGCCTGTATTTCATTCCTATTAACCGATTGTGTACATGAAGGAGTAATAAATTGGAAACCACTGGGATTGTAGATACTTGAAAGAAATGTAGGCATATATTAGCCTGTATTTCATTTGTAGTCTCTATGTACTTGAAGCAGTATACTAAACTGAAACCAGTGTAATTGTATGTTGCAAAGAATTGTCAATAAAGTGAAACTGAAAAAATATAATAAACATTTGAGGTGATGCATGTGTAGTGTACGTATACGTGAACATGCTACACATCTGGTGAAAAAGTTGTGTGGCAGAAGAAAAGTTTATAAGTTTTATTTGCCTAATAAATAAATGCAATATGCAAGGGCAGCAAGGCTTCGTTTTCTGTAACGCACATTATGCATATACTCTGAGGTATATATAGATTCAGCACAAGTTCATACACGATTCTACGTGTTTATATTTTTGCCCACACGCAATGAATGCAGCTCAACAGGTGGCACACCATTGATAATCAGGACCATTTTCTTCAAGTAGTGTGTAATCAGTGCGGGCTAATATCTATTAGTGCAGTCTAAAAGAATAATGGCACCCCTGCCATGGGCACTCAACACCCTTGTGCACCCTTCTCGCACCCTCCTCAGAGGGTGATAAAAAAGTGATGGACATCGAAGGCACCCTTTCTTAAGGGTGTTTTTGTAACACCCTACAGTTTTTTACATGTACACCCTATTCTAAGGGTGCATGCAAAAGCACCCTTTTTGGAAGGTGCTGAATTAACACCCTTAGGGTGTCGTCCACGGGACAAGCTCATTTACACCCTTCTGGGTGTAAATTTTTTTACTGTGTACTTGCTTACCAGCACTGAAAGGTATTGAATATATCCACTGAGCCCACGATCTATTTCCCAACTCTTCTGCTTTACCAGCTTCTATAAAACACAAGTCTGATTAAACAGCCAAAGTGTACCTTTTCGCCAACTTCAGTCATATCCGCAGCAGCCAGGCTGTTGAAGTCATTTGTGAGCTGGCAGCTTCGGATAACACGGTGGTAGAAGTCCATGTCTAATGCGTTGCCGTAGAGAATATTGTCCCTGACGGTCATGTTGTGAATGGCAGGCAGCTGTGGAGCATACGCTATGCGGCCCTGAAGAGAAGGAAACGAAGTATTGGGAAGCGTGCTATTGTAAAGGTATTGCAAATCTTGGTTAAGTGCAACAACAAAAACTTGGTAAAGTTTAGATAATTTTCTGCAGATACATTTTATGCAAAAGAAACTGTATGTTAGTACGAAAGAACATGGTTATTTGTTAAATTAGCGTACGATACATGCTGCTGGACTTTACACAATGGTGCCGCAGGCGAGATATTGGAAGCATTTTTTTAGAAAATGCAAAGGGAAAAATTGCACCAGTGTCAATTTACATGAGTCAGTCAATGAATATCAACCATTAACTTGTTAGGACGCGTGCATTGTGCTGTCTAAAGCTAAGTCAGCATGCTTACTCCATGAACGTCATGCCTCATCTCTGTAGTTGAAATAAATAGTTACACATATCCGCCTCGTTTATGAGGCTTTCTTTGCATTTGTTACCTTTTGCACTGAATAGCGTTCTTTATAAGCGAAGCCTGTTATTGACATCGTAGTATATAAGATTTATGGCACACTGACCGTCATATACATATTTTACGGCCAGTAGTGGAACAATTACGGCAACTACTTCACTTAGATCGGTGAATGCAGCAAATTTTACGAAGTTTTTAGCACACTGGTTGTATTTTAATTGCTCTCAGTAATCCATGCTTCTGCACTGAAACAAAGCCTGCAACACCATGCGACGATAATGGGCGTAAGCAGATGGATCAGAACAATCTGCTAATAAGGATGGCTCTTACTTCCTTTTTATTAGGTAGTGCTAAAGGAGTGAGAGCGACCGTTCGTCCAAACCACAGTATTACCTACAATAAATATAAAATGTAATGGAATAGAAAAACGTCTATTAAAGGGGAAAATACAGAGCAGGAAGAATGGTTAGAAGCTGGTGGGCGGGACCGAGTTTTCCACTGGCCTCAGCAGCCAACCGCGCCTGGGCTAGGAGCTCCACTCCTTTTTTTTCACTCGCACTGTCCTACTGCTCTGTCCAGAATTTTCGAGCTGGAATCGGAGGCGTGTCGATTTTCGGTGGCCTAAATTCACATTCCCATGTAATGTGAGCAAGTGTTGGCTATCCTCTACACTACGGGAAAAAACCTCGTATATGGTTGGGTGGATGGCACGTTTTAAACGGAGGTGCGGATATGTATTCGCCTGCAGACGGTGCCACTAATACGCTTCTTTTACACATTGCCGAGAGTGGGGTGGGAAGTATTCCCATCATTGTCGACGTTCGCGCTCCAAGATATCTCGAGGATTTTAGAGAGCCTATATGTAACAGACAGGTATCTGGTTGAAGGACAGTCGCTCGGTGAGTAATAGCTCGAGCTGCACTGTTCGCTCTATCGTTATCTCGTTCCTGCAGTACATCCGGCGCACAACATGGAGCAATGTTCCAGATCTAGTGTTGCAGTTAAGAGGCGGAGTGGGCACGCAGATACACGGCTGTTATTGAAATAATGACACTTTATTTGAGAGTCCGTGAAGTTATGAGACCTCTTCTCAACTTCATATGTTTTCGCGAATTGGGCAAGTTGGTAGAAGTTCATGTTAGAATAGTTAACAGTGCAACGGGTTAGATACGGTCAGGGCTGTGTCCCTCCTTTGTCTGTATCTAACCCATCGCGCTTGTTAAAACCTATTGCGCTTATATGTTCTGCGATGTTCATTGGTTATAATGGTGAGTGCTACCGTGAGGGCTTCCGCCATGTTTACCGACCTCGTTGATTGTCCTGAAGAAAAGGACGTGTTCCAACCACGGCAATACAAGCCACATTATATAGTGTGCTCCTGACAACATTACTGCGTGGTCAGATATTTTCCGCAGTCTTCATCGGTTGCTTCGCAGGTGAAGTATAAGCTTTAGTGGTGGTTTCACGCGTGCCCTTCAATTAAAAAAAGCGCCAGCAAAACCACACGGTGTTGCCTTTCGTGACTCGCGTGCGGCAAAGTTGATTGGGGGGCAACGTTTTTTCTTTTCTCATCCTTTTAATGGCTGATCTGACCATAGGCACGTGTTCGCAAATTAACAGCACCTAATAAATGCACGCATTTCTTCGTCATTATACTTTATCTATTTTACTGATAAGAACTCACTACAAAGCGAATCGCGCCAGCTTCCTCGGCTGGGTGAGTAGTGTTTCCCTCTTCCTCTGTTACTTCTCTATCCTTAACCCGGATGATGCCAGACATAAAAGGTAAACTCCGTCTTTCGGAACCACGTAATGTTCATGCTAACAGGCGGTGTTTCTGTGCCATGGTCATCTACATACCCTAGAACTAGAGTTATTCAAAGGAAAAGTATTTTGGCACATCAAGCAATGATGATATGCACCAAACTGATAACGTCGTGCAATTAGAGCTTCATACTTCAATACTCCCTAAGACAGGCTCCTTCCGTGTAAGGCGCTACGCAGAGGTGCCCAGGGGTTGGGATTGAGTGCATTGTATAAAACCCTGGGTGGCAAAATTATTTCACAGTGTCTCGCTAAGGCATGCCTTAAAATGAGGTTGCTTCCATAACAAAGTCGCCTCACACTTCAGTCAGTAAGATTTATTCAATTAAATGTCTCTATTGGTCTCTGCTAAGCTCATACACCTGCTCGAATTTCATGCGACGGATTGAAATAGACTGGAGGAGGTCCCTCGCTGCACTACTTGTCAACTTACCGTGGATGTGACTCTGCCTTCTATGACGTGCATATCACCCAGTATAGCAGAGAGCAGCGAGGATTTGCCGCTACCTACGAATCCGACAACGCCGACCAAGGACCCGGGTTTTACTTCCAGGCTGACGTCTTCAAGTTGGGCTTCGGATGTACCACCGTCCGGAAGAGACCAAGAAAAGGAACATTTCTCCACGTTGACTGCTCCTGAATGCCATAACAAGTAAATATCAATGCTATGTTACGCATATCAAGTGTATTTACATTTAGGGACTACACCATCAAGTGTATGGCGGGAATTGTTTGACGACGTGCGCGACAGGATTGTGACATTGTTCATGTCGTGACCACCAAATCTTATTCGTTAAACCATCTTACTCTCGTGTACTAGTTTTGGCTTACCCCAAGTTGAGGTGTGATCACGAGAACACTCAGACGTAGGCGGCTAGATAGATGAATACACGGAACGACGCCAAAGTGCATGCACGGGATGGAAAAGCTTTATTTTTGTCCTGCAAGACGCGCTTAGCGCGTAGCAGGCGTGTCCCACGTAAGAACCGACAGGGAGTAAGCACGCCAGGAAATGGTTCGCATCTAAAAACGCATCAAGCATAGTGCGAGAGCATGTCTCTCACCGCAGGCCAGGCGCTGATTTATGAGCAGATTACGTTTATCTCAAGCGTAATAGGAATTATTGGCTGTCTTCGTGCATTATCGTAGAAATAACGGGCTTATATATCACCATGGAGGCTGGAGGCAACGCACTTTATTCTACAACAATCGACTGAAACCGCTCACAGCGAAGCGTCGCTTTGTACAGCACTCACAGATTCCAACGACGCATTTTTTCAGTATGAAGACTGGGATGGGCAATGTCTTGAAATAATCGTGTCATTTAGCAAATCTGATCTACGCGGTGGAGTCAAAATTGCACCGGTATAGCTCAAACTGAAGGCGGTGGCAACTAAAGTGTGTGCGTAACTTAGCCCTACACTGCCCTGCTTACATCCGTGAATACTTTACTACTGCATACGTGCCGCCAGCCACCTATCCACAAAATACCTTGATGGTGCTGCCACTTGTGGACCTACTTCGCGGCGAAAAAAAAAATTATATTTGAGCATGTCAGGGCGAAAAGTTGAAACGTTAAGGTCGATCCTCGTAAATAAAAGTCAGTGAACTTCGGATATCTTTCTTGTGTGTAAGGCAGGAAATATTGATTAGATTGCAAAGAACTTGCAGGCATCCCTTATTCTTTTTAAGTAAAACAGATGTGGTGCCCCTTTCTGCGCACAGCATCGAGGTGCCTCGCCCGTCGTCCCCAAAAACATCATTGATTGATATGTGTGGTTTCACGTCCCAAAACCACCATATGATCATGAGAGACGCCGTAGTGAAGGGCTCCAAATAGTTCAACCATTTGGGGTTTTTTACCATGCACCGAAATCCGAGAACACGGGCCTACAGCATTTCTGCCGCCATCGGAAATGCAACGGTGCAGCCACGCCCCACTTCGCCCGATTGCAATGTACCACACGAGACAGATTATACGCGATAGGTAACAGGTTGCGAAATCATGTACAGAGCTGTGCTCAAATTTCACATTGAGGAACAAGAGAATCATTGGCTAATTTTAATTTGGTGCCTGTTTCTGAGTTCAGCCGCAAGTTCTTTCCAGTTGATGTAACCGATACGGTCTCTTGAGTCGTTGGCACAGAACTATTAAGCGGAAAGTCAATATTTTTAGGGCCGGCATATTTCATTCAGGGTACGTGCACACACAGTGTCATGCCGTGTGTAGGCAAAGGATGTGAAGCAGGTGCTTCAAAGCACCTCGCTTGCATATTCCGTGCATTGGATCTACTGTTCCACGGAAGTCTGTGCCGGAGTTTAGGCAATGCCCCAATATGTAATTTATTGCAGAACATCGTGGAAGGCACGTAGCAGCCTCGGCGACCAAAACTATCGAGCATTATTTCTGTTTTCACCACTGTAGTTTAACCTCAGGAAGAACCTTACTGGCGTCCGTCCCATGTGTTCTAGGACCAACCTTTCATATATATCTTCAATGCTGATATCTGGCCAGTTCTAGAATATGCATTGCTCTTTCGGATGTTAAATGCCTTATATCTCAAGATAAATCAGTTCAGATGACTTGTAAACATCTCTGGCTGATGCTCTAAATTTGGCTAATATTAGTGAGATTCACTATTGAGCGTGCTGGTAAGATGTGAGTCGATTTTGCGTTGGAAAACCTAGACGAGATGGAGGAGAATACACACCGAGGCACATATGCAACTCTCGACTAATCCACTACGTCAGCAGTACAAGTGGCACTTGGTAAGAAGCTTATCACTGCAATTTGGCAAAAGCTGAACAAATGGGGTTTTCAAGAGCTTATTGGCGAATAGATGATGTAAACTATAGAACAAAAACGCGTGCTTGTGACTCACGAAAAGTGGAGCGACGTACCAGCGCACACTAGCAAGCTATTGCTTACAGTGAACCACCAGTTCATTCAATATCAGTCAAGAACATTACCTTTCTTCGCTGATACTGATATCTTGCTATCACGGGACGAGTTGTCCTGTTCTTCGGCAGTACAAAACTCGGCAATTCTCTTGAGTGCTAGCGTTGCCTGAAAATGAAATATAGGGGCCAGCAGAGACAGATAAGCGTAGCGATACATTTGAATAGCTTTTAGACCAGGTATTGCAAAAATACAACAACCGTAGCGAGGTATATACATACACACGAGACTATAGCGTTGACTTCAACCTAAATTTTATTATGGGAATCTGTGCCTACTTAATAAACAAGAAATACCAAGCACCGTATCATCATATAAAAAGAACGCATGTATACCGTACATCCATCGCCACTCTGATCGCGACAAAAAGGTGGGATCGCGTTATGATGGTAACAATGCTTTCCCCGCGAAAAAACAACATGGGCTCCATCTGTGCAAGACTGCGGAGATGTATGTGCAGTAATGAAGACCATACAAATGCTAAGTATACCTTTAGGCATGGTATGTAAAAAAAGGAGGAATTGCATTACCTAGTCATTGCATGTGCCTTGCTTCTTGCTCCTGCAATGTTATTCGCAAGCCTTTTTTGTGCGGACGTGACTATATCGGCCCGGCGGGTAGATGTTTGAACAACAGGCTTAGAAGGCGTTTCAGCTCTCTGAAAGGTTCAGGATACCTACATCTTGTGATGCATTGTTGACAGTGCGGTTGCGAACCACTATTAACTGACACAACAGCGTTGTACCAGAAGCATAGTAAACTGTCCTAAGACACCATCGAAGCTTTTTTTTTATTCAAAGGAACCGTCTCGTGTGTGGAAGCCAGCCTTTCATGAGCCTATACCCTGGTGAGTTAGCTTTCGGCGTATTATGTGCATGTTCCGTGTGAATGACCAAAGTACTGCTCGCAGTGGCAGTCGTTCCGCAATGAACTCGATCAACTGGACAACAAGATTCTTTCGGACGAAAGAATCCTGTGCCACCAACAGAATATTACGTCACAGAAGAAGGCTGTGCAGGTACTCCTGTGCTTTCTGTGTTCAACCGGCCTCTGCAAGTGACTCTGATCAGAACGCCCTGTATGTGTGTGCATGGACATTATTTTTATTTTCCTTTGTCTCTTTATATCTATCCTCATTTCGACTCTTTTTCCCCAACCCCGTACAGAGTATCAAACCAGTTCTTCAACCAAGTTAACCTCCCTTTATCTTCCTTTAATTTATTTCTCTATCTTCCTTACAGCTCCAAGGAACTGCTGAAGTTATTCAGGAAAACGGACGTGGCTGGGACAGTGATGTCCACGCCAGGTTGATGAACTGGTACCGACTGCGTATACTTGTATATGTGCTGCGCGATGTGCTATCTTTTTTTTCCTCGCTTTCCTCTCCGTCTTTCAAACTCCCTCGTATGATTTCCACATGTAGGTTAGCGAACCGGTTATCCTAGACTGGTTTACCTTCATACCATTTATTCTCACTCTATTCTTTTACAGCTAACCTGGCACCTTCCATTTCCACGTTAAGAAATCTCGAGCCTTGTAATATGTGTTCTGTATATTTCTTGCTTTCAGTTTTTGGCGTGTTTTGACTGCCAGTTGCAAGGGCTGATCAACATGTTGTGACATGATACACTCCATATTTGGACGAGTTGTTCGTGCTTAGGCGACAATTTCATGTTTTGATCCTTGCTGGTTAATAAATAGGCGTGAATCCTAAGAATAAACTTGGAAATTAGCGCTCGCCTCGTGTGTGAGTGTTTGCACTTGACTACCGTCTTCGTATTTTTGCGCTACTTGATGTCATATGAATTCCTAAAAAGGTCACCCTGATTTCCGTTCGGGTGAGCACTTGAATTAATCGCGCCTTCTTCAAGAGCGTGTTCAGCAAATGATATTTTCACAGAAATAATCCTATCCGGAAAAGGTAATAGCCGACCTGTTTCTTGGACATCATATTTCTCTGTTACTACAAGTGATCATCCGATGTTACTGAGTGCTGCCGTTTGCTGCTTGAGGAAAACTGAATTATATAGAAGCATGTTGTCGAAACACCTAGATTGGAGATTACTGGAGCGTTTAGGTAAAACAGCGGTAACTAAGTAATGCATAATTTATTTGAGATACTTTTGCTTCAAAAGAACTACGGGCAATTACGGGGTACTCATGCCCGAAGCCGTGCTTTCTTCCTCAACTTGTTCGCCGAGTCATGGGGGCTACGCGATGCCTTTCGTGATCGATCTCCGTCACGTCGCATACTGTGAGGTGATTTCGGCCACAACAAGGGCCTCCACAAACCAGACAGCTTCTATTTGCATCTACACTACAAACGCTCAGCCAATGAGCTGAGTCGAACCCATGACGCTCCAAAATAGTACACCGCTTCGGAAGAAAGACGGGTGAAAACATGACGCCACGACACGCTGCGACCCGTAGCGGTGGTATGATTCGACGTGCGTGTGATTTTTTCTCGATTGAAGGCATCATGCACTGATGTCAAAGTGATGTTATTTCCGTTTACATCATTCGATTATGGATGGGTCATCTTCGTTTTTAGCCTATACCTATTAATACTTAAGGACGAAGGCCTCTGCCAGGTATACCTAATTTACCCATCTTGTACATAATTATTTCAGACGCGACCAATAAAAAGATAAATAGCACAATCTCCTTTATACCTATGGCTTTCGCCTTTGTGTCTTGGGAGACTGCATAGGATACACTAAAATTATTTCATGTGGAAACACAAATACATTCTGGTCCCTCTTCAAGTAAGTCCATGAATATAGGCGTGCGCAGACTTCTTCTTGAGGGGAGACGAAGGTTCGTCGCAGCGCCCCTCCTCCCTATTTTGTTAATGTATAAGGTAGATGTTGCCTCCCTTCATGTTAGGCGAACAGCGGGGGGAAGGAAGGGAGCGGCCACCCTTTTGCCACACTGCCATCCACACGCATGCATATGGGTACGATATTATTCACTTTACTTACTTGACTGAGATTTCTCAAGGCCTGTCCGCAGGTGCTCATGGCGAGGTCGGTTGTGTACAGCAGCGAGACACAAGTAAAAACCAATGCTGGTGTGAGAACGATGCCCGGTTCCAGTATCGGTAGAGTCGAGAACAAGATGATCATAAGCTGTCAAGTAAGTCGTGATGACACAGCAGAAGGTTAGTAATTAGTGCATTATTGTGTAAGAAAGCATACTCTCTTATGTATGTACATATTTGTACAGAACTATTTCAACCAAAATAAAGCGGAAACATCACTGTTACTGAATGTTCATAGTCTATGGGCGGTTGTGTGGATTTATATTACATGCCGTCTGAAACAATATATTACCTCTGCTTAATTGTTAGAATGAGCTTTCTACAGTAGTTCTGATCTCTATAAGTGATTTCATAAAAGTAATATAGGTCACACAAAGTGACTTCATGAATCAGATCATATTGAGCATTCGTCTTATTGCCAAATCATTCAAAAATAGAAGATACAAAAACGACATAAATCCGATCGGCACCTACTAAAACAAAAAAGTACTACTGAACATAATAATGGCCAGTTGGCGAAGAAAGCAGAAAGCTAGAATTTCGCGCATGTATTTATCGCCTGACGACCATGAAATATTAAGAAAACAACAAAATATGTTTTGATAAGATTTACATTGCGAATAAATTATGTATTTGCTATTTACCATTTCTTGATTTTGAGAACACCCAGAAGTGTTATGGCGAACAATTATCCGAACCTCCCGAACAGGATAAACAATTGGTCATTTACCTCAAATTACAGGAAAGAAAAGTAACCTTAGTTCTTGTTTCTTTGCTCTTCTTTTGATTAGATTATATTGATACTCCCCTCAAAATATTCCTGGACCTCACGTAGTTTTGCAGTGATGCCTCAGAGAATGGCTTGCGTTTCACTAAGCCGTGCGATTACTCCATCGTGTTAGGGGACGTTAACTGACGCCATAGTGACGTAAAGATGACGTCGGCGGAGCTAGATAGCTCAGAGGATCACCCCCCCCCCTCCTCCACGCAAAAAAAAATTGAATCTTCGATTTGGCTTGAAGGTATACTCGCACACATGCACACACGCGCACGAAAATGCATGACGCACAAAATTGCGTGACAAGTGACGTCATGTTTACGTCATGTACGTCATCCAATGATTGTTTTTGTCAACACGACACAGGATACCGAAGGCTCCTTTTCCTATCTAAGGCTTTCGCTTTAATAACGTTCATTCTACGAACACCTATTAGGGCGAAGGCGTGCAAATTTTTCGCCATGTCTTTCGCGGCTTGTATAAAGGTGTCAGCTGAGAGTGCCGGCCTTACCGTCATCAGATTGTGAGGTAAGTGGGCGCTGCAGATCTTTTAAACAGAACGCCATTCATAAAGAGATAAAAAGGCTCGAGTGTTGGTGAAAGACATCGCAACAGTGTCAGTTTTGTTGATGTTAGTATACCACGTTTTACACGAATCACGAAGAGATATGACGGATGTTGAAAGAGAACGATTTTCGTAAATAGAAACAATACTTTCATATTGTCTACAGCCACCCCGAAAAAAATGCGATTCTAAACGAACTGCTACGAGGCGTCCTTGCGGTAATAATTAAAGTTTGAATGTTTGGCTGCAGGTTACAATATGTGACACTTGAATGTAATAGCCTTACTGTGTTCTTGGTTGATATTTTGCAGCACATACAAATTTTACTTTTAAGTATGAACCATGATAAGCGCCATGATATCACACGGCGTTAATCACGCCATGTGATGTCATGTGAAGGCGTGATAATATCCCTTGAGAGTGATGTCGCCCTGATGCCACATGTATATGAGATTGTTTGTGACTTGTTTGTCGGCGCTACGAGCTGACGTCATCGATAGCGTGCATTTTTCGTATGATTTCACTCGCCTGCGTATATCACTCACGGGACTGCCCGACAAGACAGTAAGGTTTTCGCTTTAAATATGATCTATTCCACAACCCGGAGGAACATCGGACGGGAAATAAAAAGGAGACAATTACAGTTCGTTGATGAAAGCTAACTGACAATGCAGACGAATACCGAACTAAGAAGAGGTTATTTGACATGATGTTTTGTTATACCAGTAGGTCGCAAACAAGAGGAAAGCCAGAAGCTTCAGAAGAATGGATGAACGTGACAATCCCTGGACACACCAGCTATGCAGTTAATCCGACATTGCGAACATGTTATAGACATGATTAACTACAGAGCAGCCGAGGTTGTTCCACATTGTAGGGAACCAAGCGTGTGTATTCTCTTTTGTTTCATGTTCTTCATGCGGCTCGACCTTTTCAAATGGGGTACAATAACTCCCCTAGTTGCTGATTTGTTGTTAAACGCTATGAGCGTGCGAAACAATACACGCCAACACTTGAAAAGTAGATGCAATGGTAGTCTGCATTCAGCAGTTTTCCTGTATTACAAAAGGCATTATTAACATATGATTAAGCTTTTATCTGCGAGAGGACATTGTCATAGCACTTACTTTCGGCATGCACCAAATTCGCCCTACTGGCTAAGAGGAACAATTGCCATTTTAGCCCTTTGTAAACCTATGACATAAGTACCTAAAAAGAGAGAAGGTTATCTCTGCATCAGTCGACACACACCACAGAGCTTGTGGATGAGTAGATGCAGTCTAAGACGGCGTCCAAGAGGTTGACTCGGAAAAGCCACTTCAGCTCCCTTTCGTTGAAGCCCGTGACATTCTCCTGGAGGGCGTCTTCCCAGGCGTACATCTTGACGACTCGGATTGTTGCCAGCATGTCCGAGATGACCTTCAGTCGCTCATCGCGAGCAGATACTACTTTTCCCTGCAGCAAGTGAACCCGAAAACAGTTTTGACAGTCGAGGTGTTATTATATTCATCAGTCCTTTTCGTGCAAAGAGAAAACTCAGCCAGGCTATGTCATCGGTGCGTGAAGCCGAAGTCAAGCTTTGTTCGGGCCTAGCCAATTGTACTTAAGCATGGTCGAGTATAATAAGCGAACTTGAGCATGATCCAGCAAAAATAATTACTTAAAGCTAGGTAAGGCGAGCCTAATTAATCCAAGTGTAGCATGGTCAATTTAAGCTTTGTTTAGAGTGGTCGACAAGCTAAGCGTTACCAAGCGTAATAAAACCACACCTAATTGTGTTGTCCCTATTAGGACTAAATAATCACGCCGAACTACTAAGGTAATTCAACAAACAAGTACAGACCAAGCTCATCTGCATTAAGCCAAATTTGCCTAGGCAGGCTAGCATGAGGCATGCTGGGTTAGGCTAATTCGGCTTAATTAGGAAATAAAACCTGATAATGCAGACCACCCGGAAAATGCCATCGAATACGTTTGGAGACATACTAATCCGGATAATATTATTTGGATGAAGCCAGATTTATATTTTGATTGAAAAAAATAAAACTGAGGGGGGCTCATTAGGCTTGACTAGGTGACCCTGTGCCGGATTAAGCCTCATTGGGTCTGACCGTGCCAGATTAAAGTAATCCAAACCAAGCCCGAACTGCGTGGGTACTAGGTTGGGGCAGAAGCTCCGCTATTATTACATATATTACCACAATTCCGAGTTTTTATTTTTTATACGGTGACTTGGTCCCGTAGTTTTATTTTTGTTTATGTCTGCGTGCCGGTAATGATTGGTTTCTCTATTGAATGATTTGAAAAGTCTCCGGAAGGGTTAGCGTTATTTTTCAAATGCCCGAACACGACGCCTCAGCAACTATGGCGTTGCACTTCGCGATGCGAGATCAGCTGTTCAATCTCGGTCATTTTATTACCAGCGCCTTTATCCAGAGACCGTGTTATTACAATGCGTTGTAGATTAAACATAAAAAAACATTTGTTTCTGACCTCTTGAGCCCTCAGACGTTCAGAGACTGGTGATTTTCAAAATGAGCCCCAAGCCCACTTGATTCACTCTTTGCTGGTTCGAACCTTAAGCCCAGACTGTGCAGGGTAGCAAACCGAAATACAGTTCTGGTAGACCTCTTTGTCTTTCTCTCAATTTATGCTCTCTCTCTTATGTTCGTGTCATTGTCGCAGCAGAATAGAATAGAAATTTCACCCTTGTTAGCGGGAACAGCACTTTGCATTTTTTCCGATATAAAATGTTACGGGAAAAGGAATCATACGAAATAATGGAGCGTTGCAGATTAGGCTACATACGTGCCTATGTAAAACATTACATGTGCACCTAATGCGTATGTGTGAAGTGTATACTTGTGTGAAGAATTGTTTTTTTTTTTGTTATAAGAGTTCAATTAGAAATCTTTGTCATATGGTCAATAGCCCCAAGAAAGCTCATTTAGGCTTGTTTTTGCTTAAAAGGTGAACTTGTAGACCCCATAAGGTATACACAGTTTCTCGCGTCGTTGTGTTACGCAGCAAAGCGTCGCTTTCCGTAGTCTCTCTGAAGGTACACGAAAGCTAGAAAGAGTGAGTGTGTAACTGTCCAGATACAGACTACAAAAGCTTACCTATAATGAAGCAATCCTTGAAGACTTTGAGTAAACTAGACATACTGCACCCACTTCTCGAACGCCGTGGCACCTGCAACTTCT
Source organism: Rhipicephalus annulatus (assembly GCA_013436015.1). Classification (NCBI taxonomy): domain Eukaryota; kingdom Metazoa; phylum Arthropoda; class Arachnida; order Ixodida; family Ixodidae; genus Rhipicephalus; species Rhipicephalus annulatus. Next base: position 266,308 of record WOVY01002001.1, read on the forward strand.
CTCTAATACCACGCGTGCATAAAATGAACTGCAAAATATTGTGGTGCGATGTCCGCCTACATGTCTGCATTTGCATTCAGCTCATCACTGCTTGGTTTGATCTGAATTTGCATCGGTTTTTTTTTCTCCAGACAAGGATGCTTGTTGCCCGCAACTGATCTGTGTTACTTTGGGCTTGTTCCTAATCTCGCATCTACTCACGAAAACTGACCATGAATATTTGGCAATGAATGCTTACATAACCAGTGTTGTTCCGCAAGTCACCGCACACGAGAAGCCAAGTAATTGCGGACAGGGAGCCTTAAGCTTTCGGATGGTTCAGATGAATTTCACACTGTGCAAGACGTTCACTACAGAAGCACAGCGAACAAATCATTGGAAGAAGGCTAACAGAGGTTCGCCTACCTAAACGCACCTGAACTCACCCATATGAACTTCTGGTAGGAAGAGCAGAACAAGGGAAGGCAGAGGACAATAACGGTCCACGCAGCGCAGCAGAGCGAAGGGCCGACCCCGGCACGCATAGCGAGCATCCAGAAGACCAAAGGAAGCGACAAGGCTCCGAAAAGGGGCAGGGCAACAGTAAAGCAGCAGGTGCCGATCTGCCAACAGTCGACTGAAAGGATCGAACTGATGCGGCCTGCCGTGTAGTGTGCTCTAGTCAGAGTAGACATTGTCGTTACCTGAAATGACAAGTGTTTCAGTGCTTGCGGCTGCACGTGCAGATACACCCGCTGAGTGTTCCAAAGCGTTTCAAAAGCCCAATCAACCCGGTCAGTATGAGTTAACCAACCCAAAAACACATCTCAGTAAAACAGAAATCAATTGAAGAATGAATTAAATCCTTATTTCCAACGTTTTCTTTACAATTTGTTTATGGATCAATCAGGCTAAAAGCTGCAGCAATCAATTTTAGAGGGCGTGAAGGCCCTCTAAAGCAGCTATGCAAAGCGTACAACAAAATAAAGTAAATAAGTGTACATGAGTTGTAATATTAACATATTAATAAGAACATATAAAAATGAGTTCGTGTAAAACAGTGGTCATTTCACAGAGTTATTGAAAAACAAAAAGCAGTAAAACAATGGAACGTCAAGTGATAATTAAAGCTACAAGTAAATAGCTTAAATATAAATACCAGAAAAATTAATACCATAAAATGACGAGAGCGATACCTTTAGCAATTTAGAAAGCCGTGTCAAAAGGTGCATTCAGACGGCGGACTGAATTCTGATTTGTTGCAGACGCGGACGGTGAATCCGCGGTTTGATCCGCCTGCAGGGCGTTCCACATAATGGACGGGGTGCTTGTGGACGAGGGCAGAGTGAGATTACTCTCGATCGCAGTTAGAGGCTGACTACCAGCAGACCGGTTAGACAGTAAGGTCGACGGCGTGGGTGGAGGCATACAGAAAACGACGCCGCATTCTGGGGCACTGTGAAGACACTCACTTTGCCGAGCACCGAGCACTGACGATCGCTGCAATTTGTTTCGTTAAAACCGCGCTACTGGTGGAAGCGCTATATGACAAGAAAAAACTGCGTACTTAGAGCCGCTGAAGAGTAACCTCACTGCGGTCGCTTGTGGGGTCATGTCCCGCATATGACAGAAGGGTAGAGTAATGACACTGATGAGACAACCTATACCGGTAGCCTTTTTTCTGCGCACACCAGGTACCGACCATGCACATTGCATTACAGCACATCGTGTTTTCATCTCTCGGTTCACAGCAGTGTTGAAACGAGGGCTGTGTTTTGATACAACTGCTCTCCACCACCGCACCACCTTTCCTGCCGTAGGATTTTGCATGTGCGATAGTAAATTCAGAAACTTCCTCGCTGTTGGTCAACCGGCCAGTCACCACGCGTCCCCACTGATACATCTTTCAGAGGTGATAGAATTGTAATACCGCCGGCGAGATTAACTGAACCATGCAGCAGCATGGGATGAACTAACATCGAGGTGAGGACAGCCGTACGGCTACAACCGACGAAAAGCGCGATAGTTGCCGTGGACAGTGTTGGTTCTCTTACTGAAGCTACAGCTTACAGCCTCCAGAACCCCGATGCGAAAAAAGAAGCTAGGGTTATTCGTCCGCGAGCTGTGTAGATGAGACGCGGAGAAGAATCGCTATTGCAAGGTCACGTGACGAACAGTCCGCACTTCCAAATCCGGATTCAGGTGGCTGTCTCAGCGCACCATAAAGAATGCCTTTCCGATGGAGGCGGATATGTTGTAGGCCCATGTACTCAAATTTGGGTGCACATTAAAGAACCCCAGGTGGTCAAAATTTCCGGAGCCCTCTACTACGGCGTCTCTCATAATCAAATAGTGGTTTTGGGACGTTAAACCCCACAAATCAATCATCAATCACCATAAAGGACTGTGTTGGTTTTCTTCATGTGTATCTATTCAAGACCTAGGTTCGATTAACAGTAAGAAAAACCACTGACCTTCTTGAATACGTAGCCAGTAAGCATGGTACGTCCTCGGCAGCCGAACATGTTCATTATATCCATTTGAAGGCTCGTCATGAGAAATTCGCAGGCTGTGGTAACAGCAAACAGTAGTGTTGCAGTCGCCGTGCCAATAGCGGTGCTGCTGCTGATAAGTAATCTAGATATGTTAGAACATAAATTGGGAGCGCAAAGTTTAGACCAATCATTTCAACATAGTTGCCAGTAAAGGATGCTCGCAATACTTTGCTGCACAATAACACAAGTAGCGATACGCTTTAAACGCATTGCATAGACAAACAAGACAAACAATATGAACAGATAGGTAGTACGAAGGATTAAGAAATGCCAGATTACGACATGGAAGAAAACTTAAGTGAGCGAGATTCAACCATTTGATTCCCCCTACCTTCATCCAAGGCCCTCTCATTTCGCCGCGCATGTGGCCAGGTTATGGTGGTGGTGGTTGTGATGTTGCAGCTGGCCGAATCAGCTTGTGGTATTTGTCGTAGCGCATACAATTGGACGAGCAAAGGAAGTAAAGTAGCGCAAACGGAAAGAGCTTAGCCAAAATGACCGACAATTATTCCACCTGAGAAGCTCCTGAACTATTGAGCTCTGTCACTACGATTTCAACAGCTCAGTGTCTTGTAGAAAAGCAATAAAAAATCGTTACATTCACACGTTCATTGCTGCGGGCCCATGAAAGAAAATTCCGCCATATCCACGAAGTGAATGATGATGAGTGGGCGAAGCTCCGGAGGTAAACCTGGTAAACCATGAATCCTCTGTACATTTTGCCCACTCGATTTTATTACATCGCTCCCCCCTAGCGTACGTCGCCGCACTAAATCGAACGATTGCCTTCAACCAATGACACGCGCCATATGTGACATCATTCCTATTTTATAAGATCTCGCGTCTTTCATCAACTACAAGTACCGCTTTCTAGTTTATAACATCTTGCATCTTTTCATCATCAGCTACAAGTACCACCATCTAGTAAACAATACAAGAACTAAACGAGAGGTGGCTACATACAGGAGACGGTACCGCCATCTAGTGAACACTGCAAGAACTAAACTAGAGGTGGCTACATACAGGGGACGGTACCACCATCTAGTGAACACTGCAAGAACTAAACTAAAGGTGGCTACATACAGGGGACGCACAGCTCACGCCCTAAGGAGCTTCGCCCCTAAAAAACGGAAATATTCAAATACCAGGTGCCTATGACCGCCTATTTGTGGACTACGGACGATCTCTGTTATTACCATATGAAACGGCAGGCAAAACAAAAAAAAATGTTGAATGTTACCGATGTAAACACACAAGATACAAAACGGGAAGCACATCACCCACTTTTGAATGCCTAAGCTGAGGTAGACTGTATTAGAACTAGTACATTCAAGGCAAGGTGAGTGCGAAGTCACATCTTAGGCGGTACAACGGCGCCGCTTTTTTTCGAGAAAATGTGTGGCCTCTACATTCTTAATGTGGATACTTGTTGGTCATTCTAAAGTGATGGCGTGTTACATTGTTGTCATTCTCGTAACTATTAGGAGCTCTTACGTTTAGAACACCAGACCGCGCTACACGCTCAAGGGCATCAGCCTTTTTATTGCCTTCAATTCAAGAGTGGAATGATATCCACTGAAGATTCACATTAAAGCTCTTGCCGACGAGGTATTTAATGACCGCCCAGTGAGATTTTCTAAAGGTAGGCCTCGATGTAGTCATGTAACACCAAAATATGTCAGCACGTTCTTCAGCAGTACAGCTCAGGAAGAAAAGGAAGACAATTTTCGCAAAACCATGCTAATGGGAGTGATTTCTACCATCGGGAGGAACAACATTACCTAGGTGGCTAGACCATGGCACGCTGAGACAGCGTATGAATAAAGCGGCCGCATATTTCGGGTAGGCCATGGCGTAGCCGTTGTAACGCCAAGTTTGAGTCAGCGCTGTACTCAATATCGAGGAGAAAACACAGACAGAGCAATTACTCTGGAATTCTTGTAAATGTTGCGAACTCACTTGTCTGGACTCCACGAAGCAAGGAGTGCATCTTATCATTTTTCGTCTGTCTACATGACAGGCTGCCTTGCGATGCGGGGGAGAGAGGGGTATTTCCAGTGTATCCAAAGACAATGTGGTAAAAAGGGACTCCACTTGGAGGGCACTTTCACGAGGCGGGCAGAAAAGCAATAGGAGCTAGGGAATGGGAAAACCATTGGATCTGCAGTCATCTCTCGGTAAGTGGGATATATTATTAGAATATAATGTTGGAATATATTTTTAGTGTTTTCGAGGCCCAAAATCACTATTCGAGAAAGACTGTAGCATGTCGACTAGGAACTTTTCAACGGGCATCCAAATTTAAGTGTAGAGCTTTCTGGCATGTTCATTTAATCGAAATTTGACAAGCACGACCGGGATTCAATTGCGCGACCATTGGATCAGCAGTCGCACCCTTTTGAACACTAACACACAGCCTACATGAGTAAAGTCTTGAATAATCTTGTAGAGAAGTAGCCTTCAACGCATATTTGTTAAGCTGCTTGCTTTCAACATGATTTTATAGCAATCTCAATGCACCATCTGGTCATACTAAGCCATGCTTTGTGCCAAATGTAATTCCGGGATTGCATGCAGGATACCCAAGCGTCGCCTGTGACATGTCAGAATGGTTACATGTCCGTCCGCGATTTACTGTGCTCACCGTACACGATGGTAACTATTTCGTGATCGAGCTGGACATAATTATGGCCTATGAATGATAATGGTGCGGAAAGTAGAGATGAATGGTTCATTGGCACAATGATTGTCGAATAGTAAAAAAAAAGCATCCACACCTTATCAGATGCAGGAATTATGTTCCTTGCAAGGTCTAACGAGTATACTTTTATGGAACAGCTCCAACAGGTCTTCAAGAGCTTTCTGGTGGTAGAATGACCAAAATCAGCGATTATCATTTCACGGCAGTTTATGAAGACCACTGGCCACAGTTTTGGAGCAATTTATAGGTGCATATTGTGAGCGTTAGGAATCCAAGAAAGAATTGCCACTTCATGCTTGTCGGTTGAAGAACACGCACTTGTAGAGGCACGTACCTTGTCACCGGCGTAAATACCTTCGGCTTCTATCGTACCACCTGCAGGCTTCACTTGTTGAACCAACAAGCCACACTTATAAATACCAACGCGTAGTTGAACTCAAGCACATATTTTCAGCTAAGCTCTACAGGTGAGTTGAATGTTTCTGACTGAAAACTACAGTGTCCCCACAGATGGGTGTGTCAGCATTTCCTTGAAGTGGAGACTGCAGGTGCTTCCGAAATGTCTAATGTGCTACCAGTTCTTCAAACGGTCATCCAATGGCACTGTATATTCATCCAGTGCTATTAAAGTGATCACTTCTGAAGTTATCAATCTCAATTAAGCGTGTACCTTGGTTAGGTCAAAGCTTCTGCACAACTGTCCTTTAAGTATTCCTCTCGTGGCCACAATGAGGGGTGATTGAGGGTACGAGCACAATTTAGTCGCCAAGTTCATCGTGAACGGTAGTTTCCACGAATGAAGAGGCTTTGATTTATCTTTTTCTTTTTACTATACGAAGAGCGGCGGGGCCTTGCAGTGTGAATAGTGTGAGTGCCAAATAACACGACGTTAATGTTTATTGAGGTTCCTCTTGGCATGCTGCAGGGCAAGCTGCGTAGCCGACGGAAACTCACAAGCCACGTGTTGACCTCTTACGGCGTCGCGCTGAGGTCCTCTAGTCGTTTGTAATGTACAATAAATTTCATTTGAGATCACCTCGTACTCATGCAGCTGCTGAATCAGCTTGTGTAGCATGATCCATCTTTGCTCCGCTCCTGATTGATGGCTCAGATTGCAATTTTGCAAGCCCCGAACCAATTTTTGACGAAAGGCTGAATTTACGAGTGCCCTCCACCCTCACGAGAGGCAGATTAGCTATACTGTCGTTGAATGCAACTTCTAGATATTGAACGTGTTCTCGCCGAAAAGGGCTCAGTCATTTTTTTCACCAGTTGTCGTAGTTCCTTGTAGATGAGGCAGGTTGGGGGGTGCATAGGTGAGTTGACAGTGGTCTTCGGTTCCGTGCGCACAGCTGACGACAGTGTGTGAAGTGGCGCGTCACTGTCGGAACTGGTGTAATGTTCTGCGTGTCTACTTCATTCAGCTTTCTTTGGCGAAGTTACGCATTATTGTCGCAAAGGTAGAAATTTCATCCGTTCCTTCGTGATACGGGCCTTCTTAAGGTGGCCGCCGCGTTTGTCGTAAATTAGACGCAACTGCTTCACGCCTGCGTCACTGGTGACTAACGGCTGACTGTGATGCCAGCAATGTCTTCACTGCTATTCTGTTTGCTGCGACAGAGTTGCGGCGATCTTGATAAGTCGCCTCTTCATCTGATTCCATGGTTTTGTTTCTTTCTCACTCTTCTTAGGCAATGCTGTACGCACGAAAAACAACACATTAGACCTTTGTGAACGTCAGCTTATTTTCAAAAAACAATGTGTTGCCAGTAGTTATTCCTTAGTCCATGCATGAATTGGTCGCAGAACGTAACATCAAAAAGAGGCGTTGCGTCAACAAGAGATGCTGTTTGAGTTTTTTCACTGCACGGTGGCTGTTGGCGTCTATTAAACGCTTCTTTTATTAAAACCAATATCGCTCACCTTGAGAACAAGCCGGTCACGCTTGTAACTGTTTTCCAATGCCATCCCGAGAAGCCATCGAGAGTTCAAGCAGTCAAGCCATGACGGAAGTTTCCATGGGCAACAAAGTTGCACGAGCAGCTATAGAATGATGATCATGCTGTATATCGCACAATATACCGTACATCATGAGGTGTGTGTGTGGGGGGGGGGGGCTGTGTGCGGGTGCGTGTGTTTGTGTGCGCGTGTGTTTCTTAAGGTAGGCCACAATGCAGTCGTCCTTTGTAACGCCAAAATATGCAAGCAAGTTTGTCAGCACTACTACCTTCCTTCCTCTTTCTTTCCCTTTCCTCCCCCTTCTTTCAATCTCTTTCCTCCTGTTCCCCTGAGCAGGGTAGCATACCGACTATGCTCACAGGTTAACATTCCTACCTTCCTGTTTTCTCTTGTTCATTTTTTCTCTTGCCTGCATGCTTTTATAGGTTTTGCGAAACCACCTGAAAAGCCTTGGCAACCACCTTGAAAAAGTACAAAGTCGCGTAAAGCTAACATGCAACCAACACTATTGAAAGCGTTTAAGCGTTTTTTTTTCTGGGAACCTGCAAACCATCAAGTGAGCATTAGACGCCAGGTTTGCTGAGTTGTATAGACGAAAATATCCAAGCGAAGTGAAGGAACAACATCAAAAGTAGCCAAGTAAGTAGTTAAAAACGAGTGTGAGGTTTTTTGTTTAAAATGAGAAAACGCAAAAAGGTAATTTTTCGCGAAAATGTGAATAAGTTAGCATGCAATGCCTCCTTCAAATGCTTATTTGCTGATATTCAAGCATAGGTTGTTCGCCTTATCAATCGTGACATGTGATACGGCGAAGTTTCTTAAAACGAGTAAATGTAATGGCCTTGTTGCAATAAAACTGAATATCTCATAAGTGTGCTCAAAATCACGGTTGCTGAGATCGGCGCATATATTGTATTAAACTTTTCATCATTTCTTGTTTGGTGATGAAGTCTGAGAGCTTAATGTTCTTCAGTCGCAGTTCGTTTTTTATGCTAGAAATAGAAATGACACAAGAATTCGGTCGTGCAACGAACTACTAATGCCAATAACTGCAGGACCTATGGTTACGGAGTGATTTTATTGTCCCGTTAAATCCTAAGATTTAAAATGGCATTCTGGTATGCGACGTGAGGTGCAATGCAAATGTTTTGCCTGAGATACAGTCACTAATCCCGAAGCCGTTGCTTTTTGTAATGCAGGTTCCAAAGTCAACTTGGGAGTTCTAAGCACGCACTGGAACGCGCGGGCAGTGATGATACCACGAGGTGTTTATTATTTGATTAATATCGAGGGAACAAGAAACCACCCAAAAACTAGCCACGTCACGAAGTCACTTTTTGTCGCCACCAGTCTAGAAAATTGCCAAATTGGCGCAAAGTAGAAAAACCAGGCAACCCTGTGCGTGGCCGTCCTGATTCTCAGCTGTCGTTATGCTACGCGACTCGTGTGTGCACATAGTAGCCTCATATAAAGAAATTGTGGCACCTTTTATAATAAAACAAAAAAACTTACTCCAGAGCTGGGATTCTTGCAAATACGCAAGCATAGTAGCCAATGGTTGCCAAGAGAACTCGAAGAAACGTCCACCCATAATACCTTGATAAGGTTGATATAAAATTCACATCGCTGCTCAGGCGCCTTATTGCTGAAAAAGATTAGATGCAATACAGTCATTTGAAACACACATGACAATCACAGCAGGGCTTGATAAACCGTAGCTGTCATGAGTAACCAGTCTAAATGGCCGAACGATTGATCTTAGATATAAGACTCAACACATGGGAGTTCTTGTAACTAATGTTCCTCCACACTGCAATCTTTCCGCTTTCCCGCGTCGACGCCTGAAAGCTCTAAGTGAGCTCGGACGTAGTGAGTACGCATTCCTACATCGTTTCTTTTAGCAAACCATGGTAGGCTTGATTATCATTATACGATTATACTGTCGGTGAAATGGCGCACTTGGACGTAGAAGAAAGGAGACAAGATAGAGACGACACTCGCTTATTTCCTCTGTCTCCTTTTAAGGCCCGCTATGTCGCCGTACGTTTATAACGATCAAGCACCAACTAGCGCAGCTCTCAACCTTAATGAACACAGTAGGCTTAGTTGTATCAAGATTTATAAGTCTCCGGCACTTCCCCCTCAAAGCTAGTCTCCCCCAAGGCTGCTCCTATGAGAGCGTGCACACAGGGTAACGTCATAAACAGTACGGCCGGTGACCCCGCATTTGGAGATCGTTGCCTAGAGGAAGAGCGGGACTATTTCTTTTAGTCGTGGAGCCGATCAATCGCCGTGCTTGGCGTCGGCCGTCCGGGGGGAACTTTTGGTACTTTTAAAGCGACGCAAAAACTTTGTCTGTCTGTGTCTGTCTGTCTGTCTGTCTGTCTGTCTGTCTGTCTGTCTGTCGTCTGTCTGTCTTCGGTCTGTTTGTTAATTGTTACCGTGAACCGGGTACTCTAAACAGCACCAGCTGATACCCCGAACAGCCGACCCCATCCGCAGCGCCCCACCAATGTTGCTCAAGGATCAGCGTTCATACGTGTGTGATTGTCTATTAAAAAGCAATTATTGCGCATATCTGAGACACCATAACAACACGTATACATTATGCATGTTCATCTTTTACTAGAAAAGGCATACATAAGTAATTCTAAGGACCGTAGCGCTTATCACGCTGCGCTGACCATGCAACGCTTGCAGGAAAAGGCTAGTGTTTCTAACTCTGCTAAGAAGACACGGTGGTGGCTCCTACCGTCGCCTTGCGTTTTACACCTTATCACCTCTGATTCGGGCGCACACGCCTGTCTCAGGACCACGCGCTTTGTTTTCCAAAAAAATACTGCTAGATGGCACTCATGTCTCACG
>WOVY01002002.1:0-11687 GCA_013436015.1 Rhipicephalus annulatus
TTTAGCCGACTATACCGGACCGAACCCTTGCCGCTTCGGGGGAGATCCAATATTTACCAAATTCCAGACGGCCGTTTTGGTATCGCTGATTATAATATGAGCTCCTGTCCCACGCTAGCGAGCGCTATCGCAAGTTCTTCAGCCGTTACCGTATTGCGTCTTCTATAACGGTGGCGACCTATACGAGGCACCTTGGCTTCGACTACCAAGGCGACTGCCGCGCCCTTTTGCCACTTGCCGCGTCCAACATGATCCAAAGCGTCTGATTTGAGTTTGTGCTCCCCCTTTCTCCTCCTCTCTGCGTCATGTACGGATCAATGTTTTGAGGAAGTGAGGAAAACATTTAGATTTTCTCGGTATTTGGGGCGGGAATCTCAAGGGGATGTCGCCACTGCATTTTCTTTTCGCGCGTTTTCTTGCTTACCAAGTTTCGTGTCGCATTAAGTGTAGTGTTTTCGGGATTGCAAAATTGTACTTTACTAACAATGCGCGAAAACATGGTTTTTCTCTTCAGTGTACTTTTACCTATAATTTAGCGTCAATCAACTGTTACGGATGTCATCCACACCATACTACTCCAAAAAAAATTTTGCTTTTTTTTCGTTTGAAGCTGCAGCATAAGGAAAAAGTCAAAGTACTTGGTGACTGTCGGTTATGAACCGTTTGTCAATACGTTAAGCGCATTTTTACTGAGGTAATGACAATATTGTTCTTAGCAAGCAAAAAAGCAATAAGTGTTACTAATGGTGACGATGCAAAAACAACAATACCCGCATGATTTAGTGTCATTATATTTGCCGCAGTGGTGGGGGGGGGGGAATCGCAGTCTTCTTTCCCGAGTATATTTCATGTATCATCAGTGGAGTGAATTCTATATACATCGCGTGTTCCAACGTGGCCATTTTTTATATGTAATAAGTCGCATAGTACAACGCAAATAATAAAGATATCCTTTTTATATAACTGTAAAAAAAAGAGCAAGCAATATCATTTGCATAGGAGCAAGAAGCTACACCAGGAGAGAGCAGGAAGCTACACCGGGCGAGTGGCAAATGCTTCAAGCTGACCTCCTCGCATCATGCTTTTGCTACTCGTAATACACCAAATAGAAAAATTCTTGCGCCACAAAGCGGTGGCTCGGCAAAATTTCCAGGGTCTAACAAAAATTTCTCATGTGACCTGGTAAAACCCCTTTAAGAAACAAATGACAAACAAAAAACACGTGGATTATTTTTTCTTAATTTAAACGCTATTTTCCCCTGATGGCACACCCACAATTTCGCATTAGTTCTTCATTGCCATGTGGCTGCACAGAGGCACCTCCTGTTCCCTATGCATGCCAGCAGTTGCTGGGGAGATGCTGAGCTGACGGCGCGACATATGTAGTGGCTAATAAGACTGGCTATTGGCTAAGAGGCCTTGTACAGCTTTGCCAGTACTGAAAGAAACTTATGACATGGAGCATAGGTTGCACCCCATAGAGTTCCGAAAGCTCAATTTTGCACGGAGACCTAAATACCAGTCTTCAACTGTACTTAAAAGCGATATTTCAGGCTAAAAAACGTTCATAAAGGCACCGATTATGAATATAGCCATTATATGTATGTTGAAATTTTGGCAAAAACTTCAAAAATAGGCAAATATAGGCTTTAAAAAACACTATAAAAGCTTTTATTAACCTCTCATTCATGCTCGTATATTATGGTGGCATGATAGGAATGCAAGAAACAAACTGGACATTTTCTTATAATCTGGTCTGTGGTGATGACTATATTCATAGCCACGATAATTTACTAACACTCGCTATGACTTGCCGACATTATTCTGCAATTATTCAACATTATTCCAGAATTCTACTAAGATTGAAAACATAATTCTTGTGATCGAGCAAAATGTGTAGCAAACGAGGCTTTCTTATTTTCAAATTGAGCCAGATGTCACCGTCCATCTGCCATCCCAATAGATAAAGTTAGTGCTGGAACACCGGAAAGTCATCGTTTTCAAGACTGCTTGAAATATATCTGCTTTCTGCTTGATGGCGTACCGCGTGGATGGTGAGCGGCAGCAGCATACGACTGAGTGATTTGTTGTTCATGGCCTCCGAGAGCAGCGCAGCCACCACGGCGAGAACGATTTGCACCGTCAGGGGAGATTGCTGCATCCAGGAAGACGGGCGCAAGGTCTTCGTCAACGTGTTGTTGGCCTGCATCATTACGTCGGCGAGGACACCTTGAGAAACAACTAAAAAGTGGCGTGATGCACAAGCTCAAAGGCGAAGTAGAACACTTAAAGACTCTGCCTATCCTTAAAACCATTAGCGATTTCTGAGAAAGTCCACTTCCATATTGCACAAAACTATGAATCAAGGGTAACTGAAACTTATTGTTCCGCCAGACGGAAGGGAGAAGAAGAGACTCTGGGAGCTAGATGAATTAGAAGACGGACGTAATGAACTGCGCGCAAAATGCACCTTCTACCAGTACATCTAAAACCAGGAAAAAAATTGCTACTCATTCGTTGGGAAGAAAGTCAGTATAGAATGCCTAACTCAACGCACACTCGAGCCGGAAACCGCCAAAGCTTGCCATGCGCACCACTCATAACTTGTGGTCGCCCACGAACCTCTCATTTTGACGAAAAGTAGCCTCCAGATTTTTTTTTTCCAATTCTCCTCTCTTTGCATTGTCACCAAAAAGTGCGCAGGCAGCAGGCCAATCCGCGTGACCTGCAGACCCAAGGTGTGTTAGCCGATTACAAGATAATGAGTGAGGTGCGGAGTTCCAACAGATGTTTGTGAGTTCGCTGCTACGTTACATTTATAGTTACCATAACCACTGCGGAATACCGCAGCGTGTACGCTCCGCAATATTGTGAATCAGATTTACCAGCCAGGGCATACAAACAATTTCGAGGAAGAGTTCAAGGCTCGGCCGGGCGCTGACGTATATTTTGGACGGTCCATTTGTTCGATCATCGTCCTCTCTCTGCCGCTTCAAGCGTTATCGTGCAGAAGAGAATGATATGATAGCTAGTTAAGAACGCGTATTGCAGGAACGTTCATTCAAAAGGACGCATTGTTCAAGATGAAAGAGAACAGGTACAACATCACATTTGGCAACCCATTGTGTGTCTTGAGGATGAATGCTCAGTTTAGAATGCACAAGAGTTCTGTGGAGCAGTAGAAAAGAAATGAGTCCTGCCTGGTTTCAAGCATCTGCATGTGCTGTGTTTCTTGTCATGTTTATCGGGCTTTGTGGGTGTGTTCTGGGACAAATGGAACATCCGATGTGCTAGTGCATGCATATGCATGTGACCCAATCAATAAGCCTTTGGAGATTATTTGCAATATTCTGTGTCCATGCGCATTCAGGTGATGCCTGACTTGCCTCCGCGCTGTTATTAACCATAGAACCCTGGTTAGCTTAATTGGTAGAGCGACCATCCGCGAAAATTGGTGGAGCCTCGTTCGATCCTCAAACCAGGATGAATTTCTCTTTAACTTCCTTGTGGCTTCGTGGTACTAACAGGTGGTTGTCAATTATCCCAATAATTAAAACGGTGCTTCAGGGCCCGTTGAAGCAGCTGTCATATAACATGAACATCGCATGTTGGCGGTTAACTTAACCAGCCGCATTTCCATACCTAAAGTAAATGAAACGTTGGTGTCTCGTGTATTTTGGGTTAAAGCATCGGGCTTTGCTACCGGAGGATTTCACTTGCAAGTCCGGTCATAAAAACGCATTTTAGATGCGGAGCATCTAATACTCGAGGCTTGTAGTGCGGCGCCGTCCGCAAGCTTCCTCCTCCTTCTTCCACCATCTGTGCATCCCTTCCTCCTCTACACACCGCGCGCGCTTCACTCCTCCACCATCTGTGCACCCTTCCTCCTCTACACACCGCGTGCGCTTCTCCTCTTCACGAACATTCGCTAGCTGTATAATGTAGCGCGCATGCGCCGTCACGCTTCAAGAACATCGGCAGCTGACGCGCGCGCATGCGCCGTCGCGCTTCCAGAACATCGGCAGCTGACGCGCGCGCATGCGCCCTTTGCGCTTCTTTCCCTTCTCGAACATTCGACAGCTGACGCGCGCATGCACCGTCACCCACCATCTGTGCCGCGCGCGCTTCTCCCCTTCGAGAACATTCTACAATTCTCCTGATTCTCCAGTGGACGCGCATGCGCCGTCGCGCTTCGAGAACATTCAACAGCTGACAGTGCATGCGCCGTCGCGCTGTATATATACTCAAGGTCGGCGCTCGCTCGCTCAGTTGCCGCTCGTCGGTTGGTTTGTACGGCGCATCGACGTCCAAGGTCGCGGTGAAATGAATTCCAACGAATCCACAAACACAATGATCGACGTCCCTTCGACCAGCGCCGCTCTTTCGCATACGTGTGTACGTGTTCACTCATTTAACACCCCCTCCTACAACCACGTTAACCAATTTAGCCATAGACCCAAGTAAGTCGCAATTTAACACCCCATTTCACAACCACGTTAACCAATTCAGCCATCGACCCAAGTAGGTCGCACTTTAACACCCCGTTAACCAATTATATGCTCCGCATCCTCCTCAGTGTTCCCCCGAGGGAAGCTGCGGGCAATTTTTTTAATGCGAAATCAACCGACGTACACCTCTTTCTAGGAGGCTCTCGTCATTCAGGTATTGTTCGAAGGTGTGCTGATAATTTTGTTTACGGTATCTGCTTCTCAGACTTTAAACCCGCCTTTGAGTATTTTACGGTTCTGCTCCGTCATATATTAACTGTTAATGTGACCCCTTGGCCAACGTCATGAGTGTATGGGTTCTTTTTCAAAGCAGTATCAAGCGCCGGTGTGGCTCTGTCGTAGAATACTTGCCTGCCACGCATAGCACTAGGGCTCTATTCCTTGTGAAAGCTTTATTTTTCTTTTTATTCATGGCTATCTCGTCGCGGAACTGTGACGTTAGTGTGTACACTGCTCTTCGAAGGGGGCTTCCACTTAAACACCTCAGGCTATCACCTGAATAATAGCTTCAAAGAGTTACGTTTGATTATTACATCCATTCATGTAGTGGCTTTCTAGGCGCTTTGGCTTTTGGGATTAAATAGGATATTCATACTTGCCTCAATGATTTTGCTCAAGACCTGCACGGCTCCGAGCAGCAGAACCACGTGCCATGGAAATCGGCTCCAGCAGTCGGTGGCATCTATTTCCTTTTCCGCCTGTCGCTGCTCGAACGTCACAGCTGACGTCACGACCACCATGCTGCACAGCACGCACAGCTGCGCGTCCCTTCCCAGAGAGTCGGTGAAATTAGCGATAGAATAGACATTTTTCTTTTTTTACATGTAGTGGAATGTAATCTTGAGTTTTCTCGTTTAACGAAGAGCGTTAATAATGTACGAAGAAGTGTTTTACAAAGAGAGCGGAAGAATCAACATGAGTTGCATGAACTAATTAACTTTTTTTGCGGTACGATACACTCGGCACCTTCAGCTGTATCACAAGTCAGCAACATGTATTTTGGAACTAGCAGCCGGATGACTTGTCTTACTAATGATCTACGTTTAAGCAGCAGAGCTTTTCTACGGCTGGGCCTCACGACAACTGAGTTTCCGCGTCACTTGTCACACTCCGGTTACCGAATATTCCCTCCCATGGTGTTTATTTGCCTCAGTCGTGAACGAAGCTGTATCCACACAAACAAATAACAAGACTCGAACTTGAAGAGGGCTTAATGTCTTACTGCAGTGAATGGTTCCCAGCTACACCCATTGATGACGTCTTTGTCGCGAATGAAGCGGCAATCACAACAGAAACCAAAGGTAACCGCAGCTCCGCTATTTCTGCAGATTATACATTTCGTCAAACTGGCGCTATCCGTTACTTCGCTGTTTGCGTCGCAACCAAGTTAAGTTTTTAAGACTATCAGCTGCTCTTCTCAGCCCTTACCGCAATAGTCCCTATAATTCTTCTTGATAACCACGAATAAATACTTACGCAGGGCCTAGCGGAGGTTATGGCTGTATATCACGTCACGGCGTACTGATTTTATAAGCTTGCAAGGTGACGTTGCCTGCAGTTCTTTCATGATGGAAGCCTTCAAGTTTACCGAGCATTTCCTTATGTCAAAAAAGGTTCTTTGGAATTGAACTAGCATTCGCTATGTACGAAAGAAATGGCAGATCCCACGTACAGTGGGAGTCGGTGATATGCGAAGCATGAATCAGAAATGTTTATAATACCGAGAAATTATCTCGAGACCTGTACGGTACTTCTGTTTTGCAAATAATTGTTTGTACTTCCACCCTGTAACGGCCCACTTCTGGGCTAACAGTATAAATAAATGAATGAATGAATGAATGAAAATCAGCACAACGTTACGAGGTGGAGGTAAATGATGCTGTACAAGACTTCTGTGTCATGCTTATCATGTTTGCATGTGTCGTTTACCTTCGTCATCTATTTACGTCACGTAATACCAAATTTAGTATATTTTGAGCTAGCAAAACGGCCGTCAACATGATATGAGCGTGGTATGTTGTCACGTTCTCACATGACACGCGTGTCAGGAATATCATGTTTCCCCAGTCATATACTTTGTCATCTATTGACATCACTTGACACCAACTTTGGTATATGTGGAGCTAGCAAAACGGCCATGAGCACTTCCTGAAGGACCCAATATACTCCAATTTAGCGTTGACGCGCGCGCACGCTGGGCACAGTGGTGCTACGTTAGCAAAACGCGGGCACTCTATAGTCTGACAGCTGGCGTGACTAGCGTCCATCGGCGTTGCCGGACGGCAACCAGCACGAACTGCGGCATGCTGCATTTCGCGCCCATGCCGTAGAGTAACATTACTCTATGCCGATGCGTTACCCAGACAACACTGCGCATCCCTTTTTTCGTGACGGAGGGACGCTGGACGTGCTGAAACGCGCATGCGTCAAAGCGACGCAGCGTGGGGCGCGCCTGCGAGTATATGGCAGGACCGCCGCCTGGTATGGCAACGTCGCCGTGACGCGACCAAATGAACGCCGGTGAGTACGTGCACATCGTCATGTCGAACTGTATTGGCTCCTTGACTGTGGCATGTAGTCATGTTCTCACATGGCACGCATCTCATGATTATTATGTTTGCAACGGTATGATACCTTCGTCATTCATTCACGTCCCGTAGTACCAAATTTGGTATAGGTGAAGCTAGCGAAACGGGCGCCAGCGCATCATGAGCGTGACATGTAGTAATGTGTTCACATGACAGGCATGTCATGATTATTATGTTTGTACCAGTCACATACCACCGTCATTCCTTCACGTACCGTAATACCAAATTTGGTATATGTGACGATAGCGATACGGCCGCGAGCGCATCATGAGCATGGCATGTAGTCATCTTGTTACATGACACACATGTCATGATTTTCATGTTAGGGTCTGTCGCTTCTGTTTGCCATGCAATCATGTCATACCATACCAGTTTTGCAATATGGCCGTGAAACGGCCCTTGCGTCACAAAACATCAAACATCATCATCATCAGTTTTGCAATATGTCATGTGAACGAAACCACCGCAAGAGCTGCACGACTATGAAATGTAAATCATGACAATTATGACATATATATCGTGATTTTCATGTTACGACTAGTCAAATATGTTCTTCTTACAGTCATGTTTTGCCATACCAAGTTTGGAATCGATACCATTATCGAAACGGCTAAGAGAGCTTAAAGTCGTAGGCGGCCAGATAGATAGATAGATAGATAGATAGATAGATAGATAGATAGATAGATAGATAGATAGATAGATAGATAGATAGATAGATAGATAGATAGATAGATAGATAGATAGATAGATAGATAGATAGATAGATAGATAGATAGATAGATAGATAGATAGATAGATAGATAGATAGATAGATAGATAGATAGATAGACAGACAGACAGACAGACAGACAGACAGACAGACAGACAGACAGACAGACAGACAGATAGATAGATAGATAGATAGATAGATAGATAGATAGATAGATAGATAGATAGATAGATAGATAGATAGATAGATAGATAGATACGCTAAAAGTCGCCGCAGTTCGCAAGGAAATGCTTCGCATTTAAAAGCGTCCTTTTGGTCTATAGACCTTTGTTTTTTTGGTCTATAGACCTTTGTTTTTTTGGTCTATAAACAGAGGTGCTGGACGGCTTGTGGTTTTGTGCACTAGCATAGCCTACCTAGGAGCGTTGACGGAGAACGAATGCTTTAGAGTAGCCCACTAATTTTCAACACTTTTCTTTCCATTTGTTCGGCCGAATAACTCAAATAAATTTTCTTATAAACTAAACTCAACATTACAGGAAATAGGAATGAACTTTGTGTGCCCGACCTCTTAGCAGAACGTACAAAAAAGTTTTTCCTTGCTCTGGCAAAAATAAAAAAATATTCTTTTATGTTTCAGGGGAAGTCCGCTAGGGGGCCACGGAGCGCGGACGTGTTGCGCGTCGGCTCCGCAACTTTCCTATGTTTTTGGTGGATTGTCGAATTTATCGTGGAAAACGCTTCTCACCATCGATCGGCGGCAGTTTCAAGGACTTCCCTGACACCAAGTTTTGCCAGGTGGGACCACTTTTTAGCCACTTATTGGCGCCTTTTATTCCACCACGAAAGCAAGAACGCCAAGTCCAGCGTCTCTGCGCACGACGCCATAGGCCGGCCGCTGCGGCGGTAAGGCCTGCAAGCCTAACGTGTCGCCGGACCTCCTCGGAGCTCCCGATCCCCGACGGCAGCGTACAAGGCCTTTGCCAGGGCTAAATGGATGTCGTAGAGGTAGAAGGAGAGGACATTCGGCCTGAAGATTTCGGCGAGGGAGCAGGATGGTGCAGCGTAAAGAGAACGAAACAGGCTGACGGCGCGTCCGAGTCAGCGTAAGACCAGAAGACGGAGACGCAGCAACAGGCGGCTGCCGCGGCGACTACAGGGATTGCCCCGGATACTGCCACAGCGGCGCAGAATAAAAAGAAGTGTGCTCGTTACTTGCAGCACCTCGCTAAGGCGAGCCGAATGCCAGAGCTACCGCCCGATGACTACAGGATCATTGTGCGCCCCCGCGGCGGATTCAACGGGGCTGAATACAAGATAGATCGCATTTACTGCTGCCTTCGTAACGCGGCAGGTATCGGTAGAGAAGCGGCTAGAGAGGACAGCATCTGCCTCAACGTTAAACAGAACGTCGTGGTGCTCAGCACTCCGTCCGCGGACAGAGCCAAACGCTACGCAGCCATCAGCAAGCTTTGCATCGGGAACCGAGATTTCGAGGCGAACGCCTATCAGGCCGCCCCGGAGAACACTTCCAAGGGCCTGATTAGGAACATTTCCAAAGACGAGAGCCCGGAGGACATCGTTAACAACCTAGTGACGCAGCGCAACCCCAGCGTGCTGCATGCCAAGCGAATGGGCACCACGGACAACATCATCGTATAGTTCGACGGTTTCCGTGTTCCCAGACACGTATACTATGGACCTATGCTTGTGAGATGCTCCCTCTACAGAAAGCACATAGACGTGTGCTACGCGTGCGGGAGGCTGGGCCATCGCTCCGACGTGTGTCCCAACCCTGCCGACAAGATTTGCCGTGGCTGCGGAAGCAGTAACTCACCGTCTGACCATCGCTGCGAGCCGCGGTGTCAACTGTGTGGCAAGGATCATCTCACGGGTGACCGCGTCTGCAAGGCGAGATACAAGACTCCTTACATGGTCAAGCGTCGCCGCCTAGAGCGAAAGCGGCGTGAAGAAGAGCAAGCGGCCGCAGCGTCCGACAGCATCTACAACAGCGGCATTAGCACCCAAGGCAACGGAGGTTACTACAATCATTATCCGGCGTTTGACAGTCATTCATCCAATGCCACCCGAAGAGGACGCTCGACAAGCCGAGACGCGAGAGGCGGCGGCGGTAAATCCCGGTCCCGCTCTCGCAGCCGGACACCAAGGCCGAGAAGCATGTCGAAGACGCGCGGTGGCGCCGTTCCGGGCGCCGCAGCTGTCAACCAAGGCACCCAACAAAGTCAGCAGCATCAGACGTGGCGGCAGCCGCAACAACAAGGACCCATGGGCACATGGCAGCAGGGCGAGATGGGCGGATGTAGCCGCCTTTCGCGCCGGCGGCGTTGTTTCGGCGGGACGTCCTGGCGGTACCGCCGTCGGTGGCGGCGGTGGGAGCGAGCTCAAGCTAGCGGTAGAGCGAGCGCTAGAACAACGCCTAGGACCATTACAATCGATAATTTCAGAGCTGAAACGCGAGAACGCCGCCCTTAGAGCGGAAAATACCAAATTGAAAGGAGAGGCTCCACGAATGCAACAACCGCAGCAACAGTCGACGGCGCCGCCACCACCGACGCCTCGGTCTTCGACTCCGTCGAGACCCGAGGCGGCGGGGATGGACACGGATGACGAGAGCAGTTCGGGAGAGGGGGCAGGCGGGACGCGAAGACCGCCCGTGTACCGCGAAAAGGATAGCACTAGATCCTGCCAGGCACGAATCCACACAGCGATTTGGCCGTTATGATAAGCTACAGAAACAAATCGATACTATCGAGACCAGCCTCGATGAACGTTTTGCTAAACAGGTAGCACAGATGAATGACATGTTCAATAGTGTGATAGCTAAGCTCTCTGAACAAATGACACAAATGCTCACCGCGCACACGGCGCGCATAGAAAACATTGAAGCGCGACTCCCGCCATCTGCGGGCAGACCAATTAGAACGGTGAGTAAGCCCTACGCTAGACAGCAACAGAGTCAGCAGCAGCAGAACAGCTGCCAGACGCCGAGCCGCAGATTCAGCCGCACCCCAGTCGCCTCGACGGCGATGGGCTAAATTAAACACAAGCATCACCATGGCTAGACACGCGCACACTCACACTAACACTCACAAACAACAGTACACGATCTGGCAGTGGAACTGCCGGGGATATAGGAGGAAGCGGGGAAATCTCGAGCAATTTATTCGAAGCCGTGAGACGAAACCGGACATTATCCTTTTGCAGGAAACAAATTATCCGGCAAAACTAGCTGGTTACAAAGCCATAAATGCGGGCCGCGGCGGACAACAGGCGGAAAGAAAAACGCGCTACATTGCGCTCGGCGCGTGGTGGGACGCCGGGGGCGGCCGCGGGTCGCCGAAGGCGGGGCGATCCGCTCTCGTCGTCGGCGCGACCGCGGTCGCTGCCCGTCGCCCCCGCCGCGTCCGGCGCCGGTCGCCGCCGTGCTAGTTAGACGTAACTTCACGGTGGCGCAGCGCGAACTTGAGTGCGTAAGGATACCGCATGTTTTTTGTAGAATTAATTCCTAAGCGCGGCCGAGGCCTGTTTGTACTTAACGTCTACAGTAAACCCACGCTACAGCACCGATTTGGGGAGCTGCTCCGGAGAGCAAGCACGGCCGTCAACGGCGCACCTCTGCTAGTTGCGGGTGATTTTAATGCGCCCCCATGGGGCCTGGGGATACACGCGTGAAACGCTCAAGGGCAAACACCTTTGGGAAGACTCGCAAGACCAACGGCTTGAACTGATCGCGAACCCCGCCGAATTGACGCGCCGGGGGTAACAGCGTGAGCGCAGACACGCTACCGGACCTCGCGTTCGTGTCGAATGTCACCGCGGCGTCTTGGCAAAACACGCAGGAGGACTTAGGGAGTGACCACT
>WOVY01002003.1:0-46608 GCA_013436015.1 Rhipicephalus annulatus
CCATGAATTGGACTGTGGTTGAAATACATTGCAATTCTTCACCGGACTGCCAGTACACTTCACATTGGGGGAACATTTATTAACCATGGATTGATTAATAAGAACGGAAAGAAAGAAGCGGCAGGCCGGATACTTGATAATGCATCCGTTTTGCTACCCAGCGCATTATCATGCAAACTTCCTATAGAGTGGTTATGCGTCTTGCATGTGTGTCTGTAACCAAGAACTTCAGGTAGAGACTATATTTATCTTACAAATGGTGCAGGACTGTGGAGGCTGTAGGGCTGCTTAGGAATGGTGGAATCCCCTGGACATGTGTTTAACCTGCTGCATCAGCTCCTTGGTGTTTTCACGGCATCTTTACAGATGTGTTGGGTGAGTAAAACAAGCAGGTTTCAACACAAGGAAAAGTATAATATGGCAGCACCTCTTGTGCGTGCCTTACATCCCAAGTGTGTCAAATATTTATCTGCACCTTGTGGCCTGTAATTTTTAAAGAGACACTTCTTTTGCTTTATATTGAGTCTTGATGCTTTGACAGCAATGTATTTGTGCTTGACAGCAAGTGTTCTTGAACAAATAAACTGATCTCAATAATGACAAAACATTCTTCATACTTGGGCTTAGCATAAGCTAGCACATATCTGTAGCAGATTCAATCATTCATTTTTTGCTGGGATGATAATGGGCAAGTAGCAAAGGCAAGTTCAGATTGGAGTGGTCGGTGACGTCTGTTAGGCTCTGCCATATTGCTTTGCAACCAGAGTTACTTGTGGCCACATATACAATGAAGCCACATGACGTGCATTCTAAATGAGATTACCATATCGCATTCACTGCATCTTAATATGTGCCAAACAAATGCAGATATCATAGCTTGCCACTATAAAGGGATCCTAAACCAACACAGGTTGAAATTTAGTCGTGGTGTTGCAGCTGTGTACGACTCTACAATGGATGCATAGCCGTGATAATTTGTCTATATGTTGTTCAATAGTATGTTACACACATTGTACGATACAAAAGGGTCCTCGCTTATTTCGCTTTTTTTCGCTATGCTTCTTTCTTTCTCTTCTTGCCATGTGCTCCTCCTCACTGTACAAGGAGCAAGAGCAGTGGGCACACAAACACGTATTTAAAAAAAAATGTTGTAAGGTGAGCACTGAGAAGCTGCTGAACACTTTCAAAAGGCTCAAAGAGGTAAAGGTATTGTTTCTAGCTACTTTTTGGGCACCCATAGCTAGTTGTGCTGCTGCAGTTAAAAAAAAGTTAAATGTTAAAAATTATTTGGAGGTGGTTTGGCACCCATAATTGCAGTTACATACAGAACTAGGTTTTCAATGCGTAAGCAAAATCTGTTCACTCTAAATCAATCCTAATGATATCTGAAATTCAGGAAATATTCACAGAAAAGCTCAGGAAAAGGCTAAGTGGTTGCCCCTTGAACGTGAAGGAGATACCCTTCTTCTAAAAGGTCAATAGACAGTCTAGTAGTCTCGATATTACATGCACTAAAATATTCTGGTGTGGTGCTTTTCATGCATGTTATAATGAGAGGGGTTTTTAATAGAACTGTTGTCACTTTGCCCTGCGTTGCTGAAATTGTTCACATAGTTATAATACATGAATGACTTTATGCCTTTTGATTTTATGCAAATGGTTGCTTACCCAGTCGGTTTAACTTGATTTGGATAAAATCATAAATGCTCTAAAATTTTTTACTATACAGCAGGTTTATTTTTAAAATACGCGACCATTGATGTGAACGCAGTTGGTGGCGTGCTTGATTAATCCTTCACTATCACCACTCTAACTACACCTGCTACAGTGCATAGTGTGACAAAAGTAATGGTACTTAACATTACTGGCAGCATACACTTTTATGTCTCAAAATAGTTAAAAAGCCTGGTAAAATGTGTGTACGTTTTTTTTTGCTCCAACTAAATATTCTGGTCTACTCAAAGTAGCTTCCACTCTTTTAAGTTCCTCAAACTTTTAGGTGTTCAAAAGAAGTATCAATGCCATATACTTTCTTTGTCAGCCTACTCACCACTCTAATAATGAGAATTACCCGACAACATTACCCAGTAAAATAAAGGGATGTTATAAAAAGTAATGTCAATTCAATTGTCAAAAAACGTTGCCAAGTTACGTTTTTGTTCACTTTTCTTTTCACAATTTTGTTAAAGTACTTTTGATAACATCCCCTATAGTTTGTTTGGCATCATTTTCTGCTAGTTCTCATTATAATGTGTTCAACAAAGACAACAAACCCTTAAATTTATAGTTCTTTCCTTTACTCATGAATCTGAAACAGTGAATCTCAGTAATCTTAGCGGTGTGTGACTTGTTTTTTTTTTGATCAGTTGTGCATGTGTTCAAGTACATGCATTTAGGTGGGAGGGCGAACTATTGCCTCCTCCTGTGACTAGCAGATTTTCTGAGAATGGACAGATGCATAATGCTGCCAAAGAAGTATAGGGATATTGGAAGTAATCGTTACGTAATTGCAATCGTAATGTAATTGCCAGTAGGCAAAAAAAGGTGTCCCACACTCGCCATAATGGTAACAGGCAGCGCTGACTGACTCTTCCATGTATAAATGCACATATATACCGTACAAAATGAAGAGGGATAGCCGCCATGGTAGCTCAGTTGATAGAGCATCGGACATGTTATTCGAAGTTCGCAGGCTGGTCCTGTACAGGGCAGGTTATCTTTTTTTTCCTGCCCCGCCACGGTGGTCTAGTGGCTAAGGTACTCGGCTGCTGATCCGCAGGGCGCGGGTTCGAATCCCGGCTGTGGCGGCTGCATTTCCGATGGAGGCGGAAATGTTGTAGGCCGTGTACCTCAGATTTGGGTGCACGTTTAAAGAACCCCAGGTGGTCAAAATTTCCGGAGCCCTCCACTACGGCGTCTCTCATAATCATATGGTGGTTTTGGGACGTTAAACCCCACAAATCAATCAATATCTTTTTTCCTTCTACTTTTCTTTCTTCACAATTACAACACTTCTATTCTTCTTGAAGATTTTCTGGTAAAAAAGGTACCTTATAATCTGAAGAGGCAAACAGAATGTGCCAGTGTACGAGTTAGCTCTTGTAGTGGTTACAAGTAAGATATGTTTTGAAGAATAAATCATTCTGCCACTTGCCTAAAGAATGGCTACAGGACATGGCGCTGGATGCACTTTGTTATTTTTGAATCAAGCTATCTTGTATTCTATTTTTATAAATTACATGGGATACATGACGGTATCACACTTTAACGCCACAAAGATTATGCAGCGAACAATGTTATAAATGCGAAATTGCATAAGGATAAGGTGAAAACTGCACCTCAACGAGAAATTACAGAAAGCACAGGGTGCAGGCGTCATTCCTTCTGCCCGTGCTTTTCAAGTGCGAGCTGTTTTCACCTCGTCCTGACCAACTAACTAGATTGAGATGTGCTGTTATAGTGCAAGAGGATGCTCCATGGGAAACTAGGTTTGTCTCAAAGTCTGTGTGTGTCTTTCAACCTATATGGTGCCCGGTTCAAGAGTTCATGCAGACCAGATCGTGTAAAACAGGACCGTGTATTTGGACCGTGTAAATAAAATGGACCATGTAAATAAAGAGGATCGTGTAAAATGTCGTTTTCGTGTGCAACTGTAGTTGTGGTTGTGCTGAATGACCTTTCTTTATATACGCTACATAACAAACTTGCTTCTTTAGAGTCGAGTGCATCTTCGGATCGATTGTAAATGTTTGCATAAGCGAGGCCTTAAGTTTTATAAGAAATTCCTCAGTGTGCCACGAGGAAATGTGTGTTCAGCGAAAATTGTTATATCATTGTATACAACTCTTAAAGGCCTCGTCTACAACTTTATGCAGGTTGACCTTGAGCAGAAAAAGAGGAGCGGCAGCAGCCCCCAGAAAAGAGCAAGCACCCTCCAAGCTCCCGAAGCTCTCTTCGACAGGAACAGCAAGGTCACTGATGTGGCATTGAAAACCATTGCAAGGAGTGCCTTATCAGTACACTGTGCTGCTCTTTCATAGCAGAAGACGAAGTTGACCACTCCAGAGGAACTTCACGCTGTGTATTGTGAGTACATTCAGTGGTTCTGTTTTTGTCCAGCCGCAGTTAAAAATCATGTGTCAGATTCAGCCAGGATGGCTAGAGGGAGTCGGGCAGGCATGTTTGGACATTTGTCTAGCCAAGTAGTGCCAATTTTCGCACTGGTCCTGTTGGAGTTACTGCCACAATCACAGAAGCTACGTCACCTCTCTAAATGTACAGATGTGTCGGGGAAGATTAGCTGCATTAGGTTTTTCTATAACTGATAGCTGCCAACATTCTTCATTATATAGGAGTTTTGTTCCTCACTTATGGGTGTAAAGCCCTCTACAGAAAAAAATGCAACACGTCTACTTCCATAAGACTCCAAGGCCCTACTTGTAGGTTTTTTCAGCTTGTATCATAAGCACCTCGTTTGGGGTACATGAACGTTTTATAAACATGTACAGCGAAAATTTTGGGTGGCTGGTCGTTTTGTCGTTATCTTTGTTCCTCGCAGTATTCTGAAGCATGTGTGCATTACGTTTGTCAATCTGGTTCATGTGCATAGAAGACATTACGAAGTTTCAGGCTACAGTATAAAAAGCCCTGGAAGCAAGCTATCAATATTTTTTAACAGAGTTGCTTAATCTGATACATGATACATCACTAAACTTTCGTGCGTATTCATCAATGTAAGCTCGTTTTAGTGTTATCCAAAATGAAGATGTGAGTCGACAGATGGAAACATCTAGTGGGGGTAATCAGGGTGTGAACAGTAGAAGTGCTTCAGACAGGCTGGCCGATGTTGCGATAGGAGGACCTATTTTTTAGAAGTCACCTTGTCATCCTTGGCGTGTTAGTTTAAATGGTGGTCAGTAATGACATCATCTTTTGGTATAGGCCGTGTGTGCCTGTTGGAAATGTTTGTCTGAAAAAAAACTATAACGCGAGAAGAGTTCAGCCCTTGCTTATTTTCAAGTTAGGTTTGCGCTGATACAAAGTGTTCTCCTGTTGGAGGTTGGGGGTAAGGGAAGCAAAAAAAGATAAATGATAGAAAAGAAGAAAAAGAAGAAAGAAAGGGGAATGCAAAGTAATAGTAGTGCTACGCTGCTCCTACTTTGCATCCCCCTTTTCCTTTTTTTCCCTTGTTTTCTTTTTTACCTTTTTTGTTACATTTACATTGTCTCATCTAGTGCATGAATCAATGACACATGTCTTTGTTATAGCAAAGATGCCTATGTGGTGTTGGATTGAACAGTGCATTGTACTTCATTTAGTTAATTACAGACTGATCAGTCTTGCAATAAGTGCTTTCTGTCTATCACCACACATGTTCAAATGAAAAGTTTGTGCTTGGCTCTTAGTATGCTGGTATATAGCTTGTGTCTTGGACTACTCAAAATGAATGTTATTTCGCTGCTGTTTATGGTAATGAATTTATCCAACATGAAAAATATCTTGCCTTGTGAACTTTGTCGGACCTGCCTTTCTTTTTCTTTCCTATGCAGGCATTGTATGTGAGGGAGGCAGTAACAGAGAGGTGATAGCTTGAGCTTCGGAAGAATAAATGCTGGCAGTGAGGCAATTACGCATCAACATCCCAGCCATTTTGCCAACCGCCCTAAATGTGTTTTGAAAAAAAAATATTGTGCTCGTTTACTGTATATTTCTGAAAACAGCAAAATGCTAAAGTATATCGCAGAGAACAAAATATTAGGCCACGTTGGTGCCTTCTGGACTTCCCAGGATGTCGTATGGGTGTTGTTTGTAAAAAAGTAAAGTGTTTCAAAAATACTGCCTCTTCTACACCAAATTCGGTCTTGGTATTAAGTAAAGGTGATTGTGTGTAATGCATGAAGCTCAGTAATATTAGTGCAATTTTTTCATCACATCAAAAGCAAGGAAGCAGTTCTCTTTATATGGCAAGTTATATGATTACACTTTGTCTTAAAGTAGAAATGAATTTTTGAAGGTTTCTTATGATGGCTGTTTTCTGCATTTGATGTACGACAGCTTCTGTTCCGAAGTTCCCCATGGCCCTCAATAGGAGACTTCAAAATTATTTTCCTCATTTAAACAAAAATTGTAATGATGACACTTGCCATGTAACAAGAAACTGTTTATTTGCTTTCAACTTACATATAAAAGTAATTTTCAATTAGACAAACACACAGCTCAAATTGCATCTCAATGTGGACAAAAACGATTATATAGTGATATTTGTAATCTGGACCTACATTATTTTTTTTCGTAAAATATTACTTCTGTGCAGTGAGTATTTGTGGCTCAATATTCATTACAAACTGCAGTATTGCCATACAAGAAATGCAAACCGATAACAGTTTGGCTGAATTCTTCAAAGCCTATGTAGCAGAAAAATTGCACTAATATTACTTAACTTCAAATACTTTAAGAAGCATCTTTACTTAATATGTAGATCAAATTTGATATGGCAAGAAAACAGCGGTGGTTCGGTACCTTTGAAATTTTTCTCACAAATAACACCCCCCGCACGACATTTCTGCGAAATTCTGAAGGTTACCAAACGTGACCACTACTCTTTTCTCTTCAAAACATTTCTGCAAATAACTATTTTCAGAAGAGTAAATTATCATCAATTTTTAAACTATACATCTGTGATGGTCGCCAGGCAGTATGGTTTGTATGTTTGGTGTAGAATATCCCAGTGCAAAACACAAACAAATGGCTGAGCATCCTTTGACGCTCGGGCAATTTCGAAAGCATTTGTTTGTTAGCAGCAATTCAGTTAAGCCCTTGTCTTTATGCTTAGGCCCAGAAACAAAGCACAAGTAACTAAAGTAGTCCTAAGAGTCATGTAGTCTCACTGTTCCAAGGCTTGTGGAGCCTAATTTAGTGCAAGCTTCACCATTTTTTAAAAATGCAGATTCAACCAACAGGTTTTGAAGGCACAGTGCATTTTCAGCTAACTTGTTTCACACCAGTTACTTAGATAAAAAGCGGAAAGTAGAGGTAAAAATACCAATATAAAGGCATTGTAGGTAATAACAAAAAGGACTGCTTTCTTTTTTTGTGTGGTGCTTTGCCTGAACGCTGTGCTTTTTGTAGTATAGTTCATTGTCTAGTGAACATAGGCATTAAAAACTAACATTAGCCATGTTGAGGTCGATTTCTTGGTTATAGTCATAGTAGCCATATAAATAATTATGACTTCAAACTTGATTGTTCTTTTGAAGATTTTTTCCTTGCATAATGATATTTGAGAGTCTTAGTCAATTTTGTTATAAGAAAACGTGATGTCAAAATAGGGTTACTTTTTTAGAGTCGTTCAGTTCTACCTTACCTTTTACGTTCCTAATAGAGCAGTTATTTTCAATATCGGTATTTAAAATGGAATGAGCATGCTGTATGTAGTAAGGTGTACAGATAGCACATGCACCCAACTTTTCTGTTGGCAGTTTATTTCTGTTATTCTTGATTTATATTTGAGGTTTCACGTCCAAAAACCACTATATGATTATGAGAGACGCCGTAGTGGAGGGCACTGGAAACTTCGACCACTTGGGGTTCTTTAACGTACACCCAAATCTGAGCACACGTGCCTACAGCATTTCTGCCTCCATCGGAAATGGAGCCGGGGTTTGATACCACGACATGCGGGTCAGCAGCCGAATTTCTGTTACTCTTGCTCCCCTATATGTGTGCAGTTCGGTTATAGTTATCTGGCTTGCACAGATTTTTAATGGCACCTGCCTGGTCCTGCTTGCTGTCATGGTGATTTTAACCTTCATAAAATGCATAGTTTTAACTCTCAAAATTGTTCAAAATGCCAATTTTGTGCACAAACTGTATAGTATAAAGGCAGCAGATGTACATGCACACACTAATAAATGAACATTGAGAGCTTTCACTTGCAGTTCCTAAAGTTTTACTGTGCAGGAAGCGTTTAAATCATAATTTCATAAGGACATAATAATCGATTATCTCTATCATTGAAAATAATGACAACCTAGTTATTTTCACTGTGATAAGCATGCTGTTTTTTTGATGTGGCAGAACTAATTTATACACTCATTCCTTCTATTATTCACATATGCATAACATGAAGGATTGTGTGCCTTAAATTTTCAGTTTCATTCTGTGTGTTATATTTCTTGTGCATGTAAACAATTGTGCTAACATGTGTCTCTGACATTATTTGTGCCAATTATTTTCATTTCCAGGTGCCTATGAAGGACACATAAGTTCTATCACAGTGACCTTCGAAATTTACAGTGGTGCCGGAGCCTCAAGCAGCATTTCGCCGATCTCCACAAGGCATTCATGAGATAAACACAGCGCCACACTTTCACAGTGCTATGATTATTATTTATGTTTAAACATTTCGTTTGAAAATTGCTGTTACATTGTGCCACCATCCTGTGGCTTAGGTGGAGCTCGTGAAATTGCGGTGCAGTCACCTCATTTGTGTACGATCAACACCTGCAATGTCACTATTCACAGCTGGAGCATACAAACAAATAAAAACATATTGATTGTAGCAGGGCTGATGTGTATATTAATGCTTCTCTATTGATAATAATAACTTTATAAGTTCTTTAAGTCTTGCATAGAACACTGCATTAATGTGTTGCAATGTAACCACCATTTATGATCGCTAGCATGTTAATTTAGTAGTTTTGTAATGTATTTTATTTAAAAGGTAATTTTGTTTCTGCATCACGACAATTAGTAAGATGCCGATGATTCAATCTCTCATCATGCACGTTTAAGAAATATTGTGATTTGTACACAGTATTGCATATACTCAAGATGTGGACGTCTATTCAAATTACACATTATATTGCTTTGCACTAGATTCAGACGTAACATGCACACATTTCAGTAATTTCCGCATGATACGTCTTTCCATAAGATGCGGAGGCCGCATCATACGTCTTATGCGGAGTCCGCATCATATGTCTTATGCGGAGTCCGCATCATACGTCTTCCATATTCCCAATAATTCCGTATGTGAGGTCTCCGCATCTTACGGAACGTTTCAGTAGGGTAGCCATAATGCAAAAGAGTTTTTTCAAGGTAGCCATAATGCAAAAGAGATAGTTCAACATCAGCAATGCCAACAAAAGCAACAAGGAGATGCTCAACAGCTAAAACGGCCACCCGCACAAGGACAACAAAGAAATGAAGCAACATCGCAAGCCTACTTGTGGCTGAAAGATTGTCGCGTTTCAACGCCCACTACCGAAAAGTCTGAATCCGCATTAGAGGCATTTTCGCAGAGAGAAAAGTCAAGGAACTTTTCTGCACCAGAGTTCAAGATTGCACCTTCAGTCTGAACACCTGTGCTATTGCCATAGAAAACTCCCTAAACGCCACAAAACAACCGCTTGTACTCTGCAGGAACAAAATCTGTGCCCAATCAGCCACGATCAATGCGCACGAAAACTGCATGTACGGCACTCACGGCAAAAACTGCGACGCCAACAAAACTGTCAATCCTGCAAGGCATTTCAACCTCGTTCATTCCTCGCAAGAACGCGGGCTGCGTTTTCATCTGTTTCCACGCTGAAAGCATGCTTATGTTATCCAGAGCTTGCCAGCCAGCCTCGCCCACGAGAGCCATAATTGATAACCCCGGATCGCTGCCCTCTCCTAAGAAGTCTTTGTGCGATCATACAGAACTTCAATGTGACGTGGAAATCCTGCCCTTTTCGCAGCAACATCATCAAAGCCAGCAAGTCCAAGAAGAACAAAGACTTCAAGAGCTACACGATAAAGGACAACGAACAACGATGAACACAAACATAATCGGATGATCACTCAAGGGTTAACAAAAGCGTCTACAAGCAAGTCTAGTGAAGCGACAACAAATTCAAGATGTCTCCCTTAAGAGAAAGACGATATCAGATTTAGGACATTTTCCCGAAAACAAGCATCACACAAGTTTTCTTCAGCAGAGTTCAAGACAGAGTCCACAATGAAAGAGACTGAAACAGAGGACAAAACCACACAAGCGGTGTAATACCACATCCTGCTTTGCAGAAAGGCAAATACATCACTCCATCTGCTAACGAATACTCAAACTGGTTGTGCCCAATGCGCATCATTCACGACAAAAGACCCGACGACTGCGAAACTCAAACTATGAGTATTCCAAGGCGTTCTAACCTTGCTGATTCCTCACAAGAGCTGATGTGTCATCACCAATTTCAGCATTACAGCTGCGCTTGTGCTGTCCCGAGCACAACAGCCAACCTCGAAACCACAGCTCCACTTGATATCACCAGATTCCTGCCCTCCCTGTGAATATTTTGAGCAAGTTTATGCAACTCTCATATGGCGTGAAACTACTGCAATTTATGACATTTTTATGACGATACGTTACTTGTTTATGCTATATAGTTAGTAGCTTACGTGTTCTTTCGGAGGAAAGTGGAATCCTGTGACGTAAAAACGCAGTTACTGATGGTAGAAGCAGAGAAGGAAGAAGTGCTAATGGAATAAACATGGCGTATGAACCAGGCCACGTCTGCCTCTCATCATGGCGTCATATATATATATATATATATATATATATATATATAATGCAAAACAAATAACGATGGAGGAATAAAAGCTGCCTAAATATAGGCAGCTTTTAGGTCACCAGACTTTCACCAGATAGGTCACCAGACTTTCAACTGGTTTATTTTCCTGAAATCACCGAAATGTATATGATTCCAGAATGCGCACTAAGAGGGGGTGCAGCACAAGCGACTGTCACAATGCATGCACGAAAACAAAAACAGATTAAAGCAATCACACAGCGCTCTCTAGAAACAGGTATTCCTTCTTGTACAAAGTGATCTATGGGACACTGGCGCTTTTGTTCCCCTTCATGTGTATGTGATATGCCTCAAGTACTTCACGTGCTAATGTTTGCCTGCTTCGTCATAACACACGTGTTGATCACAATTTACGAGAAGGATTACCTGTTTCTAGACAGCGCTGTGCAATAGCTTTATTCTGTTTGAGTTTTCTTACGTGCAATGCGATAGATCGCTATTGCTGCAGCCACTCTTTTTGCGCAATCTGGAAGCATGTAAATTACGGTGATGTGAGGAAAATGAACGAGTTAAAGTTCTGGCGCCAGATGTTGTCTCTTTTTTTTCTTGCTAGTATCAGTTGCGTCACAAATATTTTATTAGGCTATGCACAAACTCGCCCGACGTCACACTCTGCTAAAGCAAAATGATAAGAATTCACACAAGAAAAACACTTTTCAACAACCTTAAAATAAACACACAGAGGAAAGCATTCAATAAATCGACACCTAGCTCATTTACAAAAAAAAAACCGACACGATGCTTATTTCGAAAGCACATTTTTAGGATTAACATTCCTAATAACAGCTAAAATATTTCGTATTTAGAAATATATTGTATCTAATGTAATCAAGAAAGCATCACGCCATTTTTCGAAAATTGCTCTAATGGCAATATAAACTTGAGAGGCATTGTACAAGTATTTCAAGGTAAAGAACGGTCATTTACAACGCGCGCCGCTGGCACCCTGCTACACAGCGACGGGGTAAGCGTGGCCACTGCGCCATCTGGTAAGCGAAACGAAACGGGACCACGCATCTACGGCAGCCACCGTGGGAGTTTGAGAACTGCCAGGATCTAGCAACGTTCATCCGACTTTTCACCAGACACGGCTCATGCGGCTCGACGTCGTTCTCGCTGCAAATGACGTCGATGACCAACCGCTTATGCACGCCATCTTGCTCGATGCACTGCCGGTCAAGTATTTTCATCGTGCTCTCAAATTTGTCACAAGCACGCAGCCATATGATGGCCTCTGCACTGCGCTGCCCGCCTGTTTTGGCGTTACATACAACCCGCTTCTGAGGTCCAGCAACTTCGGGGTCACCACTGCGTCGCAGCGCGTGCTACCAACCAGCTCGCAACCCTCCATTGACAGTGATATCGCTACCCGTGCTACGACTTCATCTACCTCAGATCCAGTCCCAGGAAGATCAAATCTAGCACCTGACAACGACGACTAAGTAAACGACGCTCCCACTTCGACTTATCTCAACACCGAGAGATTCGTATTCTTGGACCTCGCGAACGCAGGTCAAATGCACGTGCCGGCCACCTGCACGTCGTCCTCAACCACCTCATCCCGAGACAACTAAGACAGGTTAGGTTCCATGAGGGTAACCTTGCCGCAGGAGCCTGCCGCGACTGCGGATATCGTCACGCCCGCTACTGACCCACGATCGCGGAGGCATCGCCATCGAGGATGTCCGAAGGTAACTCTCGATCAATCTCAACGCGCTGTACATCTTGCAAGCAGCCACTAGCATCTACCTCGACGTCTCCTGCAGCTGAATTTTCTGTCCACGACATGTTACAGTCGAACTTCCGGGATGCTGCTACAATGACCAAGGACTACGCGGCAGTTTTGTCAACAGCCGGACAGACCGCCTGTTTTTTACCACCGGCGCACATTCAAGCCTCCAGTAGAGACCCTGCCTTCTTGGCTCCATAACCATCGCACGGAGCTTTCGATGCCGGCCGGCAACCACCAGACGCGCGTCCGCAACGCAAGCTCATCGATGATACGAGTAACGACGCGCATTCTTACTGCATGTCTACCACCTGTGACAGCGTGCAGAAGAAAACCATTACATTCGACCTAAAACAGAACAGCCCCTTTTCAGGCGTCCTGCTATGCAGCCGCACGTTGCAGCTATGCCATTCAAAACGGTGCAAGCACTTACTAAGTCTCCCAAAAAATGTCCAACCGCTTGCCCTCTCCATGACTACCTGAAGTGCATAGGGCGCCATAATTTGGGCACGGCGTTACACAGTACCTATGTAAAAAAATCAAGAAAGAAAATTAAGCCAGGAAAAGACCCCAACGCTCGGCGTTAGCCTCTAAGCCACGAAGGAGCATGTCCTCCAACGCTGAAACCTACCGCTATTAATATCTACCACTTGCACTGGCGGTGCCTATGTTGGGGAAATAGTTTGTTTGCAGAATTACAAACAAGGTGCCCCGGTAAGCGCACTCGGCACAAAACTCACTGCCGATCTCGTCACAACGCGCGGATACGCACTCATCCCCCACGCGTGCTTTGCTCCCCGGAGGGACAGGGCTTTATCCATGCACTTATCGAGTGGCGGGGGAAACTCGCATGCCTTCAACTTTCACCGTAACAATTGCACTTAGGTTGCGGGCGCAAAATGATCCCTTCACCACTAGAAAGGCCTCATTCGTAAAAAGAGCGTGCTTTGCAAACACGGAGAAGTAACTGGGACAATTGCTAATTGGCACTCGTATCAGTAGGTGTAAATACATTTCGTGAGCCGCTTTTATTTTAAAAGCGCGTTAAGTGTCGAGCTGCAAACGTTTTTAGTTTGCTGTCATGATTTCTGGTTGTTTTTGTGTGTCATTTACGCTTGAGCATCACGCTGCACGTTTTGATCTGTTTGGCCTTCGTGTGTTAAATTTCAAGTTAACGCATTCGCATTGATTGTCTCGCCCTTGCTGTGAAACTGTCACTTTTTCAAAACCTCAAAGTACGCCACCGTGGCACAGTGGATAGCGTGTCCAGCAGATTTGTCGCTGATCGAGAGACTGTGCGTTGAAGTCCTGTTGACAGACTTTTTTTGTATCGTTTTAGTTTAAGACGTCCTTTCCCTGATATGAATACATCACTGAAGTCTTGATGGATTCCCACATGAAGCTCTTTTGTGTTAAAATACGCTTTTATATCTGTACCGAAATACCTTTCATAAGTATTCATTTTATTGCGATACTACAAAGGAATGCGAATATCGTTCTTTTTTTTTGAGAAGAGGAATCAGATGAGGTGTGTTTGCGAAGGGAAATGAAAGCTTGTCCGTTTTCCCTGGACAACCAAAGGCGTCCTTCCGGTACGTGAAACGAGAATGGTGGGTATGGCTTTTTCTTGTCGGCATCAGCAAAGGGAAACTGAACAGAGCATCCCTGAAGGAAAACAACTATCTTTATTTCTGTTTAAGTGAATGCACTAAGGCTCGGTCACGCACCGTCACACCGCTTGTTACGCGATAACATTTCACTGAAAAGATGAAGCGCGTATCCGGTTGGTAATGTGTGACCATGGGGCCAACACATCAGTTGCCCTCTTAGTGCATCAAGGAACGTTCGTAAGACAATTCATATTGTTCACAAATTTATACGACATGACATTTTGCATACCCCTCTCCTGCTTGTCTTAGTGACGACGTGTTTAAATGAGCACAGTCTTCAAGAGCGCAGTACTGATGACTGAATATGTGAAACTGTATGTGCATCTCTTATGTGCGCTGGTATGAATTGGTCGAGAGACCGTTGCGCTCGTTGATAGTGAACTTCTTGAAATCGTGACGTAACTTTCTCAATGGTCCGCCGTAGGGTGCTTAGACTGGCCGATAAACTGCACCAAGGCGCGGAAACAGATGTGTGCACAAAGAACGTTTTGATGGCATGTGCACTGCGCATTTCGCAGCCCGTCGTAGTGGCGCAGTTCGAAGTTTTTGATTGATATGTGGGGTTTAACGTCCCAAAACCACCATATGATTATAAGAGACGCCGTAGTGGAGGGCTCCGGAGATTTTGACCACCTGGGGTTCTTTAACGTGAACCCAAATCTGAGCACACGGGCCAACAACATTTCCGTCTCCATCGGAAATGCAGCCGCCGCAGCCGGCATTTGAACCCGCGACCTGCGTGTCAGCAGCCGAGTACCTTAGCCACTACACCACCACGGCGGGGCTGTTCGAAGTTTTTCCATTATGTCTCGGAGCCTAAGTGTGTAGGCTGCGCTGGCTGTAGAACTGCCCCAGAAAAATTGGCCTCTATCTGCATGTTACATTATAAGTGTCGTCGAAAGGCGATAGTCATGCGTTTGGAGAGACTGAACAAAACGTTTGCTATGTTCTTTGCAAGAACTTCGGTGAAAGGTATTCTGAAGGCGCTGCGCTAGAGTGCCTCGAGCGTGCAGCAGAGGCGAACTTGCGCATCAAGTCACGTCACACGTGAGACTTGAGCGATATCTGGCAGTTAGCCTGTGATTTGAAGCGCGCGTTGTGCGCGCCCGTCTCAGATGTGATAAGGTGTAGAACGCAAGGTGATGGGTTGGTGCATTCACCGTGTCTTATTAGCAAAGCGTTTGAATAGTTTGTCTTTTCGTGCAAGCGTTGCATGATCAGCGCAGCGTGGTGATTGCTATGATAAACGCAAACATGAACGCTCATTTTTGGCAATATTGGTGGCGCTGTGGATGTAGTCGGCCGTTTGGAGTAATGTTTCGTCTCATTGGTGCAGCTTAGGGTACCGTTAAAGGCTCACAAAAAGGCAAATGTACAGACAGATAAACCAATATTTTAGCATCGCAGGTCGCACGCAATTCTCGTCTTTAAAACTCTCCCGGAAGGCTCAGTATCGGTCCGTAGATGAGCAAGATTGAGCTACAGCCAATGTGTGCCTGCACTCCTAAGAGTATGAGTGGCAGTACCTCCATCCAGCGGCACTAGTCGGTTGCGGCGAGAGCTTATTTGAGCTGGTGGTGTGAATTCTCCACTATTCTCTAGCTAATCGGTGGCAGGTGGTTGTTCAAACGCGGGAAGCACAAGTGAAACGTTTATTGCTAGAAGACAAAGATGATTCACACTCATAATGAAATAATTGGAAGCGCAAACCAACGGGACACAAAAGAAGAGACAAACAAGCGCAGACGGAAACTCAGTTTATTCAGAGAAGAACTTATATACCAGAAAGATGAGAAAGGGAAAAAAACTGGGGAAAAGGTTGCACCATGATCGTCCAGAAACGATATTTCACAATCTAACAGTGATATAGACGGTGAACAATTCAACTATCAATATTTTTCAATGTAAAAGACTTCCGCAATCTCTCTATAATTTTGTGTCATGATGGCTGTATAAGACGAATGTGCGCGAAAATTCAGGTACGCAGCCACAGTTTTTGCAATGGGGGACAAATGTAAACCGGGGCTGATTTCAGCGCATTGTAGTGTTCTCGCAGGTGAATATTCAAGCTTCGCCCAGTATGCTTAATGTGTAATCTGCTGCAAGACAGTGGAATACAATAAACGACATTAGATCGACCATTGGTGAAAGAATTGACATGCTTCACACCACAACCTTTCTTCACAAGACTTGCCTTCATTCTGCTTTGTAAGTCAATTCAAGAACACATTTGCTGCAATTTTCCACTTGCGGAAAACACAACAAGAAGGTTGATTTTTTTGCACATTTTTTATCTTACGCGAAAAACTATGCACATATGGGACTACTGCAAACTTACGTCGTTTATCTGCTACCTTTAAGAGGCATCCCTTTCTTTTCTTCATTCGCAGTACCTTCTGAGCGGCGAAAATGAGAACATTGGATGGAAATCCTGCCTCTCGCAACCTAATTATTTGATTAGAAAAAATACGCGCCTTTTTGTGGAAACATGATTTCGTTACAGCTGAATTGTGACGGTTAATCTCAATACCCGACTTTACTACTTTAGAAAGCAAAGAAGAGTAGTCTAAGATTGGTTTCTTTGAACGGGGAGAGTAGGACCAGCATAGGTGATCTGCGCGAAAAGTTAACTTAAGATCTAGAAACTGCAACATCTTATCATGATAAACCTCGCGTGTGAAACCTAATCCATGCCCATTTTTTCGAAGGTTTCAATAATCTTGTCCCTGTTTTTATTCAAGGAACGTGAATGAACGAGCACAAGGTAATCGTCCAGATATCTGAAGACAATAAATACGAGGATGCTTACTGGCGTTTGTAAAGCCCTATAAAAATAACTTGAGAATATATCGCGTAGGACCAGTGCTACATGAGAGCTGATACAAATGCCAGACTTTGCACGTAATACTTACCGCCCCGTAATACAAGAGTAGAATTCACATAAAATAAAGCAGTTCCATGAAGCTCTCAACCGACATCCTACATTTGTTTATGAATGAAAGTTCGTCATTTTCCTGCGTGATGCATTTTCACACACTTCATGAGTTCAGGGTAGAAACTGAGTTTCAGCCTGCGCTTCTTTGTCTCTTGTCTTGTGTCTCTTGGTTTGCGCTTCTAATGATTACAATATGAATTTGCACCAACTAGCCCACCTGTCAACCCTAATGCAATTCATCATTTCGAACACGGGCTCTTTTATGTGTTCTAATTTTCATCTCTCTAATCTCTCAGTGTTGACGGCTTTGATAGCAGTGTGCGTATGCCGAGCGAGATGTGCTTCCTGGCATTCCCGGCAGCG
The DNA here is from genome assembly GCA_013436015.1 of Rhipicephalus annulatus. NCBI lineage: Eukaryota > Metazoa > Arthropoda > Arachnida > Ixodida > Ixodidae > Rhipicephalus > Rhipicephalus annulatus. Next base: position 17,326 of record WOVY01002003.1, read on the forward strand.
ATTGTGGCCGATGGAACTTCAGGCCATGCGTGGATGGCTGCTTTAAAAGCATCAAAAGGCACAAACATTACGGCACCTAAGGCAACTGCGTTTTCACGGAAATAAAGGAAATTTCATCAGTTTACTCAACTAAAAGGTCCACACGTTCGGAGGCTACAGAAGGCGATGCACATGCAAGCGTCATGACGAGCATCCCCGGCGGTTTGAGTGAGGCCACCGCAGCAGAGCGGGTGCATACTTCCCCGATTCCTTCCAGCTCGGTATATTTTTCTTTACAGTGAAAATAATGAAGCAGAAAAAGAGGCAATACGATTGCGGCCTAATTTTATAGCGCTGATAAGTTTTAGTGTAGAACAGAGTTCTAGTTTCCTACCAAAGGACCGTTTCGCACATACGCGGCTTTGTTGTGCCTCTTTCTAAATTGTTGGGATGGCTCAGTAGTTGCCCACAATTTAACATTTTCTGAGACTTAAGACGTATCACGTATGGCAGTTTTTTGTGGGCGCGCTACAGCGACACACTATGCCAGATTGCTGCATCGCCCGCGCAATATCTAAATAACTGATCAGGTATATTCGCGGTCTCAACAATTGATATATTCACAAATTTTCACTTGAAAAAATGTTGCCGGTCTTTGGCAGGCCAGAGCAAAGTGCCACATTATGCCTTGCTCAGCTCGTTTACGTCCCCTCTCCTCGACGAAGGTGTCGCATGCACTCTAAGGCAAAAAGGTGTTAAAAGGGTGTGTGGTTAGTTCTTTTGAGGACTAATTGGGCTGTCACAACCATTAATTCCTTTGGTACCAAACGGCACCTGGTGTAACAAATAGTGCCAACAGACGAGCTCAAGAGACTAACATTTAGTTCTCACAGTTACACCTTACCGGGCAATCGTTAGTTCCCACATATAGACCTAATCGCGCAATCGTTATTTTCCATATATAGCCCTTATCGGGCAATCGTTCCACACAGTTACAACTCACGGGAAAAAACGGTTGGCCCACTCAAATAATGCAATCGTATGAACTTTTTATCCCCGTTTCAATTATTGTTGTTCTATGTATTTCTACCAGGCCTAATACTCCTTTCGCCTGTTTTTCTGCGCAGTGAGAAAAAAATAAGGCGGAAAAGAAAGCGCGAAAAATTATTTAGCCACCTGTGTGTCACTGCTTTCGCACTTACTGCAACAACAAAAGACAAAAGCGAGACAATCAAATTCTTTATGGTTTTGCATACACATCAAGTTTCTTCATTATTTAAAAGAATTTGTGGTGAAACACACAAGTCCAACCTCGTTGTCTCATCTTGTATTGTCCTTGTGAAGCTCTTTCGACGGAAGCGATAGAGGAGTCATTGCAGACGCCAGCGCACACAGACTTCTGTATGTTGTGTGCTAAAGGCCAGATGATGAGAATGCATGAACCGAAGATGAGGATGCATGCATAAAAGACAGAAGATCAGGATGCATGCATCTGAAACGTAGGTGGAAGTTTATATACAAACATAAGGGTAAAAAGATGACACGCAAATTACTTTACCTTCCCACGTCTTACAGTCCTTCTGAACCTGCTCCGGCGTAACCGATAGGTAACAGGCATTGCAGACGCCAGCGCACACAGCCACAGCTTTCTGCAAGGTGTGTGCCCACGGCTGCATTCTACGATTGTAAAAATAGTTATTTGTACGTGACAGAGAATAAATATGCATGAATATGACAAATACGTGCAAAGTTTAAAAATTTGTGCAAAATTGAACATGCAAATAATTTCACCATCATGTCACACATCGTCAAAGACGCATTTAAATCCCCGCACTCAACTGCTTAAATGCGGTAGCCACAGTCATAACTTCAAGGCGTCGCGTACCGCCGTGCTGCCAGCTTGGCGGTGAGTTCTAAGCAAACCGGCCGTTCAGCTTTTGCGCACGCGAGACAAATCACGAAGTCGTCCACGGAGCGTCTGCCGCCAGCGAGCCTCTAACAACAGGAGAGCCACCGCCACAAACAGCGCTGAGCTGGTTTGAAGCGATTGCCGAAAAAACCGACGGTAATCTGGCTTTTTTCCACAAACTCAAGCGAGTGCAGCGATGATACGGGAGTCCGCCGCTGCGGCCGCCGCCAACGACCGGCGCCAAGCTGCTTGCGACTGATGGACGAGGAAGCCGATTGTAAGGCCAAGCAATTTCGACAGACTCGGTTCCGACGCTAGCGAAAACCCTGCCAGCCCGTGGCAGTGCACTTACAGCGCGCGACATACTACAACAAAGCTCGTAACGAGCAGCCGGAACATGTTTTGGACGACTCGCAAACCAGCGACGAGGTCTCCACCGAAAATCGTTTGCCCAGAGCTCATCACGGCGGCAAAGACAGGCACAGGCAAACAGGCAAGCACTCGGTGAGTGAGTGGCTGTGGGCAATGGCGGCCAATTTTCGGATGATCAAAAAGCATACGCGAACTACAAACTTCGAAGCCGGGATTAGCGGTGCATTTCGTGCGTGCGATGTACGAAACGACCAAGCCCATTGCCGGCAAGCGCAATCGATATCGCACACCCGACAGGTATGGCAGAATAGAGAATGATCACCTACTTGTGACAGAATCGATCACTTATTTCTTCTCTGAGTGAGACTGAAATAATGTATCCGATAGGCCTGCTGTCTTCTCGTCCACCATGTTTGCCATCATTCCCAACCAGTGGTGCCACGATTTGGTTGTGACCATTATGACTGAGCCAGAGATATACAGCACGGCGTGCGACGTGTCGAGACCTTCTCAAGACTTCAGGGGTGCGGAAAAACGTAAAGAAGCAGTGCACGATTGTCCAAACGTACGAACTAAGAATTGCGTACGCGACACAATTCTTATCGTCGAGCTCTCTGAGCGCGAAAAAATGGCAATTGCCCAGAGCAAAATAAGGGGAAAGACTGAGCCAAGAGAGAGGAGGATGGCTAGCTTCCTGGACAGCGGCTTGGCACGGCCCGTATCTCCCGCGCGTTTCATTTTTATGGAGACTAAGTGGTTCGCTCACTGCACGCATCCCTCTGTGGTTACTCGTCAACGGTCTATCCGTTCATCGCGCGCTTATTGGGCTCCGTTACTCCTTTTTCGAGTAAGTTTGTCTTATAGTGTGGGGTTTGTTGAGGAATATAAACAATATGACTATACAACGGTTTTGCGATAGCATTTCCGGAATTCTTTAGAGTACCTTCATTCCTGTATCGTAATACATCTGAAAAATAAAATTCTGGCATACCTACTCAAGAAGGAACTAATAGTGAGCGAGCGAAGAAGTTTGATTTTTTCGGTTTTACCACCCCTACAAATTAGAAACATCTACCACCTGGCGCATGTAAATCAGTGCCAATTTCATTAATGATGAAACTTGGTAGCGTTGTGTTATTGGTGATTTTTGCTTTGCCTTTGTTATATTTGCTATACGGTATGTGTTCCTAGTGAAAATGGCAAAAGTCCATGTCTTGGCGTGGCCCTTGGGTGTTGTTTGTTGCTTTCAATAATATGAAACACATTGTCATATATTGTACAAGTTAGTTGTAGTGCCCAAGGTGTAGCGGGTACCTATATGTGCTGAGCCTTACTGGGAGAAACTCGTGTAGTCTGAAATGCACTTATTCTTCATCCTCATTAGCATCATCGTCATTTTCAGCTCGCAGCGCTGACATAAATGCCATTATTATCGCCAACGGACAAATCTAGGCCATATTGAGCTTCACCCGAGAAACATGGCTGATCGCTCCGTCACATGTACTGGTATAACATGTAAGTCGAACGTCTTGTTACAAATGCAGTTTATAGCTTACTGTACCTTGAAATAAGACAGCTTATACAATGACTGTTGGTGACATAAAAAAAGCACCAGCTCTCTCAAATGCATTCACCTTGACCCTCAGTGATACATCTCTATCCCAACGACTAACGTCCATGATTATTGATTGAATGATGATTAAACGTGCCCTTGTGAATATGCATGCGGCTGTTACCTGTAGTATGTGAACGGTAAAAGCGGAAGCAAGGAAAGCGATGTTACAGATTGTACACCTCATACGGGCTAAGGTCACCCACATGCGGCGTTTTTCTTTATTGAGTGGCCGTGGGTAGATTTCTTGAATTGCTCTGCATTGGGGTTTTACGTCCCGAAACCACCATACGATTATGAGAGACGCCATTGAGGAGGACTCTGGAAATTTAGACAACCTTGCGTTCTTCAACGGGCACCAAAGTCTCAGCACACGGGTCTACAGCATTTTCGCCTTCATCAAAAATTGGAGCCACTGCAGCCGAAATTTGATCCTGCGACCTGCTGGTCAGCAGCCGAGAACCTTTGCCAATGGACCCACCGCGGCGGGGCTGAGCACCACTGCTCTCCAGAATAGTAACGCAGTGCGCGTTATGTCTTGCCTGTTAGGTGACCACAATTTTTCACTGGGCGACCGTAAGAGGGAGCAGGGAGTTACGTACAGGCGAAGTAGGGGCGTTGCTGTATGCGTTGGAGCGACTACTATTGGCTTGGGTGTATGCTATGAGTCATGCTACCGCTTTGTGTGAGGTCGCCCCTGGCACTACGTTAAGGCGTCCGCAAAACTTTACTATAATGAGAAACTCACGAATACTATGAACACGTAGAAATAACGCGTTCAAGGAAGTAAACAAGTATTGTACGATCCGGTTGCCATAATGCAAATAAGTTTTGCGCAAAACCTTCAAGGTTGCGGAGAATAAGAAGAGAAAATAGATGCGGGTGGCCGTCTTGCTCCCCTTTCTGCTAAATTTATACACTTTACCATGAGCACTGCGAGAGGGCAGTGGTTATTATAAAATACGTGATTTATTTAAATAGCATTTATATGGACATACTCAGCCCTGAGTTTGCCGCTGGAGTTAGCCATCACTCGCCCTATATGTATAGGTATCTGTAGTGGCCATCATAATTACAATTTTTTGACCACTGCACCGCGCCTCTCACTAATCTGATTCTAGCTCGAGCTGCGCTAGAACAGAACGAGCTCACGCACCTAGCGTGTCGGATGCTGGCAGCGACTACCGTTGCGCTTGAAACTTTAAATAATGTAGCGAGATTGGCACGGTCGCATTGGTCGCCATTGACGCCTTCTCACGTCTCCTCAACACTCGCCGCTACAGTGGTGACCCAAAGGACGCGCCTTTCGACGAGCTACCGGCTGCCATGCTTCCGCCACTCTTCCCACCAGTGCCGCCATTCCATCCGACACAACGTTACTCGATCCTGCCAGTTCTGAAACTGCAGAGATCCGCCTGACGCCGTTCCGTTGCACTCCACATGGGGGCGCGCGTGACGTAGTTTGCCCGGCAAGTTTTTGGAAAGCCGCGACAGACACGGACAGCCGGACAACCGTTGTTCCCGCTGCAGTGTGCTTGGTAACGTTTGCGCGAATACCTGCAGTCGTTTGTGGACGTGCTGGCGAGTGTATGAACCATGTCACGCTGCTTTGTGTCCGGGCGTAAAAGCGGGTACAATTCGGTTCTGCATTTGGGGAACATGCATTCCGTGAACATTCTCTGCATGCCTCTACGTACCCATGTTCTTTAAAAAAAGCTAGGGGTCGCACCAATCTACAAAGACGGAGAGCGCAATCACCCCATCTAGTTATCGGTCAATACCCGTGCTAAGCGAGCTTAACAATTTTTATGAGAAAATTCTTGCAACCCGAATACGCAAATTCCTAGATAAACACCACATACTTTGCCCACAACAGCACGGTCTTCGTTACGAGCGCTAACATCAACCGCAGTGCTGTCTTTAACACAAGGCAATTCACTCCGCCCTAAACAATAACAAACTGTTGGCGGTCGTGTATTTAGACCTAAAAGAAGCATTCGACATCGTAGATCCCTCCATACTTATAGACAAATTGGAGCACTACGGTTTTAGCGGTACATTTTTCAACCTAATCTCAAGTTATTTTCATGACCGCTTCCGTATAGTTCACATTAACATTATTGTCACGGAATCATGACGTGGCTGAAGACAGGAGACTTCGGCCAGGCAAATTGTGCCCGGTAAACGGAAAGTCCAATTACGGCAGCAGTCTTGCACAGATAGCAGTCTCGGACTGATACAAAGAGAAGTTTATTAACTTCAAACTCAAAAAAACTCTTACATCATTTATTCATAGAGTGCTCGTTTAGACACCCCTCTTGTGCACTATGGGGCATACAAACTCCATTATCCATAGAGGAAACTAGCGGCACATACACATATCCATACATATATATATACATACATACATATATATACATATACATACACATATGCATACACATATATATATAAACTACGCATACATTCGTAAAAAAACCACAAATATATATATTATCAATCACATATACATATATTTACAACAGATCGTGAACATGGGTAGGCATATTTACAATACTTCGACTGGTGCTAGACATACACTTGTAACACAATGTTTTGGGGAGAAGGGGTTAGTAGGGGATTATGGGGGTACGGAGTTTTGCACCTCTGACGAAAAAAAACTTTGTGTGCCAGCGGCGAAGGAACTGGTCCTCCCCGCCAGCTTCCAGTTGCTTGGTCAAGTACTGCACTATTTTCTGCCTGATCATGGCTAGTGCTGGGTAGGCCGCTCTCACTGGGGTGGTTTTTACCTCAGAAAGTAACCGGCTTTTTTCAAATCACAAAGAGTGTGATGGAAATCACCAGCCTTGCGAAGCAGCCCCTATTCCTTTCGAGGGCCGGAGGAGGGCGGATGCTGAAGCACCTCGCAACCAGGCGCCATACCGACTTGGCCGCCCCGCATTCTAACAACGCGTGGGAGATTGTTTCCTCAGCGCGGCAATTAGGACACTGGCTATTCGGCGTGATGCCGAAACGGTGCAGGCGATGTCTCGTGGGCAAAACTTGCCACTTGCGCTTCCATTCGAAGTCATGTACTTCGCGCGGTCGGTACTTATTGATTTTTTGTTTGCACAGTCCTAGGCTTTTGATGTGCTCCTTTTCTTCTTCGGACAACTGGTTTTCTGTTATCGCTTCGACAATTCGGGCGGGTGGGTCCTTGTCAATGTCGCAGTTCGGGGCTTCTTTTAGATGCGGAAGCATCTTATACTCGCGCCTTGTAGTGCGCCGTCCGCGCCATCCGCACCGCTTCTCGAACAATCGACAGCTGACGCGCGCGCATGCGCCGTCGCGCCGTCGCCCACCATCTGTGCCGCGCGCGCTTCTCCTTCGAGAACATTCGACAGCTGACAGCGCATGCGCCGTCGCGCCGTCACCATCTGTGCCGCGCGCGCGCTTCTCCTTCGAGAACATTCGACAGCTGACAGCGCATGCGCCGTCGCGCTGTATATATACTCAAGGTCGGCGCTCGCTCGCTCAGTTGCCGCTCGTCGGTTGGTTTGTACGGCGCGTCGACGTCCAAGGTCGCAGTGAAATGAATTCCAACGAATCCACAAACACAATGATCGACGTCCCTTCGACCAGCGCCGCCCTTTCGCATACGTGTGTACGTGTTCACTCATTTAACACCCCCTCCTACAACCACGTTAACCAATTTAGCCATCGACCCAAGTAAGTCGCAATTTAACACCCCATTTCACAACCACGTTAACCAATTTAGCCATCGACCCAAGTAAGTCGCACTTTAACACCCCGTTAACCAATTATATGCTCCGGATCCTCCTCAGTGTTCCCCTGAGGGAAGCTGCGGGCAATTTTTTTCTATGATCTTTGTCGTAGTTGCCGCCATCCTGTAAAAGTATGAGGGCGCTTCCACGCGCGGGCCAGTGTGTTTGTGGTTTTCCAGATAGTGCGTGATGGTGCTTGTCCAGTAGTTGATTAGATTCTTCCCAACGTAACTCGCTGCGTAATAAAGCATGCGGGTAATCTTGAGGGCCAGTATCTGGCTGGTCATTTGTACGTGTGGGAGGGCCGAGGCCACCTTTGTCCTCGGGTAGTTGAAGGAGGTGTCGCTTGACTGGTGCCGGTTTCCCTTCCTATAGCAAGTCGGTGATCACGGCGTTCAGTTGGCTCGCGGTTTTCCTAGGGATCACCGCTACCCTACTGGCGTAGAACGCGAACGCGCAAACGGTGGTCCTTGCTGCTAGCGCTCTTTCACGTAACGTAAGGTTTAGGAGGCGAATGCGGGCAGCTGCCTGCTTTGCCCTCTCGAGGGCTCTCTGCCACGTGGCTGGTGCCACCCCTTCACTGGAGAAGTAGATTCCCAGTACTTTAACGATGGACACCACTTCGATGTTTCCTAGGGCTTCTCTAGGGAAAGTTCCAAATAGCATCGCCTTGCTCTTGTCCGCATTTATCGCCGCTCCGGATGCCTGCGCGTATCTTGTGAACGTCGCTCTGAAGGCTTGGAGGCTGCTTTCATCCCGAACAAACAGGGAAATGTCGTCCGCGTATGCAAGCACTTTCACCTGCTCCTGGCCCGTCAGTGGGAAGCCCCGAATGCCTTCATGCGCAATAACACTTGTGATCAGCGGCTCGCACGACATGACAAAAAAGGTCGGGCCCAATGGGCATATTTGCCTTATGCCTCTGCTATACTTGAATGCCGGCGTTGCGACTCCGTTTATCAGAACGGTGCAGGTTAGGTCCTCGTACAAAGTTTTTGCCAGTTTTATAAAACTTGCCGGTAAGCCAAACTCCTGCATCACGTCGAAGAGGTAATGGTGTCGTACCCTGTCAAAAGCTTTAGCTTGGTCTAGGGAAATGAAAACACCATTGAAACCTCTTGTCGTCGCGTATTCAAAAGAGTCACGGATCACTGTGAGGTTCGCAAAAAGCGACCTTCCTGGAATCGCGCACGTTTGGTACGGGCTAATGATGTCCGTAACAGGAGCTTGAGCCTGTTGTTCAGTATGGTGGCTACCAGCTTGTAATCGGTGTTCAAAAGCGTGATTGGACGCCACGCCGTGGGCTCGTTTGGTTGTGCACCCTCTTTGTGTAGTAAGACAATTTTACCCACTCCGAAGGAGTCGGGTTTCTTAAAGTACCTGAAGATCGCATTTACCATCGCGAGCAAGGGTTCTTCGAGAACTTCGAGAAAAGTCACATAGAAGGCTGCAGTCAGGCCATCAGCACCTGGGGCAGAATTGGGGGTCATGCTTCTTATGGCTTCGCGAAGCTCTGCAGGGGAGACTTCAGCGCTAAGGGTTGTTGGCTCCTCCTCCTCCTTAATTCGCTGCAGATGTTTGCATAGTTCTTTGACATGGTCGGGTCCCCGATTGGTGTCTATTGGTTCGGTGTCTTGGAACTGTATGCTGAAGTAGTCTCTGAAGATGTTCTCAATTTCTGCTGGGTCGTCGGTTACAGAACCGTCTAAGCGCTTTGCCTCTGTAATTCGCAAACAGCTATTTCCACGTAATTCCCTCACATCAACTCCGGTCGCCGTGCCCAACAGTCCATGCTCACTTTTAGGTCGCCTCATGGTATCTCTGAGGAGTTGATTGTATTGCTCCTCGAGCGAGGTCAGGTACTCTGTTGTACATGAGGTCAACGTGTCGGCTTCCTTGATGATCTGCATTCGGCGAAGAAGTTCTTTCATCTTTTGTGTAGGACGTCTTTTTCTGGCTTTGCCTTCTTTTTGTAACAGGGCCTTCCATTCTTCCTTAAGCTTATTCCACAGAGGGGGGTAATATGTCCGGCATTTTCTACTGATACGCTGATGACAGCTTTCAAGTTTTCTACGCGTCTCATCTCTCAGCAGCTCAGCGTCTATTCTCCAGCTATTGTTATCAGAGTGCGGGCCGGGGGATCCCTTTACCATTGTGACAAGCGGGGCATGATCCGTCTTCTCTTTCAGGTTGGCCGGGAGCGCGAGTACTTCGCATCCTTCAACCAAAGGGAGGAGGAGGTCCGGAAAGTACATCCGGTCTATTCTACTTCCTGCTGATCTAGAGGTACGGGTTGCTACGAAGCGGTCTTTATAGAGGTGTACCCATATGTCCGAGAGGTTTAGGTGCCGAAGGGCTTTCACCAACTCTTTTGCATTGTAGGTTGATCTTCCTTGGCTTGGCCCCCTCACGTCCCGGTTAGAATCTACCACGCAATTAAAATCACCGACCAGTACGTGGGGAATGGGCTCTAGGAGGAGTTCGTGCATCTCTTGAAAGAACTTATTCGTACGTTTTCTTGTCACGGGGGCATAAACGTTCACAATGCGAATTTTTTTGCCTTCGATGAAAATGTCAATCATTATGTACCGACCATTCGCCCCGAAATACAATGGGATTTTGATCGAAATCTGCCTGATACGAATACTACTCCGACCCCGCATGCTCTCGTGGTCGCCAGAGAGAAAAAGGCGTCGGTCTGATCATCTCTGCGGAAATTAACCACATCCGGCGGCGTTCGGAAATTCGCCTCTTGAATAAAGAGGAGGTCTATGTTCTGGTTCCTAGCGAAACCTAGGATGGCTGCTTGTTTCGCCCTATCTCTAAACCCTCGGATATTCCACGTAGCCAATTTCAAAAAAGCCATCAAAAACCTTAAAAAGAAGAAAACAAAACGCGGGAAGTATTGAGGCTAGCAAGCAGCGTGGCCGTCATCCACCGATTGGGCACGATGCCAAGCGCTGGAGGGGAGCAGGAAAGAGGGGTGAGCGAATGCACCGAGCAAGATAACCGACAGCCGCGCGCCGACAGAAAGGGGCGAGGAGGGCTCTGCACAAGAAGGAGAAGGGAAGGCAAGTGGGACATAGTGCGGCCAGAGCGAACGAGGGGAAGGAAAAAGGGCCGTGAAGCCGACAGGGCAGGCGCGCCGCTTCAGTGACTTACGTCTCGGGGCTTGGGGGGTGGTTCCCCTTCGCCCACACCGTCTTTCTCGAGCTTCTGAGCCTTCGCGTGTGGTGGAGCGTCGCTATCACTGCTTTGGCCTGCTGGCCCGTGTCTACGCTGCCGGGCCTCCTTGCTGGCTGCCCTCTCACCCAGATACCGCTTATCGTCATCAGGGCGTATTCGTGAGCGCGAGCGAGCTCTCTGCTCTAGCCCAGTGGCCATCTGTCCAGTTTTCGCGTCCGATTTCCGGCTTGGGCGTGCCGAATGGGAGGCGGGGGAGGAAGTCGGTGCAGCATGGTCGCATTCGCTGTCGCCGGGTGGAAAGTTAATACCCTTTACTTTTTATGGGGGCGTCGTCGCCGGCTGGGTCTTGGGTGCCGGCCTCTAAGGCCGGGCTGGTCACTGGGGCCCGGACGCTGACGGGTGTGTTTGATAAAGCAAGGAGGGCCTCTCCCTGCTCGTTGGACTCGGGGGTCGCTTCAGCCGCAGTCAGCGAATTCCCGCAGTCATCCCGGCTCGCCGAGGGTGGAGGCGGCTTAGGGGGGGACGATTTCGCCGAACCCGTCTCGATATCGCTAGACTCTGTTTCAGTCGACCTGGTGGTAGTCTCGTCAAAACTCCCGAGCCTCTCCCCCTCACTGGCGGACGGATCGCCCATGCCACTACCTGAAATCAGATCGGAGTCTAAGTTGCGGTCCCCGGAAGGGGATCCCCTCTCGGTTGTGCGGGATGCAGACCTGGACGTAAGGACCTGCATGCGCGGCGAGTTAGTTGCTCGGGCAGAGGTGGGGCCGCTTGACTGGGAGTGCGACAAAGCGGATTCAGATAGCGAGGGGAAGCCGCGGGCGGCCGAAGCGTATGAGCGCTTACGAAAGCACTCGCGTGTTCCGTGGTGACCCCCGCAACGTTTACAGTCTGCCGAGCAGCCCTCAGTATCGTGGCCGAAGGTGCCGCACCGCTTACAGTATGCCGTGGTGCACGCAGTCGCCATATGCCCGACCTCACCACAACGCGCGCACACCCGGCGCATGCCTCTGTACTCGCACATGACTTTGTGCCCCGCAATAGTGATGAAATTGGGGACTGGGCGGCACATCTCAATTTTAACCACACGTACCCCGTTTAACTTGGTCTGGCGAGTGGCTAGGGTGGCGAAGGAAATGCCCTTCATTTTACCAAACTGGGCTAAGGCGTTGCTAAGGGCCTCGTCTGATAGAAAAGCGGGGTAACGGTAAATGTTCACATATGTGACCGGCGGCCCGACTGCCTCTTACTGGCACCCTCGCCCCGTTCACTTCAAATCCTTCCGCCACCATTAGCTTCGTCGCCTGGCCAGCATTGCGGGTGCATACAAGAAATTTTGCGCCCCCCATATGTTGCAGTACTAATACGCTGTCGTCACCAGCTGTCTCTTCAATTGCGTCAATTAACTCATCGACGGAGATATCGCCCTCGGGCGCGGAAACATGAAACAATTCTCCCTCACCGGGAGTTCAAATGGCGTGGCCATTCTGGTGGGTGGATCCCGCAAGCCGCCGGTTGGGCGTGGCTCGTGGGTGACTTGTAACGTGCAGTCGAGCTGCACTCTGGTAGGAAGCGGCTCAGCCGAGGTGAGTGCCGCGCAGGTTTTGGTGGTACCAGGTGGACCGCAGGGGGACTCCGGGACGGCGGGCGTGAACCGGGGACCTTGCACCTCCTCCTGGCATGGGGTAGGCGGGCTCCAGGCAGCAAGGCCCGAGACCCAGGGGCGGCGGTCGCGCGTACAAGACGCCGGTGCCGCGCAGACTTCTTTTGCCGACTTGAAACCCTGGGGTCGACGTCCGCGTGACGTGACCCCGGGTCTCGCTTGAGGACTCGAAAAGAGACAGCTAGACCGGCGAACGGAGCGTCGGCCTTCGATCAACAACTGACAAGCGGTGAAGCGCGTCGGCATTTATACCCTTGCCGTCGAATGTTCTAGCGTTATCGCTGGCGGTAGCGTAGGTTCCAGAACAATCTGTACCATTCGCACAGTGGGCGTGATCTTATCGAAATGATCTACTACAGTCCGGAACCTTCTCGAAACTTGCAGGCGCGGTTTACGCCGAGAACCGTGTGGTGTACCGGAACGATAACAAAAACTTGGGAAATGGAACGTGGCAATATATGTTCTTTGCCTCAACGCATAGAAACTGGAATTCCACAGGGATCCGTGCTTGGGCCCTTATTCTTCTCCATGTTTATCAATGATCTGCCATTTACCTTACATTGCTCTGACGTTCTGATTTACGCTGATGACACAGCTATAGTTATTACAAGTAAAATATCGAGGAAGTTAAATTTACAACAATCTCGGTGTAATCAAGAACTTCCAAATGGTTTTGTGCCAAAAAATAGAACAATTATTACCAAGAAAACTAAACATACAATTTTTCATTCTCGTAAGAAGACCGTAAATGTCAACTCCATGAGTATAGTTATCGACAACCACTCTTTTCTTCATACAACCTCTTACAAGTACCTTGGCGCTTACATCGATAACCACTTAAACTGGCAAAACCCCATAACAGAAGTTTGTACTATGTTGGCCTCTGTATGTTTTTCTTTACTGCAGCTTCGTAACTACTTCGATAAAGACATTTTACGAACATTATACTTCGCACTCATCCACTCACACATTACATACTGCATTGAATCTTAGGGATGAACTTACCTCGAACCTATTCGAATATTACAGAAACAATCTCCAAAAATATTAACATGCTCTAAGCATGATCATCCGAGTAAACCTTTGTTTAACGATATGCAAATTTTGCCTTTTGATGCATTGCGTAATGGAAAGACAGCCTGCTGCGTAAATAATATCATACGGCACAATAACCCTTTCGATGCATCCTTGTTCTACACTACTTTTCGGCCCACTAGAAGTTCTGCGTTTCAATCTGCCCCCCCCCCTCCCACAAACAACGCGTATAGAGAGCGTCAGTTGCCGTTTATGGGAGCAAAAATATGAGACAGCTTGCCGCCAGAAATAAAGAAAGCCCAAAATTTTAACACTTCTATAAAAATTTTTCATGTAAGCTTGAACGATGCGAGCTAACTTTGTGATTTTTTGCTTCATGGCATGTCGCGTTGCAGTCACAGAAATATCATATGAGCCGGATGGTTATTTTGTGTGTACGTTTTTCAAAATGCCTGCCGCTGCTCTGGATTGTGAATCTTCTTGCGGCCTAGCAACGAATGTTGCATTTGTATTGCATTTAGGAATACGGATACTAGTTTTGTTGGCTATTTACTAGGTTTCTGAGTTGTCTTGTTTATGTTAATATGTACAATATAGTGATTTGCCTGCGTTGGTGCACTATTTGACACTATCGCGATTCTAGATTTGATTGTCGTTGGGCACGAAGACCAAATGCTTGAAAATGCTTGTACTAGTACTGTATAAGAACTTGTGTTTCGGAGTGTTAGTTTTTTTATGTAACAGAAAGCCCGCATTACTGCATACATTTTCTTTTTGGACCCAGCACTAGCCATTGGCTACGGGTCCAAGCAGTCTGATGATCATTTGTAATGTATGGTTCAACAAATAAAATAAAAAAAAACAAATGTCGTGCTCGTTTCTGTGGAAGGCACATTGAAGACCGTTAGGGAAGCTCATACGTCAAAAAGAGCCAGCATGCGCACGGAGAATAAAGCTAGGCTACTGGAAATGAGATCATTGCCATATGTTTTATTTTTTACCAAATGAGTGATGAGCACAGCTACATCAGATGTTCACAAGACGACAGTGTTGTGTACTATTTAGCTAGATATGTTGTACACAAAATTACCAAGCATAAAAAGTGTGACCTGTGTCTACAGGACGTCATTTCAGAAACTCCTGTCATTGGCTCTAATGCATACTTTTCTACATACCGAAGGTACAAGAAAGACACCATTAGGCACCCCAGCATCAAGATGCTACCCTTCATGTAAGTTTTAAATGAATCTATTTCATTTTCTCTTGATAAGGAAGGTCTCTGCGCGGACAAGTTTTGTAAGGTCTTCTACGACTCGACTGAGTGCAATATGACGAGGCTAGGTTGCGACCAGCACCAGCCCAAGTTCACGTGTCCGGTCCTCTTTTCTTTCATCATCACACATTCGCATGTTATGCGAAGAATCTCAAACGACGCCTTCAACCCCGCGAGAAAGTTGCCATCGCCACCAAGAAAGCTTGCCTATCGCAAGGCCGTTGAACATCTTCATTGTGTGTGTGTGCCGTCGGCCTCGACAATAAACGCATTACGCAGCACTGAGAATTAACGGTGCTCTTTTTTTCTCAGTTTTTGTTTGCAGTAAAGATTGTCCGCGAACATTGGCCGCACGTTTTTGGGCAGCTTCGCCGCTATAGCTCTGCTTCTCATTCCGCTCATAAATATATATATATATATATATATATATATATATATATATATATATATATATATAACGTAAGAAGGTAGCTATGGATGGTAGAGGATAAAGAAGAAGTGAGAATGAAATAAACATGGTGTATGAGCCAGGCCACGTCTCCCAGTCATCATAGCGTCACACAAGTCAACAGGATGAAGACCTGCCAGCCTCTTCATCAATCGCTCATCTTTTACGCAGTTCTCCGCATAACACCCTGAGCATACATAGGCTACCGAACAAGCGCCTAGCATTACGCATCGACGAGCATCATGTCAGAAGCATCTACTAAACTTCCCATCCTTAAGTACACCGGAGCAGCGGACGATGGACCCGTACAAGACTGGTTCGACCTGTTCGAGCTCCACGCTACCGCTGTATTGTGGTCGGAACGAGACATGGTTACAAACTTCAGCGACTACGTCACTGGTGAGGCATTCAAATTTTACCTTACCCACATCTTCGACTACGACGAATCGTGGTAGAAGATCAAGGAAGAGATGATAACCCGTTTTAAAAACTACAATAAGGATTTCCTTATTACCAATCATGTGGAGACAATCCCACTCAGCCGCCACAGTTCACGCTCTTTCGTTAAACGACATAGCTTTACATCAGGTTCTTTTTCTGCACGAAAATTTGCATTTCCGAAATCCTCGCTCCATAATATGACACGAGATGTTGCTCACCCCACTGCTACCCAGCATGCTTAGTCTCGCATACAAGGTGCACTATCTGGCTTTCTACCACGCAGCTCTTCTAAGGCTCCTAATAGGCGCTATTCGTGTCATAAGAACGCCTTGTTCACGGTAGACCAGCTGACGCATGGCGAAATTACCAAACAACACCCTGAGGACTCGAAGAGTGAAAATTGGTCTTCACACATTGGAACAGCTTACTACCCATCTCACACACTTGGCCCACCACCTTGTTTTCCATCACTTGGCTCTTCCGTCACTCACACGCCCACTACAATCGGGATAGAGCTGCGGAACTCCGAATATACTCAGCCAAGCCCAGGGCGAACTGTCCATATAATGCATCAGGACAGCTTATCTCTGAAGTTGCGGACACAGAAGAAAAGCCCCAAGTAAAATCTGACCAAACCAAACCTTTCGCAATGTCGCCGCCGTGTTCCCAGCCACCTGAGAGCGAAAACAACACTGCCAGGAACGTCCATGTCCAGGAACGTTCATGTCGTTGCAAGAGCTTCAGCAGATTTTTAGTCAATTCTGGCACACTGTCTTCATTGCCTGACACGAATCGCAACGCCCTACCTAGTATCAACTATTTGCTGGTCACATGAACCTTCAAAGAAAAGCTGGCTCAAGTTTCTAAAATAGTTCACCTCCTTAGATAGTGCAACATCAGCAATGCCAACAAAAGCAACAAGGAGATGCTCATCAGCTAAAATGGCCACCCCAACAAGGACAACAAAGTAACGAAGCCACATCGCAAGCATTCTTGCGGCTGAAAGAATGTCGCGTACAACGACCACTACAGAAAGGACTGAATCAGCATTAGAGCCATTTTCGAAGAAAGAAAAGCTAAGGAACTTTTCTGCACGAGCGTTCAAGATTGCGCCTTCAGTCTGAACACCTGCGCTAATGCCATAGAAAACGCCCTAAACGCCACAAAACAACCGCTTGTACTGTGCAGGAACACAAGCAGTGCCCAATCAGTCACGATCAATGGGCACAAAAACTGCATGCATGGCGTTTGTATCACTCACGGCGAAAATTGCGACGAACAAAACTGTTGATTCTGCAAGGCATTTCAACCTCGTTCATTTCTCACAAGAATGCCGTCTGCGTCCCATCTGTTTCCACTCTTAAAGCATGCTCATGTTATCCAGAGCGTGCCAGCTATCCTCACCCACCAGAGCCGTACTTGATAACCCAGAATTGCTGCTATCTCCTGTGAAGTCTTTGTACAATCTTATGGAACTTCAATGTGATGTAGAACTACAACACAGTTGAACATTTCATTTTTTGTGCTCTAAGATTGCTTGTTCATCATGTATTGTAATATGTAACGTGCGCATTCTTTCGGGGGGAGGGAGAATCCTGTATCATATCAAGGTAGCAATGGATGGTAGAGGATGAGGAAAAGGTGAGAATTGAATAAACATGGTGTACGAGCCAGGCCACGTCTCGCAGTCATCTTAGCGTCACACACACACGTATATATAAATAAATAAATAAATATATATATATATATATATATATATATATATATATATATATATATATATATATAAGGGAAAGAAGTCTATACCTAAGGACTCGTTTTTCCGTGTTTTGACACTATAATAAAGAGATGTAACAGACAATCATGCCAAGGAATATATAGGAGGAGGTATTAGGAACATTGTAATGTAAATAACAAGAAAGAAAAGTGGGCGAAAACTAACTTGCCGTGAGCAGAGAAGTCCTTTGTGCTCAAGGCAAGTTATTTTTTCACCCTCTTTTTATCTTTTTATTTACAATACTTTGGTTCTAAGGACTTTCCCTATACATACCTTTGCATTATTGTGTGGTATATATATATAAATATATATATATATATATATATATATATATATATGACGTAGGACAGCAGTGACTGATGGTAGAGGCAGAGACGGAAGAAGTGCTTATTGACTAAACGTGGCGTATGAGCCAAATCACGTCTGCCACTCATCATAACATCAGACGAGTAGACAGGATGAAAACGTGGCCGCCGCTCATCAGCATCACATCATTCATGAAGCCACCGGCAATACGCCTCCACTGAAGGTTGACCCCAGAAGAGGTGATCTCAGGCGCATGCAGTTACTGGCACCATGACAGAATCATCGAACGACCTTTCTATCCCCAAGTACACCGGAAACCAGAAATGATCGTTTGCTTTAAAGAATACAATGTCGACTACAATGAAGACATTCTTGTAAACCAGCATCCATAGACAACCGGTCGTCGCAGTCAAAAGCCACCTTCACGCATTGACCAACCTCCTGCTTTTCCATCGCGTGGATCTTCGGTCGCTCACAACGCCCGCCTTGCGTCTCACACGATTATAATTTGCGGAATAGAGCAGAGAAGCTCAGAGAATACTGAGTCAAGCCGGGGACTTACAGGTAAGTTTCATGTGCCAGAAGAGCTCGCATCGTTCGTTGCACA
This sequence comes from Rhipicephalus annulatus, assembly GCA_013436015.1. Classification (NCBI taxonomy): domain Eukaryota; kingdom Metazoa; phylum Arthropoda; class Arachnida; order Ixodida; family Ixodidae; genus Rhipicephalus; species Rhipicephalus annulatus. The sequence goes on from WOVY01002003.1 coordinate 35,698, forward strand.
GAACGACAGTCAATTCCAACTAGAATCTGACCAAGCCACATTTATTGCGGTGTCAATATTGAGAGGACAGCCATATTAAAGCCCACACATAGAAGCCTTGGAAGCAACTCTTACAGGTTGCCTGGTGCCAGAAGCCTACATAATGAATGCTATCGCAGGCGCCTAAGATATTCCTTCAGTCAAATCTGTCCTAACAACTTCACTGCCTAAAAAGCGCTGCCACATTTACCAACTGGACACTACGTCAAATCGCCAAGAAAAGGATTGTCCTACTCCAAGAAGACTGCCACCTCAGCTCTTTTCGCAGCAACATCATGAAAAGCTGGCAAGTCCAAGAACAACAGGGACTCCAAGAGCTACACGATCAAGGACAACGAACAACGACAAACACAAACATAATCGGATGATAACTCATGGGTTAAATAAAAGCGTCTACAAGCAATCCAAGTGAAGTGACGACAAATTCAAGATGTCTCCCTCGAGAGAAAGACAATATCAGTATTAAGACATTTTCCCAGAAACAAACATCACACAAGTTTTCTCCAGCAGTGTTCAAGACAGAGCCCAAAATCGAACAGACTGAAACAGAGGACAAAACGACACAAGCGGTGCGAAACCACATCTTGCTTTGCGAAAAGCCAAATGCATCACTCCATCTGCCAACGAATACACAAACTGGTTGTGCCCCGTGCGTACCATTCACGACAAAAGACCCGACGACTGCGAAACTCAAGCTATGAGTATTCCAAGGCGTTCCAACCTTGCTCATTCCTCACAAGAACTGATGTGTCATCACCAATTTCCGCATTACAGCTGCGCTTGTGCTGTCCCGAGCACAACAGCCAACCTCGCCCACCAGAGCTTCACTTGATATCACCAGACTGCTGCCCTCTCCTGTGAATATTTAGAGCAAGCTTATCCAACTCTCGTATGGCGTGGAACTACTGCAATTTATGACAGTATTATGACGATACACAAATTGTTTATGTTATGTAGTTAGTAGCTCCCCCGTTCTTTCGGAGAGAGGGTGAATCCTGCGACATAGGAACGCAGTTACTGATGGTAGGAAGAGAGAAGAATCGCTTATGGAATAAACATGGCGTATGAACCAGACCACGTCTGCCACCCATCAAGACTATATTGATTGATTTGTGGGGTTTAACGTCCCAAAACCACCATATGATTATGAGAGACGCCGTAGTGGAGGGCTCCGGAAATTTCGACCACCTGGGGTTCTTTAACGTGCGCCCAAATCTGAGCACACGGGCCTACAAGATTTCCGCCTCCATCGGAAATGCAGCTGCCGCAGCCTGGAATCGAACCCGCGACCTGTGGGTCAGCAGCCGAGTACCTTAGCCATTAGACCACCGCGGCGGGGCATCATGGCTATATATATATATATATATATATATATATATATATATATATATATATATATATATATATATATATATATATATATATGTGTGTGTGTGTGTGTGTGTGTGTGTGTGTGTGAAATAGCGAAACAAATAAAGATGGCGGAATAAAAGCTGCCTAAAGTCAGCCTAAGTACTCTCCTATTCACTTACAATAGCAGCAGCAGCAGGAAATCACTCAATAACATATTTGTGGCACAACTGATACTAGCAAGTTAAAAAACGAAAGAGACAGGATAGGGCGTCAGACTTACAAATGGTTAATTTTCCTGAATCACCGAAATGTATATGATCCCAGAATGCGCACAATGAGGGGGTGCAGCACAAGCGACTATCACATTGCACGCACGAAAACCAAAACAGAATCAGGCAATCACACAGCGCTCTCTAAAAAGAGGTATTCCTTTTTGTACAAAGTGATTTACGGTACACTGGCGCATTTGTTCCTCTTCATTGTATGTGATATGCCTAAAGTACTTCACGTGCTAACGTTTCCCTGCTTCGTCATAAAACACGTGTTGATATGTTTTTGCGAGAAGGAATATCTGTCTCGAGATAACGCTGTGCGTTAGCTTTATTCTGTTTGGGTTTTCTTGCGTGCAATGCCATAGTCGCTATTACTGCAGCCCCTCTTTTTGCGCCGTCTGGAAGCATGTAAATTTAGGAGATGTGAGGAAAATGAACGAGTTGAAAGTATGGCGCCCAATCCTGTCTTTTTTTTTCTTGCTAGCACCAGTTGCGTCACAAATTGTTCATTATGCTATGCAACAACTCGCTCAATGTCACACTCTGCTGAAGCAACATGACATTAATTCAAACAAAAAATACACTTGTTGACAACCTTAAATAGACACAGAGAGAAAGGCATTGAATAAATGGACACTTAGCTGAGTGATAAAAAAAACGACAGAATGCTTATTTCGAAAACTCATGATTAGGATTATTATTCATACTAACAAATCAACAATGCGTATTTAGAAATATATTGTATGTAATGTGATACATAATGCATCGCCCCATTCTTCGAAAGTGTCTATAATGGCAGTACAATTTTGAGACGCATGGTACGAGCATTGCAAGGTAAAGAACGGCCATTTACAACGCGCGCCGCTAGCACCCTGCTACACAGCGATGGGCTAAGCGTAGCCGCCGCGCCATGTGGTGAGCGAAACGAAACAGGACCACGCATCTACGGCAGCCGCCGCAGGAGTTTCAGAACTGCCAGGTTCTAGTAACGTTCATCCGACTTTACCCTAGACACGGCTCATGCGGCTCGACGTCGTTCTCGCTGCAAATGACGTCGATGACCAACCGCTTATGCACGCCATCTTGCTCGATGCACTGCCGGTGAAGTTTTTTCATCTTGCTCCCAAGTTTGTCACAAGCACACAGCCACATGATGGCCTCTGTACTGCGCTGCCCGCCTGTTGTGGCATCACATACAAGCCGCTTCTGGAGTCCAGCAACTTCTTGTCACCACTGCGTCGCAGCGCGCGCTATCAACCGGCTCGCAACCCTCCATTGACAGTGATATTGCTACCCCTGCTACGACTTCATCTACCTCAGATCCGGTCCCAGGAAGATTCAATCTAGCACCTGACAAGGACGACTAAGTAAACGGCGCTCCCACTTCGACTTATCTCACTACCGAGAGATGCGTATTCTTAGAGCCCGCGAACGCAGATCAATCGCACGTGCCGGCCACCTGCACGTCGTCCTCACCCACCTCAGACCGAGACAACTAAGGCAGGTTTGGGTCCATGACAGTATTCTTGCCGGACACCTTGCAGCCTGCCGCGACTGCGGACATCGTCAAGCCCGCTACTGACCCCCGATAGCTGACGCATTGCCGTCGATGATGTTCGAAGGTAACGCTCGATCAACCTCAATGCGCTGTACGTCTTGCAAGCAGCCACTAGCATCTACCTCGACGTCTCCTGCAGCTGAATTTTCAGTCCACGACATGTTACATTCGAACTTCCTGGATGCTGCTACAATGACCAAGGACTACGCGGCAGTTTTGTCAACAGCCGGACAGACCACTTGTTTTTGTACCATTGGCGCACATTCAACCCTCCCAAATAAATGTTCAACCACGTGCCCTGTTCATGACTACCCGAAGTTCATAGAGGCCATAATTTGGGCACAGCGTTTCCGCGGCCGTCGACTCGATCACCCGTGCCGACATACCAGCCGCAGTGCTACGCTGTGGTCGGCGTTTTATCAATGGCTACGTCCGCACCAGCATGACCAGCCCGCTGCTCCTTGTCGACAGCGTGCTCATCGCCCCATGAGATGTCAGAGACTCCATTGGGGCTGTTACACTTCAGCGCTCGGCCTTCATGAATGTGCTTTGATCCGTCACACATTTTCGCTCACGTCTCCAGCGTGGGCTCTTCAGCACCTGTCCAGGGCTCCACCTGTGGGCATCTTTGTCAGCAGCGCCTGCTCGATCTGTCAGGAGCGCTCTCGAATTCCCGCCGCGTCGTCGTAGGACGCACGTGTCTGCGACCACAGCGATCCGATTCATTAATCACCGTCTGCTGCGTTTTTACCCTTGTCGCCCACCAGAGACTCACTGGTTCCGGATGGTCACTTCTTGTTGGCAACCTGGACTTCCCAAACGGACACGTTACGGAATGTCTTTCATGTGTCTCTCTCTTTTTTTTCCATATACCTTCAAATCGCACAAAGTACTAGGGGGAGCCCTGTTGGGCAATTCTCACCATAGTTTTCTGAGCACTGTGCCGTGCCTCTCACGCACATGATTCTAGCTCGAGCTGTGCGGGAACACAACGAGCTCGCGCACCTGGCGTGCCGGACGATGGCAGTCACCGTGGCTCCACTTGAGGCCTGAAATAATGTAGCAAGATTGGCACGGTCACATCAGTCTGCTTCAATGTCATACCACGTCTCCTCGACTCCCGCCGCTAGAGTACCTATGTGTGAAAAATCAAGAAAGAAAAATAATCCAGGAAAAGACCCCAACGCTCGGCGTTAGCCACTGAGCCACGAAAGAGCATCTCCTCCAACGCTGAAACGACCCGCTATTTATATCTACCACTTGCACTGGCGGTGCCTATGTTGGTGAATAGCTTGTTTCCAGAATTACCAGCAAGGTGCCCCCGAGAGCGCATTCGGCACAAGGCTCGGCGCCGATCTTGTCTCGACGCGCGGATACGCGCTCATCACCCACGCGTGCTTTGCTCCCCGGAGGGAGAGGGCCTTATCCATGCATTTATCAAATGGCGGTGGAAACTCGCGCGCCTCGAACTTACACCGGAACGATCGCATTAAGGTTCCAGGCGCACAATGATGCCTTCGTTTACTAGACACGCCTCATATGTAAAAAGAGCGCGCTTTCCAAACACAGAGAAGTAACTGCGACATTTGTTAGTTGTCACTCGTATCAGTAGCTGTAAATACGTTTCGTGAGCCGCTTTTATTTTAAAAGCGCGTTAACTGTCGAGCTGCAAACGTTTTTAGTTTGCTGTCGTCCTTTCTGTGTTGTTTGTGTGTGTCATTTGCGCGTGAGCAGCACCCTGCACGTTTCGCTCTGTTTAGCCTTCGTGCGTTACAATTAGGGTAGTGCATTCGCATTGATTTTCTCGCCCTTGCGGTGAAACTGGGACTTCTTAAACCCCTAAATGTATGCCACCATGGCACAATGGATAGCATGCGCGGCAGCGTTGTCACTTACTGAGAGACCGTGCATTGAATTTCTCTTGACAGACGTTTTTGTAACGTTTTAGTTATATCGTCCTTTCCCTGAAATGAATACATCACTGAAGTCTTGGTGGAAGCCCACATAAAACTCTTTGTGTTAAAATGCGTTTTTATATCAGTACCGAAATACCTTTCATAAGTAACGATTTTATTGCGATACTACCAAGGCATGCGAATATCGTTCTTTTTTTGAGAAGGAGAATCAGATGAATTGTGTTTGTAAGGAAAAATGAAGGCTTATCCGTTTTTCCTGGACAATCAAGGCATTATTCCGGTAAGCGAAACGAGAATGGTGGGTATGGTTTTTACTTGTCGGCATCAGCAAATGGAAACCGAACAGTGCATCCCTGAAGGAAAACAACTATATTTCTGTTAAGGTGAACGCAATACGGCTCGGTCTTGCACCGTCGCCTCGCCTGTTACGCGATAACATTTCACTGAAAAGATGGAGCGCGTATCCAGTTGGTAATGTGTGACCAAGAGGCCACCACATAAAGTGCCCTCTTAGTGCATCAAGGAACGTTCGTAGGATAATTCACATTGTTCACAGATTTATACGATATAGCATTTTGCATACGCCTCTCCTGCTTGTCTTAGTTACGACATGTTTAAATGAGCGCAGCCTTCAAGAGCGTAGTACTGATGACTGAACATGTGAAATGGTATGTGTATCTCTTAAGTGCGCTGCTATGAATTGGTCGAGTGACTTCTTGTAATATTGACGTAACTCTCTCAATGATCCGTCGTAGGGTGCTTAGAATGGCCCATGAACTGCACCAAGTCGCGGAAACACATTGGTGCTTGAAGAAAGTTTTGATGGTATGTGCACTGCGTGCTGCGCTGGCCCGTCGTAGTGGGGTAGTTCGAAGTTTTTCCATTATGTCTCGGAGCCTAAGTGTGTAGTCTGTGCTGGCTGTAGAACCGCTCAAGAAATTTGGCCCACTATTTGCATGTTACACTACAAGTGTCGTCGAAATACGATAGTCTGGCCTTTGGACAAAGTGAACAAAACGTATTTTATGTTGTGCGCAAGAACATCGGTGAAAGGTATTCTGAAGGCGCTGCGTTACAATGCCTTGAGCGTGCAGCGAAGGCGAACTAGCGCATGAAGTCACGTGACACGTGAGACATGTGCGATATCTGGTCGTTATCCTGAGAATTGAAGTGCGGTCGTGAACGCCCGTCTCTGATGTGATAAGGAGTAGAACGCAAGGTGATGGATAGGTGCAACCACCGTGTCTTCTCGGCAAAGCGTTGGAATACCTTGTTTTTTCTTGCAAGCGTTGCATGGTCAGCGCAGCGTGGTGATTGCTATGATAAATGGGAATATGAACGCTGATTTTTGGCAAATTTGGTGGCACAGCGGATGTAGTCAAACGTTTGGAGTATTGTTTGGTCTCTGTGGTGCAGCTTAGCGTACCATTAAATGCTCACAAAAAGACAATTGTACAGACAGACAAAGCAATATTTTTCATCGAAGGTCCCACGAAAGACTATCGTCTTTAAAACTCTCCCGGAAGGCTCAGTATTGGTCCGTAGACTAGCAAGGTTGAGCTGAGGCTAATGTGTGTCTGCACTCTTAAAAGTATGAGTGGCAGTGCCTCCATCCAGCGGCACTAGTTAGTTACGGCGAGCACTTATTTGAGCTGATGGTGTGAATGCTCCACTATTCCGTAGCTAATCGGTGGTAGGTGGTTGTTCAAACGCGGGAAGCACAACTGAAACGTTTATTGCTAGAAGATAAAGATGATTCACACTCATAAAGAAATAATTGGAAGCGCAAACCAACGGGACACCAGAGAAGAGACAAACAAGCGCAGACTGAAACTCAGTTTATTCAGAAAAGAACTCATATACCAGAAAGTTGAGAAAGGGAAAAAAAACTGGGGAAAAAAGTTCGACCATGATCAGGTGTTGTCCAGAAACGAGATTTCACAATCTAACAGTGATAAAGATGATGAACTAACACAACTATCAATATTCTTTTTATTAACAAAGTCTTCCGCAATCTCTCTAGTTTTTCTGTCATGATGGCTCTATAAGACAAATGTGCATGAAAATTCAGGTACGCAGCCACACTTTTTGCAATGGGCAGACAAATGTAAACCTGGGGCTGATTTCAGCACATTGTAGTGTTCTCGCAAGTGAACATTGAAACAGCGCCCAGTCTGCCCAATGTATAACCTGCCGCAAGGCAGTGGAATACAATAAAAATACATTACATCGACACTTGGTGAAAGAATTGACATGCTTGACACCACAACCTTTCTTCACGAGATTTGCCTTCATTCTGCTTTGTAAGTCAATTCAAGAACACATTTGCTGCAGTTTTCCACTTGCGGAAAACACAACAAGAAGGTTGATTTTTTTGCACATTCTTTATCTTACGCGAAAAACTATGCACATATGGGACTACTGCAAACTTACCTCGTTTATCTGCTACCTTTAAGAGGCATCCCTTTCTTTTCTTCATTCGCAGTACCTTCCGAGCGTCGAAAATGAGAACATTGGATGGAAATCCTGCCTCTCGCAACCTAATTATTTGATTAGAAAAAATACGCGCCTTTTTGTGGAAACATGATTTTGTTACAGCTGAATTGTGACGGTTAATCTCAATACCCGACTTTACTACTTTAGAAAGCAAAGAAGAGTAGTCTAAGATTGGTTTCTTTGAACGGGGAGAGTGGGACCAGCATAGGTAATCTGCGCGAAAAGTTAACTTAAGATCTAGAAACTGCAACATCATATCATGATAAACCTCGCGTGTGAAACCTAATCCATGCCCATTTTTTCGAAGGTTTCAATAATCTTGTCCCTGTTTTTATTCAAGGAACGTGAATGAACGAGCACAAGGTAATCGTCCACATATCTGAAGACAATAAATACGAGGATGCTTACTGCCGTTTGTAAAGCCTATAAAAATAACTTAATATATCGCGCAGGACTGGTGCTACACGAGAGCCGATACACATGCCAGACTTTTGCACGTAGCACTTATTGCCTCATAATACAAGAGTAGAATTCTCATAAAAAAAGAGCAGTTCCATGAAACTTTCAACCGACATTTGTTTATGAATGAAAGTTCGTCAATTTCCTGCTTGATTGCATTTTTTACACTGCATATGTTCAGGGAGAGGAACTGAGTAAAACGAATCGACAACGTCGATACTAAACCACTGCAGTTAAACAATTTTTGGTTGCTAAGAAGTCAACAACCTGGTTTGAACCCTTTACAAGAAAAGGGTCCTGAAAATTCAAAGCAGACACGTAAATCTGAAGTAACGTTGAAACTTCATGCTGCCAGTTGCTTCGTTCTGTAATAATTGTTCGAAAGGGGATGTCTAGTTTATGAGTTTTGCTGAAAAAGTGGTTTTAAATGCGATTGTTTTCGCTCTTTTTACTGAAGATGCGAGTCGGCACATGTCGCTAGCTTGCAGCGAAGCAATTGCTCGCTTCTTAACTTCAACTGGTTTATCAGAAACTTCTTTAAAGTTTTTCTTAATGGCTCCAGACGCCTTCGAAGCGTATTGTTCTTGAGAGAGAACAACAAAAACTTCCTTCTTTATCAGCAGTAACAAGCCTCTGGTTATTAGACACAAAGAACAAAATTATCTGGCCTAGTCCTGCACTGTACACCCGCCCTGGCATTCCTTTCGCACAACTTTGAAACACATTCCTTCACACAATGCAAACTGTCCGCTTCTTGAACTCTCTGTGCTACTGACCATGTCAAGGCGAGCTTCTCGAATTCGTCAGGGGTTGATGACGGGCAAAACTGGGGTCCCATTTGAAGAACACGAAGGTGCTCTTCGGGTAGCTGTCAGTCGCCCAGTACCAGGATGTCCCGCTTTTCACTAGGCAACTTTCTCCTTAATACCAGCGTTGGCCTAGTCTCATTCCACAGTACCTCAGTGTAGGTTTCGACCAGGTTGTTCCACGAAGAGTCTTTCGCCACGGGCAAAACATTGCACTCGCAGGCAGTCTTTAAACACAATGCTCTGGTGATATCACTCGGAGCGAATTATCCAGGAGAGACGACGAGCAGGAGAGGGAGAAAGAAGCAGCTATCCACGCATGACCTGAATTTCCGCCAGCCACAATCGCTGCCGGGAATTACAGGAAGCACATCTCGCTCGGCATACGCACACAGCTATCAAAGCCGTCAACAGTGAGGGATTAGATAGATCAAAATTAGAACACATAAAAGAGCCCGTATTCGAAGTGACGAAATGCAGAATTGCAGTTTCCACCCTGAACTCATGAAGTGCGTAAAAAAAATGAATCACGCAGAAAAATGACGAACTTTCTTTCATAAACAAAAGTAGGGTGTCGGTTGAGAGCTTCATGGAACTGCTCTCTTTTATTAGAATTCTATTCTTGTAATATGGGGCAATAAGTATTAAGTGCAAATTTCTGGCATTTGTATCGGCTCTCGTGTGGCCTATTCCTGCGCGATATATCCTTAAGTTATTTTTATAGGGCTTTGCAAACGGCACTAAGCAGCCTCCTATTTATTGTCTTAAGATATGTGGACGATTACCTTGTGCTCGTTCATTCACCTTCCTTAGATAAAACCCGGGACAAGACTATTGAAACCTTAAAAAAATGGGCATGGATTACGTTTCACGTAACAGGTTCCCCATGATTAGATATTGCATTTCTAGATCTTCAGTTATCTTTTCGCGCAGATCACCTATGTTGGTCCTACTCTCCCCGTTCAAGGAAACCAATCTAGGACTACTATTCTTCGCATTCTAAAGTAGTAAAATCGAATATTGCGATTAACCTTCACAATTCTGCTGTAACAAAATCATGTTTCACAAAATGGCGCGTGTTTTTTCTAATCAAATAAATAGGCTGCGAGAGCCAGGCTTTCCATCCAATGTTCGCATTTTCCGCCGCTCAGAAGATGCTGCGTATAAGAAAGGGAAAGGATGCTCCTTAAATGAAGGCAGATAAACGACGTAAATTTGCGGTAGTCCCATACGTGCATGAGTTTTCGCATAGGATAAAAAAGTGTGCAAAAAAATTCAACCAGGACGTTGAGTTTTCCGCAAGTGAAAACTGCAGCAAATGTGTTCTAAAATTGACTTACAAAGCAGAATGAAGGCAGGTCTTGGAAGAAAGGTTGTGGTGTCAAGCATGTCAATTCTTTCACCCAATTGTCAATCTAATGTCGTTTACTGTATTCCACTATCTTCCGGCAGGTTATACATTGAGCAGACTGGGCGCTGCTTGAATGTTCACCTGCGAGAACACTACAATGCTCTGAAATCAGCCCCGGGTTTACATTTGTCCGCTCATTGCACAATTGTGGCTGCGTACCTGAATTTTCGCGCACAGTTGTCTTATACAGCCCTCATGACACGAAAACTAGAGAGATTGCGGATGACTTTTTTATTAAACAATAATTGATAGTTGTGCTAGTTCACCAATTTATATCACTGTTAAATTGTGAAATCTCGTTTCTGGACGACACCTTATCATGGTTGAACCTTTTCCCCGTTTTTTCCCTTTCTTATCTTTCTGGTATATAGGTTCTTCTCTGAATAAACCAAGTTTCAGTCTGCACTTGTTTGTCTTCTCTTGTGTCCGCGTTGGTTCGCGCTTCCAATTATTTCATTATGAATTTGTACCAACTAGCCCGCCTGTCAGCCCTTTTGATTCACACTGCCTTGCACGGTTCATTGGTATTGTTATGAGAGATTTTGTTTATTTAGCAGTGAGGTGAAATGGCTTTGGGAAAGAGCAGCGTACTTCTGAGACA